>JAZKJV010000557.1:1380464-1811954 GCA_037367405.1 Ottelia alismoides | reverse complement strand
TAGTGATCCTAAGCCGTTTGCATCCCCGGCAGCGGCACCATTTTGAAATGCTTCCCACTACCCTTATTAATTTAATCAAATTAATGGTCATATTAATTAATAATATTCGTTGCAGTCGGATAATAAGAGCAGATCAAAAACCACTTTCAATTATAGTCAAATTAATTTTGAGCGGTAAATTTTTTTACTTGGGCAAGCCCAAGGTCGAACTCATGGAGGCATATGTCTCCTTACGTGAATTTTAGCAAAGTCCAAGGTTTGATTTTCAGGGGATAATTTTTTTATCTTTTTCGGTTTTTTATGCAAGACACATGCAAGATCTAGCCAGTTTACGAGTTAATTCAGATAAGTGTTCAAATTAAATCCAGAAATTATGACACTTGGCCAGATGATGAAATGTGATGAAATTAAGGTCCTCTAATTTTTTTTATAATTTTCTGACACTAAATGAATTTACTGTAAATTAAAAATGAATGCAAGATGATTTTCACTAAATCAATTTTAATAAATACCATGCAATTTTTAGAATTTAAAAATGAGGCTAAATGAATACCTAAAGATGTGTGCAAAGACAAGGATGTAAATGCAATACAGAAATAAAATTGATTTAATAAAATATGCTTACAGGGTATTTGTGAGATTACTGATATCGAAAAACCCGAGCAACTAAGGTAAAGAAATAGAACTAAGGTCGTTGCGACCTCAGTCGCTCAAGAGTCCCTCGGTCAATCAAGAAAATTAGGTTCAGACCACCAAAATTAGATAAAAATCAAAGAAAATACGATAGCGGTCCTGGCTATTGGATTAGTCTGGTATAGCGACCTGGGTCGGACGTAGGGAGCACGTGATGACCTTGCGGCCTACGAAGTAGTCTAAAAAAGGGAATAAAATAGAGGACTTTTTGGTGGGTTTTTAATTTTTATAATTTTTTGGATTTTTAATTAAAGGAGAAAATAAATGAAATAAATAAACAAGCCAACACAACTAATTATTTAATTACTCAAAAATCACTCAAAAATTCAAATAAAAATGTTTTTATGTTTTTTTTTATATTTTTTACTGTTTTTGGTTAATTTTTGGTAGTTTTATGATATTTATTGGATTTTATAAAAATCAAACAAGGCAAGAAAACAAGGGTACTGTCCAGCCAGGTGTCAAGGGCCAATTTAAAATATAAAATGGCCCTATTAACACCTGAAGGTAATTTCCTGCATAGCAGAAACTACAAAGAAAATTTATGCACCAGAATTATTGTTTTTGGATTTTTCAGTTAATTATTAGAATTTTTATAGGGTTTTTAGTGTTTTTCAATTTTTATAAGTTTCATATATCCAAAAATGACCCAAATTGGTCAGAAAATCGAATAAGGCAAAACAAACACTACCTAATTTTTTGTAATTTTTAGAGGTGTTTTAATATTTTTTTGTGAATTTTAAAGTTAGACAGTAAAGAAAAAGCGTGTTTGTGAATTTTTAAAAATAATAAATGCAATCAAATATGTCTCCAAAATCTATAGAAAATTTTACACCATGGCAGGAGCCATGTGTCCAATTTTCATTAAATTTGGAGTTAATTTGCTATTTTATTAAAAATAGAAAGAAGGGTACACTACACAGGGACATGTACGTAAATAGTGAAAAGTCCAGGGGGTCCGGTGCAATTTCTCCAAGGTTGCACGCGCGGGGCCCGTGACCTGGGCACTCAGGGACCTATTTGCAAAGAAACTAAGGTTCCTGGACTATTTAGTAACAAGTACTAAAAGTCCAGGGGCCTCAGTGTAAAATACCCAAAATATAACGCACATGCACAAATTCAACACTCACAGGGTATTTCTGCAAATAACAAAATTATAAATCATTCAATGACACCCTGAAACCTCAAGGCCATTCATGCAATTAACCCAAACGAACATGTGTCGACGCACGTGATCCACTACAGGCAGGGGTATAAAAGCAATTACCAAACACTACAGGGTCCTAAGTACAAAAGCACCAAAATAAAAACAACTAAAAGCTATATTTACAGGACTAACTACGAAATAAAACAAACAGGAGGGCCTAAGAGCAATTACCCCATATTAACGATCCAAGGGTTGAGCGCACACCACGTGGAGATCCAACGGTCCAAAATAGGGGACACCTCGCTACTGAAACCTTTGGCGCGATCCGACGGCTGTGAAGCTGCCACGTACGTGATCCGATGGTCAGGGAAAGGTGGTGCTTCTTCGTCCGGATCGAACGGTCTGGATCGACCCTCCTCACGATCGTACGGTACTGGCGCTTCTGGAATGGATGGCTCGGATTGAATCTGGAGCTGGAGGACGATCCAACGGTATCTGGAGGTCGAGGAAGAACTAATGGCCGGTGACCTTCGCCGGCTCGCTACGTGCGTTCCCGGCCTCCTCGCGGGCTGCTGAATATCGGAGGAGCTTCGCCTTGGCCTCCCGCGTCTGTAGGACGCCTCCGATGGAACAACGGAGCTCCGGAGAGCTCGGTCGACTCCGGCGGAGGAGAAGCTCCTGGGCTCGAGTTGGAGGACCTCAGACAGTCCTCGTCGTACCTGCAAAATGGCACCAGAAGACTTTTGGGTCGAGGGCAAAGTGCCTCGACCCCGTTAGCGGTGGTGGAGGTGATCGGTGCGGCGAGATGGTCGAGCTCCGGCGATGCGACGGCGGAGGAGCTTGAAACCCCATCTCCTGTGCGAGCTGGGTTGAATGGATGGGCGGAGAAGATGCGCGAGGGGAAGGCGATCGTGATGGGTGATTCCGATGGTCGGGACGAAGACTAGGCTGGTCGGAATCAAAGGTCGTCGGTGACGACCTGATTTGGGCGAAAATCAAAATTAAAGACAAGGAAAGAAAACTACGGCTACCTGGGCGGATGGGTCGACTGGGCTTGAGCTCAGGGAGCTCTGGGTCGTCGCCTTGCTGGTCGTCAAGGCCCGAGGCTCGAGCTCTACCTTCAGGCGGAGCACGACGGCGCGGAGACGCCATATCTGAGGTTCGGGCACCCTCTCCTCTCTGCGACACGGCCAACGGTGAGCTGTCACCTCGAGGATGGCAATGGAGGTCCTGGGATGGAGGATGGGGAGCCAAAGATCCTTGGAAGAGGAGGCAGAGCTCGGAATTTATACAGCCAGGGGTCCAGCTAAAATCGATCGGGTAGGGCAGCTCAAAGCGCGGACCCCGAGGCGGGCATGCCGGCGAGGGTGTCGGATCTGGCAAGAACGAGTTGGACCCTGGGTTTGGGTGTGAGGTGATCGAGTCTGGAGGTGCGAAGGGAGAGAAGTCGGGCAAAAAATCCAAACCCGCGAGAAAGAGGTCCGCGGGGGGCAGTTGACCGGAGGTCAACGCCCCCCGTGGACCAATCAGAATTTTCCAGGTCATAATTATTTAGAAATTCAAAATAAAATAGAAAACGGCCGATTTAAGAAAAACTTAAAACATAAAAATTGTTTATTTATTTATAAACTATTTTTTTATGATTTTTTAATTAAAATTTTGAAATAAAAATAGGGTATTTGCAATATAGTACACTATATAGGTATATATACAACATTGATTTTTATTTTTTATTTTTTTAATAATTATTTTTGTGCATTTTTATTCCCATTTTATATTTTATTTATTTATAGCATAAAATTAGGAATAAAAAGGTATTTTTTTATTATTTATATACAAGGGTGGAATAAATAGATATATACATCTATATACAAGGTATGTGTACAATGATCTTTTTAATTTTTAATTTTGTTATTTTTATTTTATTTTTGTTTTTATGGTTTTTATTTTATTTATTTACAACATAAAAGATAGAGTATATACAAATTTTTAGGTATTTTAATTTATTTATTTACAAGGCTAAATAAATATAAGTGTGGATATATATATAAGGTGAATATGTACAAGGAAGAGTATTTTTAGTTTCTTTTTAATTTTTCTATTTTTATTTGGATTTTATATTTACAAATATTTATAAATATGTAAAAGCCACTTTTATTCTATTTTTAGAGGAAAATATATTTATTGTATTTACAGGGATATTTACACACTTGAGCCCCTATCTCTCTCTACTTTGGCTTTTATGCGGTCAGGCCCATGCTGAGCCTTCCCTTGGGATTAGGTTGCTCAATATTTATTCTAAATGTTTCTCTCTTTTTCTTTTTAATCTTTATTCTTTTATTTTTGCACAAAAACATGCTAATTATTAGTTTTTACACCATGCCTGCTTTTGGTAATTATTTGTATTTAAAAACATATACATGCATTTGCAAAGGTTTTTATAGCTAAAATATAAGAATAAAGAGTGATGAATGAGTATTCATCACCCCCCCTATACTTAACTTTGCTAGTCCCTTAGCAAACACTTATTTGAAAAAGAAGTGAAAAAGAGAAAAAGAAAGAAAAAGAGGAGAATATACATGGATTAAGGCTGATTATTAAACTCTCCTTCATTAAATTGAATATGGATCGATCAGATCTTTGGATTATTAATGTATCGGAACCTTATTTGGACTTAAGCTTAGAACTCAACAACCTCTAAGTTCCACCAATCTATGGACAAGACTCCTCAATAAACCAGATCAACAAGTCTACATACACAAACTCTAATGACCATGAATCTTTCCATGCAGTGTAAGTGATATGTAGCTCCCCACCTCAGAAGTAACCAAGAAACAACCTCCCCCAACCTGGTAACTCTAATGCCTCGGTTTAGCAACTCTTTCCTCGAGAAGCGGGATATTCCATTCTAAGTTCAAGTGCAACCGGCTCAAGAAGAGGGGGAAGAAGATGAAGAATGGACCATGGCCAATGTAGCCATGTATCCTTGGGAGCCCAACCAGTGTAGCTAAGTCTCCCGCTGCAAGCTTCATGAGATGTAACATGGATACCATAAGCTTTTGCTTTATTTGACTATATACACGCCGGTGGGGTTATTAAATTTTCAATCCGACCCACCACTTTTTTTGGAGTTCTTTTTCTTTTTGCACATTATTTCATGTGCAACTGTTCAACATATCTACATGGTGCGGCATATATACAAGGAGTTTTTCCTCTTGAGCCAGTAGACTATCCCTCTTTTGAAGCTTTATTGCAACCCACGGCTTCTGTCTTTAGCCTTCATCACCACTAGACCAAGTTGAGGCGCACTTCCTTCACTAGAAGAAGAAGAGAGGTTCCACCTAGAAGTACTACCCTCATATGCTACCCCAAGACAAAGGAAACTGCCTCCTCACCACCTCATCCGTGGAGAGCTATGTGTAAAGTGCTGGTGCAAGTCAAGCTATTGTCTCTAAGAGTCATGCGTGTGTTGTTAAGTGCTCTACTTAGGCTCATCAAGATGACATATGCTCAAAGCCTAGTGGACTCAAAGAATTAAGTCTCAATGGACCTGAAAAGCCTTAACCCTAAGTCCTATAAGGTTCCTCTTAGAATTAGGTGGATTAAGATATTAATCAAGCTCCATTTCCCAGTTTAATTCCAGGCTAGTTTAAATGTCAACTATAATCCAGGAAAAACTATACAAATATTTACAAAGATGCTATTTACAAATATTTACAATCGTACAAAATTTTTGAAAAATGTTTTGAAACCATGAATGTATGCATGAATGCAAGTTTTGCAAAATATTTACAAACATTTACACAAGGTTTTTGCAAACGTTTTGATTTTCAAAACATTTTGGAAAAATTTTGTACTATATAAATAATTTTGATGTGAAAATATTTACACCAACTTTACATAAAAAGATTTTTGAAAACATTGTTACAAAAATAATTTGTACACTAGCTATGTATGTGCAATAAAAGAATGTTTATTTACAGGAAAAAAATTTTAATTTTTGTGTTTTTTAGGGGTTTTTAGCCATTTTTATTTATTAACACACTCGCACAAAGTACGAGTTATGGCTAAAGTATATATGAAATATATATACACACCCCCTATACTTAGCTCGAACGATGTCCTCAGAGTCAAGAGCGATGAAGAAGACATAACTCGTGCTATGTATAGGGAAGTGAAAAGGAAGGCTATATACAAAGAAGAATGAATGAATAGAAAATCAAGAAGATCTCAGCTTTTCCCCCTATACTTAGGATCAAATAATCCTAAGTATAGCAGGCTGTACACAAAGGGAAAACCGAGTGGAGAATGTGCAGGGTCTACCCCCCTATACTTAGGGTGAAATATCCCTAAGTATAGGTAGCAAACAGGGGTAGAAAGGATAAAAAGAATACCTGAAGGTCCTACATCCCCCCTATACTTAGGGTAAAGTACACCCTAAGTATAGCATAATCATAAGATGAGAAAAAGGGATGTGGGACTAAATAATAGAGTGATATAGACAACTGGATCTATACAGGTCGAAAGAACAGTGATAATCAGGCGTGAGATGCAATAGATGTGAGTCGAGAGGCCACATCTCACGCAAAATGAATAGGAGCAACATCAACGACCCGCGGCTCATGATCTAGAAATGGCTTGAGCCGCTGGCCGTTCACTCGAAAGGTATTCTCAGAAGACAACTCAGATATATCAATGCTCCGTTGTCGTGTACCTTTCTTACAAGATAAGGTCCCTTCCATTTGCTCTGTAGCTTCCCTGGAAATAGACGAAGCCTAGCATCAAACAGCCATACTCTCTGTCCAGGCTCAAAATGCTTGTGGCTGATATGAGAATCATGCCACTCTTTCACTCTCTCCTTATACTGTAGGCTGTTTGAGAAGGCGGTATCACGAAGCTCCTCCAGGGCTGCTAACTCTACCCTCCTCTGGTCTCCTACACTATCTGGATCTAAAAGAATATCTGTGACTGCCCAAAGTGACTTGTGCCTCAACTCAACAGGTAAATGGCACGGCTTGCCATAAACGAGGCGAAAGGGAAATGTGCCCAAAGGTGTCTTGAAAGACGTCCTATATGCCCACAAGACTGAGTCCAAAAGCTGTGACCAATCCTTTCGGTCAGGGCGGACGACTTTCTACAAAATAGTCTTGATCTCCCTGTTCGACACCTCGGCTAGACCATTCGTCTGTGGATGGTATGGAGTGGCAACTCGATGGTCTATGCCGAACTCGCTAGCAAGTGCCTTCACCTGGTCGTTGATGAAATGAGACCCCCCATCTGAAATCAATACTTGAGGTACCCCGAACCGTGTAATGATGTGCTTTCTCAAAAATCTGCAAACTGTCCTGGCATCAGCGGTTCGGGTGGGGATGGCCTCAACCCAACGACTCAAATAATCGATGGCCAACAGAATGTACTCAAATCCCTGACTCTTAGGGAATGGACCCATGAAATCGATGCCCCATGCGTCAAAAACCTCACAGAAGTGAATGGGCTGCATCGGCATCATATCACGCTGTCCACAAGTGCCCATCCTCTGACAGTCAGTACACCTCTTCACGAACTCATCAGAGTCCTTGAAGAGGGTAGGCCACCATAGGCTGGATTGGAGCACTTTCTGTGTCGTTCTCCTCCCTGAGTGATGTCCTCCTGCCTCCATCTTGTGGCAGTAAGTGAGGATGCTATGGTGCTCCTGCTGAGGAATGCACCTACGCCAGACGCTATCCCCTCCTTTGTGGTAAAGGATTGGATCCTCCCAGTGGTAGGACTTGGCCTTCGCGAGGAAGGTCTCAAGCCTCTGCCAGGGCCAACCTTGTGGGACTTTCTTAGCAACAAGAAAGTTCACAATGTCGGCATACCACGGGAGTGAGACGATAGCAAGATTGCCTCATCTAGGAAGGTATCACAAATGGGATCAATCATCTCAGACTCCTCAGGCTGCTCTAAACGGGAGAGATGATCCGCCACCACATTCTTGACTTCAGGCTTATCCATGATCTCAATGTCAAACTCCTGGAGTAGAAGGATCCATCTAGTCAGTCTGGCCTTGGCATCCTTGTTTGCCATGAGGTACCTGATGGCGGTATGATCTGTGTACAAAGTCACTCTAGATCCAATAATGTATGATCTGAACTTATCTAAGGCGAAGACTACGGCTAGCATCTCCTTCTCTGTGACTGTATAGTTCCGCTGCACGGAATCCAATGTGCGGCTAGCGTAGTGGATAGCAAATAGGACTCCATCCCTCCTCTGTCCTAGCACAGCCCCCACGACAAAATCGAAGGCGTCTGTCATGATCCCGAATGGGAAAGACCAATCTGGTGGCTGAAGGACAGGAGCCTCAACAACACAATGCTTGAGAGTCTCAAACGACGAAAGACACTTGTCATCGACAAGGAACTCGATGTCTTTCGTCAGCAGATCAGTCAACGGTCAGACAACCCTATTGAAATCACGAATGAATCGCCGGTAGAAACCGACGTGCCCCAGGAATGACCGTAACTGCCGCAAATTGGACGGCGGTGCAAGTTTTCTAATGACATCAACCTTGGCCGGATCAACCTCCATGCCCCTGTTGGAGATGATATGGCCAAGCACTGTCCCCCGAGTCACCATGAAGTGACTCTTCTCCCAAGATAGAACCAAGAGAACCTCTATACATCGCTGAAGTACTCGGTCTAGGCAGTCAAGACAAGAGTCGAATCTGTCGCCGTAAATCGAGAAATCATCCATGAAAACCTCCAAGCACTCCCCTACCATGTCCGAAAGATCGACAACATGCATCTCTGAAAAGTCGCAGGGGCATTGCATAGCCCAAATGGCATGCGTCGGAAGGCGTGTGTGCCGAAGGGACATCTAAAGGTAGTCTTGTCCCGGTCCTCTAGAGCGATGGCCACCTGGTTGTAGCCCGAGTACCCATCCAGAAAACAATAGTGGCTCTTCCTTGCCATTCTCTCGATGATCTGATCAATAAAGGGCAAGGGGAAATGATCCTTCTTGGTGGCCTGATTGAGTCGTCTGTAATCCACGCAGACCCTCCAAGAAGTGGGTGCTCGTGTAGCGATCTCCTCTCCAGACTCCGTAACCACTGTACTGATGCCCGTCTTCTTGGGCACCACATGTAACGGACTGACCCACTTGGAGTCGGAGATGGGATAGATAAAATCGGCGCTCCACCACTTCGAAATTTCCTTCATGACAACCTCTCTCAGATTCGGGTTCAGCCGCTGCTGGAACTCACGCGACGGCTTTGCCTCATCCTCGAGATAGATGTGGTGTGAGCACAGAGCCAGACTGATCCCCTGGAGATCTGCTACGCTCCATCCTATCGCCTTGCGGTTCTTTTTGAGAACCCCCATCAGACGGGATTCTTGCTCTTCAGTCAGATCGGCAGAGATGATGACTGGGTACATCTCAGGCTCACCCGCAAGGAACCTATACTTCAACGACGCAGGAAGCGGCTTCAACTCTGGACAAACTGGTGCTGGCAAATCTGGCTTCAAAAGAAGTCGTGTGTATGCTGCCAAATCTGCCCCGGAGAATGAGAACTTACTCTCACAAACTGGATCTAGAGAAGGCTGCTCAACTGAATTGTCTCTGCTCTGCTCGGCATCTACCTCCTCCCTATCTGCAGGCTCAGTGGAAGTCAGATCTGGCATATAGTCATCACAATCTGCCCAATCAGACTCTGACTCCGAGGGATATGTGCCATCCAAGGTGGCATCAGCACCACCATCATCACAAGAATCTATCTCACGGTCGAGAACCGGCTCTGCTGCCTCTGAAGTATCCTGGACCAGGAATGTGCTCTCCAAGCTCTCCTCTGCTGTCGTCTCTGCATCAACAGAATCTGAGAATGAGAGGATGGCCTGTGCAGCTGGGTCTGCTCAAACTGCCTCATCGGCTGTGATCACAAAGTCACAGTCCTGGTGGATGTCTAGCCTCGTATCTGTCATCTGCTCTGTGTCTGAGGTGGTCTCTGAGCATGATCTGTCTCTGGCTCTGCTGTCCTCGACCGTCTCTATTTGTACACTTTCGCCCTCGACGCGAAAGTATACCTTCCCGCTATCATGGTTGGTCACTGCCTTGGCTGTGGCCAAGAACGGGCGACCTAGAATGATGGGGGTATCGGTCACTGACTCAGGGATCTCCATGTCCAACACTACGAAGTCCACGGGGAATTGCATGCCCTGAATTGTGACGACAACATCTCGCAACAACCCCTTCGGCCTCTTGACAGATCGATCAGCAAACTGAAGGACTGTCCTGCTCTGTCGAAGAGTGCCCAGCTCGAAGCGGTCGAGAAGGGCTGTCGGAAGTAGTTTGATTGACGATCCGCTGTCTAATAGAGTACGGTCGAACCTCTGCTCACTGATATGGCATATGACATAAGGGGCTCCTGAATCTGGCCTCTTGGCCGGCAGACGGTTCTGGATCGCGAAACACATGGCTTTCGTCAGCACATGGATCTCTGAATGGTGGTTCCTCCTCGTCCTCCTGATTGTGGTCCTGTCTCTAAGTGAACGCTGGAGAAGAGGGATGTGTTGCAAAGCCTCCTGAAGAGTCAGCTATATGTGAAACCGATCTATCATCTGCTGACTGAACTCTTTCTGCTGCCTCTTTTTCTGATTTTCATTTTTCTTCCCCTTCCCCATCTGAAGGGCTCTAGGGAAGGGGATCACAGGGTCCTTCTCAGATGAAGGACTAGGAAAGGGTCTAGACAGTTCGATGACTGGATCCACACATACATCATGCACCACAGTGTGACCAGAAGAAAATAAACCCTTTCCTTTATTCACAGAAATGTTCCAAGATACAGGTGCAGAAGAAGGAAAAACTAGAGGTTTCTCAATAGAAGCATGGGTGGCCTCGGTACCACCATCGGCTGGATCGGCTGGAAGACTTGCGACCTCAGTACCGCGCTCTGGCTCGGCAAAATGGGTGGCCTCAGTACCACCTCCTCGAACTGGTGAAACGGCGGCCTCAACACCGCCTGTGGAATCAGCATCCTTGGTGGCATCAGTACCACCATCATCGTCTCTAGCGGCCTCAATACCGCTCTCCTCCTCGTCTGGTACTCTGGAAGTGTCCTCGTGGTGTAGCTCAGATAAGGCGCCGCCTGCTGATGAATACCCATTCATCACTCTTTATTCTTCTATTTTAGCTACAAAAACCTTTGCAAATACATGTAGATATGTGTAAATACAAATAAATACCAAAATCATGCATTGTGTAAAAACCTATAATTAGCATGTTTTTGTGCACAAAATAAAAGAATAAAGAGCAAAAAGAAAAAGAGGGAAATATTTAGAATAAATATTGAGCAACCTAACCCAAGGGAGGGCTCAGCATGGGCCTGACCGCATAAAAGCCAAGTAGAGAGAGATAGGGGCTCACATTTATATATATATTTGTAAATACATAAAACTTTATATTTTCCTCACCCAAAAATATACTTGTACATATTGTGTGTATATTCTATTAAAACAAAATAAAAAGATAAAAATCAAAATTCAAAAATATCACTCCTTCACCATGTGTATAAACCACACCCTTGTATTTATTTAACCTTGTAAATAAATTCATTTATTTTCCAAACTTTTTGTGAATATTCTATGGCTTATTTTGTAAATAAAATAAATAAAAAGAAACAAAACAAAAATCAAATAAAAATTACAAAATTGAAAATACAAAAATACATTGTATTTATACCATGTATATTAATGTATTTATTTATTTATTTCACCCTTGTATATAAGTAATAAAAATAAAATAAAAATATTCTTTTATTCTATATTTCATGTTGTAAATAAATAAAATACAAAATGAGCATAAAAACACATAAAAATAACAAATAAAAAAAAATCAAAAAATAAAAAAATCCATATAGTGTATATATACCTATGTATATAGCTAACCTATTTTTATTTCCAAAAATTAAATAAAAATCACCAAAAAATAGAAAAAAATAAAAGAAAAATATTTCATGTTTTAAGTTTTTCCTAATTCGACCTATTTCTACCCTAAAAAAATAAAACAAAAATCCGCTACACGTGGCCGCTCCTGATTGGGCCACGGGGGAATGTTGACCCCAGTCAACTCCCCCGCGCCTCCTTTCCTATTCTGGACCTCGCGCGCCGCGTCACCTTCTCCGATTTATGCACGCGCATCCAGGCTGTCCCCCACTCAACCCCCGCGCCCGGACTCTTCGCCGCACATCCCTCTCCCTCGCCCGATCCTTCGCCATCGAATCTACACTTTCCATCGCCGTCCTCACTCAACCCTAATCGCCCGGTCACATTATAAAACCATCACCTCCGCCGCCTCCGCGCCGCATCTTTGGACCCTCTCTTCCTTCCCCGTGACCTCCATTGGCTCCGCCTGAGTGACAGCGAGCGTCAGCCTTTGTTGCAGTGAGGCGAGGAGGCGATTCCTCTGATCCGGCGTAACCTCGCCGTCCTTGCTCCGCCGCCGCGTCGAGCACCGAGCTTCAGGCCTTGACGCCCTTCGAAGCTACGACCCGGGGATAGCCCATCTCCAGCCCAGTCTACTTCAGCCATCAGGTACCCGATTCGACCTTCCATTTAGCATAATTTTCGATTACGCCCAAATCTACCCTCCGACGTACATCTCCGATTCCGGCCACCTCACGTATCATCTCGACCATCCGACTCGATTTTCACCTTCGCCGTACCCTCACGCACCTTCTACGCACCTTCACTCAACCCAGATCGCACAGGATCTGGGATTCGAGCTCCCTCACCGTCGCTTCGCCGGAGCTCGTTCGCCACGCCGCACAGACCACCTTCACCCCGCCTTCTTGGGTCGAGGCACTTTGCCCTCGACCCGCGAAGCTTCTGAACTGTTTTGCAGGTCAAAAGGAGGCCGTCTGAGGCTTCCCAACTTCGAGCCAGGAGCTTCTTCTCCGACGACCTCGCCGGAGCCTTCCAGGGCTCGGCCGGGGTATTGGAGACCTGTAGCAGCTGCGCAACCTCACGCCGGAGCTTCTCCGACCTTCAGGCGCAGCAGAGGAGGACCGGAGCGCACGCAGGAGGTCGGCGAAGTTCGCCGGCCATCAGTTCTTCGAGGACCTTCCAGAGCCGTCCGATGCACCCTCTGCTCCAGATCTGATCGTGACCGTCCATTCGTTGAGGAGCAGCAGCCGTCGATCCATCTGAGGATCGCATCTGGACCCTTGATAGCAGAGGAGAGAGGCCAAGACCCCAGCACCGTTAGATCAGCCACGTGGACCTCCCTCCGCCGTCGATCGAGCCCAAGAGCCGAAGCGTTAAAGGCGCATTTGATCTCCGCCGTCCGATCATCCACGCGTCATCATCTGGGCCGTCGCTATTAATAAAGGGGTAAATATCATAGGCCCCCCTCTGTTTGTTTTATTTCGTTTAAGTCCTGTAATTTTGAATTCTAGTTGTTTATTTTCTGGGTTATTTGCATCAAGGACCTCGCGCTTAATTTTAATTACATTTATACCCCCGCCAGTAGAGACCCACGTGCCTCATCACGTGTATTCTGGGTTATTTGCAATACATGCCCTGTATGTTCTGGATGTTAATGAATGCATGAAATGTTTTGTTAAATTGCAATTATACCCCTGTGAAGGCTGAATTGGCGCATGTGCTTTTATTTCTTGGACTTTTTGCAACCTTGCCCCTGGGGTTTTGATACGTGTTATCAAAAACCCCTAGGACTTGGTTTTTATTACAAATCAGTCCCTGTGTGCCCCAGACACGTGCTTGGCACGTGATTTCTTGGGTAAATTGCACCAGGACCCCAGAACTTTTGGGTATTTGCACTTAGGTCCCTGTGCACAGTGCCCCACCTTTATTTTTGAATAAAATATCAAACGACCTCCAAATCCAATGAAATTTTGACACATGGCTCCTGCCATGGTGTAGGAATTTCTATGATTTTTGGGGACATTTTGGATTTCATTTATTATTTTTAAAAATTCAAAAACCCCTATTTTCGCCACTGTTTGACTTTAAAAATACCAAAAAAATATAAAATCACCTTTAAAAATTCTAAAAAAATTAGGTAATGTTGTTTACTGGTTGATTGATTTTCGAGCCAATTTTGGCCATTTTTCATCACATAAAAACCTTAAAAATTGAAAAACCCCTAAAAACTCATAAAAATTGTAATAAAAACATTAAAATTCCAAAAATAATAATTAGGGTGCCTAAATTTTCCTTATTCTTCATAGTTTTAGGAAAATTACCTCCAGGGTTGTTTGAAGCTTTTAAATATTTTATTTTTGAGTTTCTAACCTTGCTGGACAGTACCCTACATTCTTTGCATTGTTTGATTTTTAATAATTATTTTATTCATTAGAAAAATTCCAAAAATTCACCAAAAACAGTAAAAAACATTTAAAACATAAAAACCAATTTTCTGGAAATTTTGCATCATTTTTGTGTGTTGTATAAATTGTTGAAGTTGCATTGCATTCATTTTCTCTCATTTTCTCATCCTTTAAAAAATCAGAAAAATACAAAAACAAATAAAAACCCTAAAAAAGACTTCCTTGGATACTTGACTACATCGTAGGCCGCAAGGCCAATCTGTGCTCCTTGAGTTCGACCCTGGGAGCTATACCAGGTTAAACCTAATAGCTAGACCGCTCTTTCTTGTGCTTGCTTGATTTTATCTTATTCGAGTGGTTGATTATTTTTCTTGATTTACTCAGCCCGAGTGATTGAGGTCGCAACGACCTAGCATTTATTTTACACCTTTACCTCTGTCATTTGGGCGGTGATCAGAATGGCGCCGTTGCCGGGGATCGTCGATCAACCTTCTTCCGGCAGCCCTTCTCGACCACTTAGAGTTGGGCACTCTTGTACAGAGCAGGACATACCTTCAGTTTGCTGATCGGTCTGTCAAGAGGCCAAAGGGGTTGTTGCGAGACGTTGTCGTCACGATTCAGGGTCTGCAATTCCCCGTGGACTTCGTAGTGTTGGACATGGAGACCCCTGACTCGTTGACCGATTCCCCCATCATCCTCGGTCGCCCATTCTTGGCCACAGCCAAGGCGGTGACTGACCATGACAGTGGGAAGGTATACTTTCGCGTCCAGGGCGAGAGTATACAAATAGAGACGGTTAAGGACCACAGAGCCAGATCTAGATCCCGCTCACATGGCAGTACAGAATGGCGCCGTTGCCGGGGAGCACGGCTTTGTAGTCAGTTTTCCATTTTGTCTCTCTCTATATTATTGTTGTTTTCTGACCATTCTCTCTCTTTGATTTTTGTGCGAGGTACTACGTGGAGATCTTGGAGTATACTTTTTGAGGACCCGCACGGGAAGAGGAACAGGAAGAGAGAGAGAGGAGCAGAGATTTTTAATTTCAGAGAGAGAGAGAGAACATTATTCTTGTTGTAATAATTTAGGACTTGAACTCTGGACACTTTTGGACATTTGTAACTTAGCGGGTCTGTTTCGCCGAGCACCGGTGTGCTCGGGGGACCCATTCGGATTTTCGCGGCTTTTATCGTGGTTTTCATAGCTAGCTGCCTTTTCCGGTGTTTACGTGGTTTTCCTCGAGCCCCTAGATTTAGGAATTTATGTTGATTGTGACGTAGATTTTTAAGGCCCAAACACCTAATAGAATATCTGTTCCCATAGAACGTAATTGGACCTTAATAAAATTCATTGAAAAAGTTAGTTTAATTGAATTTGAGACCACGTGCCGTGAGGAGTCACATACAGCGCTGGCAGGACCCGTTGTGGCGGGCACCGAGTGACTCCCAAGATCGGACTCCGGACTCAATTCGATTAGCTAACTATTGTTCTTCACGATCAATAGAAATTGCTTGTCTAAGGCCGGTTTTTCCCGCTGCACCATTTAGGTAGTTTTATTCTGTCTTTAAATTCTGCGCGGATCACTTGCATGTAGAGTGCTGGAGACAAGGTACGCATTTCTTTCTCTGCATGCATCATTGATTTCTTCGCGCATCGGCTTTTTCGTCTTCTCCCTCTGTTTTTGGATTAATAATCATCAGGAGAATCGGAAAAACCGCTAGGCCGCTTGTTTTTATTTTTGAAAAAAATTAAAAAGAAAAACAATAAAAATTGGGACTGGATAACTCTATTGACCCTAAAAGACACTCACAATAAAAATTTGTCTTGGGGAGAGCAACCCCCTCATTGTTTGGTTTGATTGTGCGAGAGAGTGACCCGAACACTAGGTAGAGCCCTCCGGTGCTCATCTCGACTGATTACCGACTCTTCTGTGCGGGACAGTCGGTTGAGAGAGCATCGGGTATCCCAACAGGTCACGTAATCGCTCTGATATCTTGAATGTTCACCAACTAAAATTGACAAGATAAATTGACCGATCTTTCACGGTCTTCACATTGTGTTGCGTTGGTGAACCGGGGGTTTGCTTTGCTATCATATTTTCTCCAGATCCCATCCGCCCAACTCGCCAAGATCAAGATGATGGGCAGACGATCTCTTAGGCAGCCTCTGGCTGCACCGCTTTCAGGCGCGTCTACTCCATCATCTAGGTTGGCCCGTGAGAGTCGAGACCAGCTCTCCGGGCCCGAGTTCGAATCCACCCTGTTCCCCCTCGATCCCCTTTCTTCTGTTCCTGAGAGACATGAGCCCGAGGAGAGACGAATTCATTTGACCGAACCTGAGTTGGGCTCTTCTGATTTTGCAGACATCCCTATGGCTGGAGCCGGTAGTTCAGACGATCGCCAGCCCGAACATTTTGTCTTAGACCAGGGGGCGATCAACTCCACCCTGATCGCGTCGTTAGAGACAGTTCAGAACCAGTTACGCGATCAGGGGGCTTTCATGATAGAGATGAGGAGGGAGTTGGAGAGACTCCGAAGAGAGCGAGAAGAGCCGAGCGAGCCAGAGGACATCCCTGATGCTGATGCAGAGGCAGCAGCCGCAGCAGCAGCAGCCGCAGCAGCGGCAAGACCGATGCGGGAGCTTCACAACCCCGGATCTACACTGATGCACCAGTGGGTAGTGATTCCTGCTATCGTGGGGGATTTCAAGTTCCCTCCGAACACCCTGCAGATGCTTCCTCATTTTCATGGACTCGCCACTGAGGAACCACACCTCCATCTCCAGGAGTTTCTGATGATCTGCAGCACTGTCCACGACCGTCGTGTGGACCAAGATACGATTCGAATGATGGCCTTCCCTTTTTCACTGGCAGATAGAGCAGCCGCCTGGCTGAAACATCTAGGGAAGTTTGTCTACACCTGGGATCAGCTCCGCACCGAGTACTTGAACAAGTACTATCCACTCGGGCGGACGAATGCAGCGAGGGCCCTGATCAACAACTTCTCCATGCAACCTAACGAGCAATTTCACGAGGCATGGGAGAGGTTCAGAGAGCTTCTGGATAGATGCCCCCACCACGACATTTCGAAGCCGAACCTAGTTCAGAGCTTCTTCAGTGGGCTAACACCAGAGCTTCAGGGTCTGGTGAATGCTTCTTGCGGCGGGTCCTACTTTGCCAAGGACCACAACCAAGTCTGGGCCATCTATGAGGAGATGTCCGAGAATTACATGGTGATGTCCCAGACTCGGTTGTATACACAGAGATCTCAGCAGCCGCCAGGACCCGTGCAGTATCAGCGGATAGCACGGGTTGATGCAGGTCCTTCCAGTTCGTCCACAGTTGCAGCCGCACAGGCAGAGTCGGCCGCTGCGGACATGGGGATTATTAGTGAGAAGTTGGACCGCATGGAAATTATAGAGAAGAAGCAGTGCCAGGGCATAACTCAGATGGAGGAAATGGCACAGACTCTGAGCGACATGAAGACCCAGCTCTTGTGCCTTCAGGAGGCACAGACGGCTCCTCAGCCCCGTCTTCTGTCGCGAGGCGATTCCGGTGGCAGCCGCAGCTCGTCCCAGCGCTCCAGCTCTTTGCAGCAGCCTAGACAAGTTCACCTTGTACAGGCGGAGCCGTACCAGCAGCAGCAGCCCTCTTACCAGGCACCACCATCTCCAGACTTACAGATGGTGGTATATCAGTCGGATCAGCCTCTGGATGTACTCCCACCCGCCCCATACGATGCAGAGCCGTTGATGGATGTCAACGGAATTTGGTATGACCGTCCTCAACCTGGAATCCGACGAGACCATCCCGGATTCAGGTGGGGGAATGGGGGTAACCAGCCCCAGCAGCAGCCAGCCGGTCAGGGAGGGCAGTACTCCGCCCAGAGAGATCACCAGCAGCACCCAGCATCCCAGCCATCATCATTCGTATCTCGTCCCTATCAGCAGCAGGGACAGAATTGGAGACGTGAGCAGCAGGCTCACCCGCAGCAGCATCCATCCTCTTACCCCTCTCAGCCACAGCAGCACCATGTCCAGCAGCCTCATTACCAGAGAGGCAACCCGTCAGGCTCCCATGAGAGCCCCGCCATGGATGATCTAGCCCGCCTCTTCACAGAGCAGCAGGCTACATTCAGACGGGAGATGGACGAGTTCCGCCAGGAGATGCGGGACCTGATGAGAGGGAAGGCCGCCATCCCTGCACAGATCGAGCCGAACCCGAATAATCTGAAGAGGAAATCTGAGCAGGTAGTTCACACTGAGCCTACCACTTCTAGTGACTCATTTGATGTTATCTCGTCGGATTTATTTGATGCTGATTTTGTCACACTTAGGAGCGGTAGAAGACCAGCAGGCGGCGCCTCATCTGAGCGACAACATGAGAATCCATCTAGAGCGCCAGATGAGGAAGAGGAGAGCGGTACTGAAGCCGCACATCATGATGACGGTGGTACTGATGCCACCCGAGATGCTGATTCACCCGGCGGTACTGAGGCCGCCATTTCACCACATCGAGGAGGTGGTACTGACGCCACCAGCAGAGCCGAGCCAGCCAGCGGTACTGAGACCGCAAGACGTCTGCATGTAGAGCCAGCTAGAGGTGGTACTGAGGCCACCAACATCTATTCTGAGAGAAATGTTGTCTTTCCTCGCATGAATGTATCTCGGAACTCTGATTTGAATAAAGGAAAAGGTTTAGTTTCTTCTGATCCCACTGTGATGAATGATGTTTGTGAGGATCCGGTCATCGAATCATCTAGACCTATTCCTAGTCCTTCATCTGAGAAGGACCCTGTGATCCCCTTCCCTAGAGCCCTTGAGTTAGGGAAAGGGAAGAAAAAAGAAAAAGACCCAAAAAAGAGAGAGCAGGAGGAGTTCAGCCAGAGCATGATAGACCGATTTCACATCCAGCTGACCCTCAATGAGGCTTTGCAGCACATTCCTCTTCTTCAGCGATCCCTAAGAGATAGGACCACAATCAGGAGGAAGAAGAGGAACAAGACCGCAGAAATTCATGTGCTAACAAAAGCCACGTGTTACGCGATCCAGAACCATCTGCCGACTAAGAGGCCAGATTTAGGGGCCCCGTATGTCAGATGTCAGATTTGTGAGCAGATGTTCGACCGTACTCTCTTAGATAGCGGATCGTCGATCAACCTTCTTCCGGCAGCCCTTCTCGACCACTTAGAGTTGGGCACTCTTGTACAGAGCAGGACATACCTTCAGTTTGCTGATCGGTCTGTCAAGAGGCCAAAGGGGTTGTTGCGAGACGTTGTCGTCACGATTCAGGGTCTGCAATTCCCCGTGGACTTCGTAGTGTTGGACATGGAGACCCCTGACTCGTTGACCGATTCCCCCATCATCCTCGGTCGCCCATTCTTGGCCACAGCCAAGGCGGTGACTGACCATGACAGTGGGAAGGTATACTTTCGCGTCCAGGGCGAGAGTATACAAATAGAGACGGTTAAGGACCACAGAGCCAGATCTAGATCCCGCTCACATGGCAGTACAGATTCAGAGCAGCTGACAGACCCAGAGCCAGACATCCACCAGGACTGTGATTTTGTGATCACAGATGATGAGGCAGCTTGGGCAGATCCTGTAGCACAGACCATCCTCTCATATTCAGATTCGGCTGATGCAGAGATGATAGTAGAAGATAGTCTGGAGAGCACAGCCCTGGTTCAGGATACTATTGAGTCAGCAGAGTCGGATCTTGATCGCGACACGATTTCCAGTGATGGTGGTACTGAGGCCACCCTGCTCTATGATGGTGCTGATGCCACCTTGTTCTCCGGTGGTACTGATGCCACCGAGTCTGATATAGATCCCTCGGATTCAGCATCTGATTGGGCAGATTGTAGTGATCAGATGCCAGATCTGGATCCACCTGAGCCTACAGATGAGGAGGAGGTAGAGGCAGAACAGATCAGAGACAATGTAGAGGACCCGCTTTCTCCAGATCCAGTTTGTGAGAGTTCATTATCATTTTCCCAGGCAAATTTGGCAGAATTATCCGCATACACACATCTTCTTCAGAAGCCAGATTTGCCAGCACCCAGCTGTCCAGAGCTAAAGCCGCTCCCTACTTCGTTGAAGTACCGATTCCTTGCGGGAAAGTCTGAGATGTACCCAGTCATCATCTCTGCTGATCTAACTGAAGAGCAAGAATCCCGTCTGATGGAGGTTCTTGAAAAGAACCGCAAGGCAATCGGATGGAGCGTAGCAGATCTCCATGGGATTAGTCCCTCGTTGTGCTCCCACCATATCTATCTTGAGGAAGGGGCAAAGCCGTCACGTGAGTTCCAGCGACGACTGAACCCCAACCTAAGAGAGGTTGTCATGAAGGAAATATCAAAATGGTGGAGTGCAGATTTTATTTATCCCATTTCCGACTCCAAGTGGGTGAGCCCCTTGCATGTGGTGCCCAAGAAGACGGGCATCACGACTGTAATCAATGAGTCGGGAGAGGAGATTGCTACACGAGTACCCACCTCTTGGAGGGTTTGTGTTGACTACAGGAAACTCAACCAGGCCACCAAGAAGGACCATTTCCCCCTGCCTTTTATTGATCAGATCATAGAGAGACTGGCAGGGAAGAGCCATTACTGCTTCCTAGATGGGTACTCGGGCTACAACCAGGTGGCCATCGCTCCTGAGGATCAGGAGAAGACCACCTTTACCTGTCCCTTCGGTACTTACGCCTTTCGACGCATGCCATTCGGGCTATGTAACGCCCCTGCGACTTTTCAGAGATGCATGCTGTCGATATTTTCGGACATGGTAGGGGAGTGTTTGGAGGTCTTCATGGACGACTTCTCGGTTTACGGCGACGGATTCGATTCCTGTCTTGACTGCCTAGACCGAGTACTCCAGCGATGCATTGCTACCCGCTTAGTTCTGTCTTGGGAGAAGAGTCACTTCATGGTGACTCAAGGGACGGTGCTTGGCCACATCATCTCCAACAGAGGTATGGAGGTTGATCCGGCCAAGGTCGATGTCATTAGGAAACTCACACCACCGTCCAATCTGAAGCAGTTACGGTCATTTCTGGGGCACGTTGGTTTTTATAGAAGATTCATTCATGATTTTAGCAAGATTGCCCGACCGTTGACTGACCTCTTGACGAAAGACACCGAGTTCCTTGTCGATGACAAGTGTCTTTCGTCCTTTGAGACTCTCCAGCAGTGCGTAATTGAGGCTCCTGTCCTTCAGCCACCCGATTGGTCTCTCCCATTCGAGATCATGACGGACGCCTCCGATTTTGCTGTAGGAGCAGTGCTAGGACAGAGGAGGGATGGAGTACCGTTTGCGATACACTATGCTAGCCGCACATTGGATTCCGCCCAGCGGAATTATACAGTCACAGAAAAGGAGATGCTAGCAGTAGTGTTTGCCCTAGATAAATTCAGATCATATATCATTGGATCCCGAGTGACCTTGTACACAGATCACACCGCCATCAGGTACCTCATGTCAAAGAAGGATGCCAAAGCCAGACTTACTAGATGGATCCTTCTACTCCAGGAGTTCGACATTGAGATCAAGGATAAGCCTGGAGTCAAGAATGTGGTGGCGGACCATTTATCCCGATTAGAGCAGCCTGAGGATTCTGAGCAGATTGATCCCATTTGTGATACCTTCCCAGATGAGGCGATCCTTGCTATCGCCTCACTCCCGTGGTATGCCGATATTGTGAACTTTCTCGTTGCTGGGAAAGTCCCACAAGATTGGCCCAAGCAGAAGATTGAGACCTTCCTTGCGAAGGCAAAGTACTACCACTGGGAGGATCCCATCCTTTACCACGAAGGAGGGGATAGCATCTGGCGTCGGTGTATTCCTCAGGAGGAGCATCATAGTGTCCTCACTTACTGCCACAAGCTTGAGGCAGGAGGACATCATTCTGGGAGGAGAACGGCACAGAAAGTGCTCCAATCCGGCTTGTGGTGGCCTACCCTCTTCAAGGACTCAGATGAGTTCGTGAAGAGGTGTACTGACTGTCAGAGGATGGGCACTTGTGGACAGCGTGATATGATGCCGATGCAGCCCATTCACTTCTGTGAGGTTTTTGACGCATGGGGCATCGATTTCATGGGTCCATTCCCTAAGAGTCAGGGATTTGAGTACGTTCTGTTGGCCGTAGATTATGTTAGTCGTTGGGTCGAGGCTATCCCCGCCCGAGCCGCAGATGCAAAGACAGTTTGCAAATTTTTGAAGAAGAACATCATCACGCGGTTCGGGGTTCCACGAGTTCTGATTTCTGATGGGGGGTCTCATTTCATCAACGACCAGGTGAAGGCACTTGCTAGAGAGTTCGGCATAGACCATCGTGTTGCCACACCATATCATCCACAGACGAATGGTCTAGCCGAAGTGTCGAATAGGGAGATCAAGAATATTTTGCAGAAAGTCGTCCGCCCTGACCGAAAGAATTGGTCACAGCTTTTGGACTCGGTCTTGTGGGCATATCGGACGTCTTTCAAGACTCCATTGGGTACGTCTCCCTTTCGCCTCGTTTATGGCAAGCCATGCCATCTGCCTGTTGAGCTGAGGCACAAGTCACTTTGGGCAGTTACAAACATATTGATGGATCCAAATGGTATAGGAGACCAAAGGAGGGCAGAGTTAGCCGCCCTGGAAGAGCTTAGAGATGCAGCTTTCTCAAACAGCCTACATTATAAGGAGAAAGTGAAAGAGTGGCATGATTCTCATATCAGCCACAAGCATTTTGAGATTGGACAGAAAGTATGGCTGTTTGATGCGAGGCTTAGATTATTTCCAGGGAAGCTACAGAGCAAATGGAAAGGACCCTATTTGGTCAGAAAGGTACACGATAACGGTAGCATTGATATATCTGAGTTATCTTCTGAGAGTACCTTCCGAGTGAACGGCCAGCGGCTCAAACCATTTCTAGATCATGAGCCGCGGGACGTTATTATTGCTGCTATTCATTTTGCGTGAGATGTGGTCCTTTGAATCATATCTTTTACATCTCACGCCTGATTTTCACTGTTCCTCCGCCTGTATAGATCCAGTTGTCCATATCATTCTATTCTTTAGTCCCACATCCCATTTCTCATCTTATGATTATGCTATACTTAGGGTGTACTTTACCCTAAGTATAGGGGGGATGTCGGACCTGTAAGTATTCTTTTCATTCTTTCTGCTCTTGTTTTTGCTGCCTATACTTAGGGATATTTTACCCTAAGTATAGGGGGGGCAGATTCTGTATATTCTTCACTCGGCTTTCCCTTCATGTACAGCTTTCTATACTTAGGATTAGTTAATCCTAAGTATAGGGGGAAAACACCGAGTTCCTTTTATTCTATTCATTTATTCGTTCCTTTTCACTTCCCTTTTACTAAGCACGAGTTATGTCTTCTTCATCGCTCTTGATCACTCTGAGGACATCGTTCGAGCTAAGTATAGGGGGGGTGTGTATATATTTCATATATACTTTAGCCATAACTCGTACTTTGTGTGAGTGTGTTAATAAATAAAATGGCTAAAAATCACAAAAATTAAAAATTTTTCATGTACATAAACCTCTTTTATTCTTGCACAGACATAGCTAGTGTATAAAGTATTTTTGTAAAAATGATTTCAAAAATCTTTTGTGTAAAGCTTGTGTAAATATTTTTGTATCAAAATTATGTATATAGTACAAAATTTTTCAAAATGTTTTGAAAATCAAAAAGTTTGCAAAAATCTTGTGTAAATGTTTGTAAATATCTTTTTGCAAAACCTGCACCTCATGCATCATTCATTCATGATTTCAAAACATTTTTCAAAAATTTTTGCATGATTGTAAAATATTTGTAAATAGCATCTTGTGTACATATATGTATATAGTTTTTCCTGGATGAGAGTTGACATGTAAATTAAGCCTGGAATTAAATTGAGAAATGGAGCTTGAATAAGATCTTAATTCACTTAACTTCAAGAGGAACCTTGTAGGACTTAGGGTTAAAGCTTTTCAGGTCCATAAGGACTTAATTCTTTGAGTCCACTAGGCTATGAGCATATGTCATCTTGATGAGCCTAAGTAGAGCACTTAACAACACACGCATGACTCTCAGAGACAATGGCTTAACTTGCACCTGCACTTTACACATGGCTCTCCATGGATGAGGTGGTGAGGAGGCAGTTTCCTTGGGCTTGGGGTAGCATATGAGGGTAGTACTTCTAGGCGGAACCTCTCTTCTTCTTATAGTGAAGGAAGTGCACCTCAACTTGGTCTAGTGGTGTTGAAAGCTAAAGACAGAAGCTGTGGGTTGCAATAAAGCTTCAAAAGAGGGATAGTCTACTGGCTCAAGGGGAAAATTTCTTATATATGCTGCACCATGTAGATATGTTGTACAGAAGTTGTTGAAAAAAAAAAAAATATGCAAAAATGCAAAAAGAACTCCAAAAAGGTGGTGGGTCGGATTGAAAATTTAATAACCCCACCGGAGTATGAAGCAAAAGCTTATGGTATCATGTTACATCTCATGAAGCTTGCAGCGGGAGACTTAGCTACACTGGCTAAGCTTCCAAAACTCTATACTTCTACCCCCTCTTCTTGAGCCGGTTGCACTTGAACTTAGAAGGGAATACCCCGCTTCTCGAGGAAAGAGTTGCTAGACCGAGGCATTAGAGTTACCAGGTTGAGGGAGGTTGTTTCTTTGTCACTTCTGAGGTGGGGAGCCACATATCACTTACACCGCAAGGAAAGATTCATGGTCATTAGAGTTTGTGTATGTAGACTTGTTCTGATCTGGTTTATTGAGGAGTCTTGCCCATAGATTGGTGGAACTTGGAGGCTGTTGAGTTTTAGGCTTAAGTCCAAATAAGGTTCCGACACATTAATAATCCAAAGATCTGATCGAGCTCCATATTTCAATTTAATGAAGGCAAATTTAATAAGCCAACCTTGATCCATGTGCATCCTCTTTTTCTTTTTCTTTTTCTTTCTTTTTCACTTCTTTTTCAAATAAGTGTTTGCTAAGGGACTAGCAAAGTTAAGCATAGGGGGGTGATGAATACCCATTCATCACTCTTTATTCTTCTATTTTAGCTACAAAAACCTTTGCAAATACATGTAGATATGTGTAAATACAAATAAATACCAAAATCATGCATTGTGTAAAAACCTATAATTAGCATGTTTTTGTGCACAAAATAAAAGAATAAAGAGCAAAAAGAAAAAGAGGGAAATATTTAGAATAAATATTGAGCAACCTAACCCAAGGGAGGGCTCAGCATGGGCCTGACCGCATAAAAGCCAAGTAGAGAGAGATAGGGGCTCACATTTATATATATATTTGTAAATACATAAAACTTTATATTTTCCTCACCCAAAAATATACTTGTACATATTGTGTGTATATTCTATTAAAAACAAAATAAAAAGATAAAAATCAAAATTCAAAAATATCACTCCTTCACCATGTGTATAAACCACACCCTTGTATTTATTTAACCTTGTAAATAAATTCATTTATTTTCCAAACTTTTTGTGAATATTCTATGGCTTATTTTGTAAATAAAATAAATAAAAAGAAACAAAACAAAAATCAAATAAAAATTACAAAATTGAAAATACAAAAATACATTGTATTTATACCATGTATATTAATGTATTTATTTATTTATTTCACCCTTGTATATAAGTAATAAAAATAAAATAAAAATATTCTTTTATTCTATATTTCATGTTGTAAATAAATAAAATACAAAATGAGCATAAAAACACATAAAAATAACAAATAAAAAAAATCAAAAATAAAAAAATCCATATAGTGTATATATACCTATGTATATAGCTAACCTATTTTTATTTCCAAAAATTAAATAAAAATCACCAAAAAATAGAAAAAAATAAAAGAAAAATATTTCATGTTTTAAGTTTTTCCTAATTCGACCTATTTCTACCCTAAAAAAATAAAACAAAAATCCGCTACACGTGGCCGCTCCTGATTGGGCCACGGGGGAATGTTGACCCCAGTCAACTCCCCCGCGCCTCCTTTCCTATTCTGGACCTCGCGCGCCGCGTCACCTTCTCCGATTTATGCACGCGCATCCAGGCTGTCCCCCACTCAACCCCCGCGCCCGGACTCTTCGCCGCACATCCCTCTCCCTCGCCCGATCCTTCGCCATCGAATCTACACTTTCCATCGCCGTCCTCACTCAACCCTAATCGCCCGGTCACATTATAAAACCATCACCTCCGCCGCCTCCGCGCCGCATCTTTGGACCCTCTCTTCCTTCCCCGTGACCTCCATTGGCTCCGCCTGAGTGACAGCGAGCGTCAGCCTTTGTTGCAGTGAGGCGAGGAGGCGATTCCTCTGATCCGGCGTAACCTCGCCGTCCTTGCTCCGCCGCCGCGTCGAGCACCGAGCTTCAGGCCTTGACGCCCTTCGAAGCTACGACCCGGGGATAGCCCATCTCCAGCCCAGTCTACTTCAGCCATCAGGTACCCGATTCGACCTTCCATTTAGCATAATTTTCGATTACGCCCAAATCTACCCTCCGACGTACATCTCCGATTCCGGCCACCTCACGTATCATCTCGACCATCCGACTCGATTTTCACCTTCGCCGTACCCTCACGCACCTTCTACGCACCTTCACTCAACCCAGATCGCACAGGATCTGGGATTCGAGCTCCCTCACCGTCGCTTCGCCGGAGCTCGTTCGCCACGCCGCACAGACCACCTTCACCCCGCCTTCTTGGGTCGAGGCACTTTGCCCTCGACCCGCGAAGCTTCTGAACTGTTTTGCAGGTCAAAAGGAGGCCGTCTGAGGCTTCCCAACTTCGAGCCAGGAGCTTCTTCTCCGACGACCTCGCCGGAGCCTTCCAGGGCTCGGCCGGGGTATTGGAGACCTGTAGCAGCTGCGCAACCTCACGCCGGAGCTTCTCCGACCTTCAGGCGCAGCAGAGGAGGACCGGAGCGCACGCAGGAGGTCGGCGAAGTTCGCCGGCCATCAGTTCTTCGAGGACCTTCCAGAGCCGTCCGATGCACCCTCTGCTCCAGATCTGATCGTGACCGTCCATTCGTTGAGGAGCAGCAGCCGTCGATCCATCTGAGGATCGCATCTGGACCCTTGATAGCAGAGGAGAGAGGCCAAGACCCCAGCACCGTTAGATCAGCCACGTGGACCTCCCTCCGCCGTCGATCGAGCCCAAGAGCCGAAGCGTTAAAGGCGCATTTGATCTCCGCCGTCCGATCATCCACGCGTCATCATCTGGGCCGTCGCTATTAATAAAGGGGTAAATATCATAGGCCCCCCTCTGTTTGTTTTATTTCGTTTAAGTCCTGTAATTTTGAATTCTAGTTGTTTATTTTCTGGGTTATTTGCATCAAGGACCTCGCGCTTAATTTTAATTACATTTATACCCCCGCCAGTAGAGACCCACGTGCCTCATCACGTGTATTCTGGGTTATTTGCAATACATGCCCTGTATGTTCTGGATGTTAATGAATGCATGAAATGTTTTGTTAAATTGCAATTATACCCCTGTGAAGGCTGAATTGGCGCATGTGCTTTTATTTCTTGGACTTTTTGCAACCTTGCCCCTGGGGTTTTGATACGTGTTATCAAAAACCCCTAGGACTTGGTTTTTATTACAAATCAGTCCCTGTGTGCCCCAGACACGTGCTTGGCACGTGATTTCTTGGGTAAATTGCACCAGGACCCCAGAACTTTTGGGTATTTGCACTTAGGTCCCTGTGCACAGTGCCCCACCTTTATTTTTGAATAAAATATCAAACGACCTCCAAATCCAATGAAATTTTGACACATGGCTCCTGCCATGGTGTAGGAATTTCTATGATTTTTGGGGACATTTTGGATTTCATTTATTATTTTTAAAAATTCAAAAACCCCTATTTTCGCCACTGTTTGACTTTAAAAATACCAAAAAAATATAAAATCACCTTTAAAAATTCTAAAAAAATTAGGTAATGTTGTTTACTGGTTGATTGATTTTCGAGCCAATTTTGGCCATTTTTCATCACATAAAAACCTTAAAAATTGAAAAACCCCTAAAAACTCATAAAAATTGTAATAAAAACATTAAAATTCCAAAAATAATAATTAGGGTGCCTAAATTTTCCTTATTCTTCATAGTTTTTAGGAAAATTACCTCCAGGGTTGTTTGAAGCTTTTAAATATTTTATTTTTGAGTTTCTAACCTTGCTGGACAGTACCCTACATTCTTTGCATTGTTTGATTTTTAATAATTATTTTATTCATTAGAAAAATTCCAAAAATTCACCAAAAACAGTAAAAAACATTTAAAACATAAAAACCAATTTTCTGGAATTTTTGCATCATTTTTGTGTGTTGTATAAATTGTTGAAGTTGCATTGCATTCATTTTCTCTCATTTTCTCATCCTTTAAAAAATCAGAAAAATACAAAAACAAATAAAAACCCTAAAAAAGACTTCCTTGGATACTTGACTACATCGTAGGCCGCAAGGCCAATCTGTGCTCCTTGAGTTCGACCCTGGGAGCTATACCAGGTTAAACCTAATAGCTAGACCGCTCTTTCTTGTGCTTGCTTGATTTTATCTTATTCGAGTGGTTGATTATTTTTCTTGATTTACTCAGCCCGAGTGATTGAGGTCGCAACGACCTAGCATTTATTTTACACCTTTACCTCTGTCATTTGGGCGGTGATCACCTGCTGGCATCCTACCGCTCCTAAGTGTGACAAAGTCAGTATCAAAAAGATATGCAGAATATCACCAAAGGTGTCACTAAGAGTGGCATACTCAGAACAAACTACCTGCTCAGATTTCCTCTTCAGGATGTTGGGATTCGACTCAATCTGGGCAGGAATGGCAGCCTTCCCTCTCACGATGTCCCGCATCTCCTGGCGGAACTCGTCCATCTCTCGTCGAAAAGTAGCCTGCTGATATGTGAGAATGCAGGCTATATCATCCAAGACAGGGTTCTCATGGGAACCCGACGGGTAGCCTCTCTGGTAGTGAGGCTGTTGGATCTGCTGTTGTGGCTGAGAGGGGTATGGGTGATGCTGCTGCTGCTGCTGAGGCTGCTCACGCCTCCACGACTGTCCCTGCTGATAGGGACGAGGACCATAGGACGACTGCTGCTGCTGTGATGGGTACACTGGGAGCTGCTGCGGCGGGTGCTCTCTCTGATGGCCGTACTGGCCACCCTGTCCTGACGGCTGCTGCTGGGGCTGGGTACCTCCGGTCCCCAACGGAATCTGGGATGGTCTCGTCGGATACCGGGCTGGGGGCGGTCATACCAAATCCCGTTGACATCCATCAAGGGCTCTGTGTCGTACTGGGGTGGCGGGAGCACTGCCAGAGGCTGATCCGACTCATATACCACTATCTGCAAGTCTGGAGATGGTGGTGACTGGTAGGTGTGCTGCGGCTGCTGGTACGGCTCCGCCTGTCCTAGATGAATCTGTCTATGCTGCTGGTGGGAGCTGGAGCACTGGGACGAGCTGCTGTTGCTGCCGGTATCGCCTCGTGACTGAAGATGGGGCTGGGAAGCCGTCTGTGCCTCCTGGAGACACATGAGCTGTGTCTTCAAGTCACTCAAAGTCTGTGCCATCTGCTCCATCTGAGTGATGCCTGGCACTGCTTCTTCTCAATAATCTCCATCCGGTCCAGCTTCTCGCTGATGATCCCCATGTCCGCGGCTGATGACTCGGCCTGTGCTGCTGCTACTGCGGACGCACTGGAAGGACCGGCGTCGACCCGTTCTATCCTATGGTACTGCATGGATTGTGGCTGCTGGGGACTGCCCTGAGTGTACAACCGGGTCTGGGACATCACCATGTAGTTCTCAGCCATCTCCTCGTAGATGGCGCAGACCTGGTCGTGATCCTTGGCGAAGTAAGACCCGTCACAAGAAGCGTTCACCAAGCCCTGAAGCTCTGGTGTCAGCCCGCTCAAAAAGCTCTGCACGAGGTTCGGCTTGGAAATGTAGTGGTGCGGGCATCTATCAGTCAGCTCTCTGAACCTCTCCCATGCCTCATGGAACTGCTCATTGGGTAGCATGGAGAAGTTACTGATCAGGGCTCTCGCGGCATTGGTCCGCCCGAGTGGATAGTACTTGTGCATGTACTCGGCACGAAGCTGCTCCCAAGTGTAGACGAACTTCTCCAGATGTTTCAGCCAGGTGGCTGCTCTGTCTGCCAAAGATAAGGGGAAGGCAATCATCCTGATGGTATCCTGATCCACCTGACGATCGTGGACAGTACCTCAAACCATCTCAAACTCTTGAAGGTGGAGATGAGGCTCCTCAGTGGCCAACCCATGGAACCGGGGTAGAAGCTGCAAAGTGTTCAGGGGGAACTTGAAGTCCCCCACGATCGCTGGTATCACCACCCAACGGTGCGTCAGAGTCGATCCGGGATTGTGGTTCTCCCGCATCGGTCTCGGTGGTCCTGCTGCTGCGGCTGCTGCTGCGGCTGCTGCCGCAGCTGCTGCATCGTCGGATCCTCCTCCGCGGTTCTCGCGGTCGGCTCTCTCTGCTCAAGCTCTCACCTCATCTCGATCATGAATGCCCCCTGATCCCTCAATTGCTGCTGCACTGACTCAAGGGAGGTGATCAAGGTGGAGTTGATCGAACCCTGGTCCAGAACGAAATGCTCCTCCTGCGGACCTTTGGAGCGATCATCACTAGCGCCGGCCATAGTCTCTGAAAAATCAAAACAATCGAACTCAGGTGCCGATAAATCATCCTTCTGTCTCTCCTCTGGCACTGGTATCTCAGTCTCAGAAGAAGGGGGGTCGAGGGGGAACATGGCAGAATCGTACTCGGGTTCGGAGAGCGGGTCTGAGCTCCCACGAACCGACCTAGATGAGTGGGCTGGACTGTTAAAAAGCGGTGCAGCCAGAGGCTGCCTAAGAGACCTCCTGCTCATCATCGTGATCTGGCGAGTAGTGCGGATGAGATCTGGAAAAACTACGATCACAAGCAAACCTCCGGTTCACCAACACAACACGAGCTGAAGACCGTAAAGGCTCGGTCAATTATCTTGTCAATTTTACTTTGGTGAACAATCAAGATATCGGAGCGATTACTTGACCTGTTGGGATACCCGATACTTTTCCAACCGACAGTCCTGCACAGAAGAAGTCGGTAATCAGATGAGAATAGTACCAGAGGGCTCTACCTAGTGTTCGGGTCACTCTCTCGCACAATCAAACCAAGCAATGAGGGGGTTGCTCTCCCCAAGACAAGTTTTTAAATCAAGTGTCTTTTAGTGATCAATAGTTTTAGCAGATCCAATTTTATGGTTTTTCTTTTTAGGTATTTTTTTTCAATAAAAGCAAAAACGCCTAACGAATTTTTCGGTTCTCCTGTTTATTAAGTCCAAAACAGGGGGAGAAGTCGAAAAAGCCGATGCGTGAAAATCAATGATGCGTGCAGAGTAAGAGATGCATACCTGACTCCATCAGTCTACATGCAGGATGATCCGCACAGAATTGAAAGACAGAAATAAAACTACCTAAATGGTGTAGGCGGAAAACCGAGTCACTAAACAGTAGTGCTACTCGAAAGAACGGCTAGCCGAACAACAGCCTCCAATCCAGAGAGTCTGGTCTAGACCCACCCCTCCTCTTCTCGATAGGTCAAGTTCAGGAGTAGCGCTTAACGGAGTAGGCTCGCGACGCGTAGGCTCGAAGGTGATGGAACGGCTATTTTATTATTTTTTTACTTTTGGTCCAATTACCGATCTATAGGTGCAGGCAGATATATTAGGGTATTTGGATCCTAATTTTTTACGTCATAATCAAGCAGAAAATCCTAAGGCTAGGGGCTCAAAAATCTGCGTGAAATCGGAAAATGAAGGAAAGAAATAAAACCGCGAAAAGCTGCGTAAAAACCAACTAACTAAGGGGTCCCCCGAGCACACCGGTGCTCGGCGAAACAGACCTCGAAAGTCCGAATCTCTGTCTCTGGTCCCTATATTATTACAACTGTTCAAATATCGCAGAAAATAAAATCTAAACTAAACTAATCTAAACTCGCGGTTATTCTGTGGCTCCCGCACTCCTGCTTGCTCCTCTCGTCCTCCGGCGGCTCTGTAGAGAAGAGAGCCGCCTCTGACTCCCGCGGTTGCTCGGCTTCCGAAGAAAGCTGCCTCGGTCCTCAGGCCCTCGCATGAAAACAAACAGAGAGTGGTAAAACCAGATAAATGTATAAACAGGTCAAAAATATATATACAAAAATATATACAAAAAGCCACGAAAAGAAAGCCGCGGGAAAAATCGAAAACCGACTACTAAGCCGTGCTCCCCGGCAATGGCGCCATTCTGATGACCGAAAAACCCGAGCAACTAAGGTAAAGAAATAGAACTAAGGTCGTTGCGACCTCAATCGCTCAAGAGTCCCTCGGTTAATCAAGAAAATTAGGTTCAGACCACCAAAATTAGATAAAAATCAAAGAAAATACGATAGCGGTCCTGGCTATTGGATTAGCCTGGTATAGCGACAGGGAGCATGTGATGGTCTTGCGGCCTACGAAGTAGTCTAAAAAAGGGAATAAAATAAAGGTCTTTTTGGTGGGTTTTTAATTTTTATAATTTTTTTGGATTTTTAATTAAAGGAGAAAATAAATGAAACAAATAAACAAGCCAACACAACTAATTATTTAATTAATCAAAAATTACTCAAAAATTCAAATAAAAATGTTTTTATGTTTTTTATATTTGTTACTGTTTTTGGTTAATTTGTGGTAGTTTTATGATGTTTATTGGATTTTAAAAATCAAACAAGGCAAGAAAACAAGGGTACTGTCCAGCCAGGTGTCAAGGGCCAATTTAAAATAAAAAATGGCCCTATTAACACCTGAAGGTAATTTTCCTGTATAGCAGAAACTACAAAGAAAATTTAGGCACCAGAATTATTGTTTTTGGATTTTTCAATTAATTATTAGAATTTTTATAGGGTTTTTAGTGTTTTTCAATTTTTATAAGTTTCATATATCCAAAAATGACCCAAATTGGTAAGAAAATCGAACAAGGCAAAAAAACACTACCTAATTTTTTTGTAATTTTTAGAGGTGTTTTAATATTTTTTTGTAAATTTTAAAGTTAAACAGTAAAGAAAAAGCGTGTTTTTGAATTTTTAAAAATAATAAATGCAATTAAAGAGGTCTCCAAAATTAATAGAAAATTTTACACCATGGCAGGAGACAGGTATCCAATTTTCATTAAATTTGGAGTTAATTTGCTATTTTATTAAAAATAAAAAGAAGGGTACAGTGCACATGGACCTATACGCAAATAGTGAAAAGTCCAGGGGGTCCGGTGCAATTTCTCCAAGGTTGCACGCGCGGGGCGCGTGACCTGGGCACTCAGGGACCTATTTGCAAAGAAACTAAGGTTCCTGGACTATTTAGTAACAAGTACTAAAAGTCCAGGGGCCTCAGTGTAAAATACCCAAAATATAACGCACATGCACAAATTCAACACTCACAGGGGTATTTCTGCAAATAACAAAACTATAAATTCATTCAATGACACCCTGAAACCTCAAGGCCATTCATGCAATTAACCCAAACGAACACGTGTCGACGCACGTGATCCACTACAGGCAGGGGTATAAAAGCAATTACCAAACACTACATGGTCTTAAGTGCAAAAGTACCAAAATAAAAACAACTAAAAGCTATATTTACAGGACTAACTACGAAATAAAACAAACAGGGGGGCCTAAGAGCAATTACCCTTTATTAACGATCCAAGGGCTGAGCGCGCACCACATGGAGATCCAACGGTCCAAAATAGGGGACACCTCGCTACTGAAACCCTTGGCGCGATCCGACGGCTGTGAAGCTGCCATGTACGTGATCCGACGGTCAGGGAAAGGTGGTGCTTCTTCGTCCGGATCGAACGGTCTGGATCGACCCTCCTCACGATCGTACGGTACTGGCGCTCCTGGAATGGATGGCTCGGATTGAATCTGGAGCTGGAGGATGATCCAACGGTATCTGGAGGTCGAGGAAGAACTGATGGCCGGTGACCTTCGCCGTCTCGCTGCGTGCGTTCCCGACCTCCTCGCGGGCTGCTGAATATCGGAGGAGCTTCGCCTAGGCCTCCCGCGTCTGTTGGACGCCTCCGATGGAACAACGGAGCTCCGGAGAGCTCGGTCAACTCCGGTGGAGGAGAAGCTCCTGGGCTTGAGTTGGAGGACCTCAGACAGTCCTCGTCGTACCTGCAAAATGGCACCAGAAGACTCCTGGGTCGAGGGCAAGAGGCCTCGACTCTATTAGCGGTGGTGGAGGTGATCGGTGCAGCGAGATGGTCGAGCTCCGACGATGCGACGGCGGAGGAGCTCAAAACCCCAGATCCTGTGCGAGCTGGGTTGAATGGATGGGCGGAGAAGATGCGCGAGGGGAAGGCGATCGTGATGGATGATTCCAATGGTCGGGACGAAGACTAGGGTGGTCGGAATCAGAGGTCGTCGGCGACGACCTTATTTGGGCGAAAATCAAAATTAAAGACAAGGAAAGAAAACTACGGCTACCTGGGCGGATGGGTCGACTGGGCTTGAGCTCAGGGAGCTCTGGGTCGTCGCCCCGCGGGTCGTCGCCTCGCGGGTCGTCGCCTCGTGGGTCGTCGAAGCCCGAGGCTCGAGCTCTACCTTCAGGCGGAGCACGGCGGCGCGGAGCCGCCGGATCTGAGGTCCGGGCACCCTCTCCTCTCTGCGACACGGCCAACGGCGAGCTGTCACCTCGAGGATGGCAATGGAGGTCATGGGATGGAGGATGGGGAGCCAAAGATCCTTGGAAGAGGAGGCGGAGCTCGGAATTTATACAGCCAGGGGTCCGGCTAAAATCGATCGGGTAGGGCAGCTCAGAGCGCGGACCTCGAGGCGGGCATGCCGGCGAGGGTGTCGGATCTGGCAAGAACGAGTTGGACCCTGGGTTTGGGTGTGAGGTGATCGGGTCTGGAGGTGCGAAGGGAGAGAAGTCGGGCAAAAAATCCAAACCCGCGAGAAAGAGGTCCGCGGGGGGCAGTTGACCGGAGGTCAACGACCCCCGTGGACCAATCAGAATTTTCCAGGTCATAATTATTTAGAAATTCAAAATAAAATATAAAAAGGTCGATTTAAGAAAAATTAAAACATAAAAATTGTTTATTTATTTATAAACTATTTTTTATGATTTTTAATTAAATTTTTGAAATAAAAATAGGGTATTTACAATATAGTACACTATATAGGTATATATACAACATTGATTTTAAATTTTTGATTTTTTATTAATTATTTTAGTGCATTTTATTCCCATTTTATATTTTATTTATTTATAGCATAAAATTAGGAATAAAAAGGTATTTTTATTTTATTTTTATTTTTTATATACAAGGGTGAAATAAATAGATATATACATCTATATACAAGCTATGTGTACAATGATCTTTTTAATTTTTAATTTTGTTCTTTTTTGTTTTATTTTTATTTTTATGGTTTTTATTTTACTTATTTACAACATAAAATATGGAGTATATACAAATTTTTAGGGATTTTAATTTATTTATTTACAAGGCTGAATAAATATAAGTGTGGATATATATATATATATATATATATATATATATTAGGTGAATATGTACAAGGAAGAGTATTTTTAGTTTCTTTTTAATTTTTCTATTTTTATTTGGATTTTATATTTACAAATATTTACAAATATGTAAAAGCCACTTTTATTCTATTTTTAGAGGAAAATATATTTATTGTATTTACAGGGATATTTACACACATGAGCCCTATCTCTCTCTACTTTGGCTTTTATGCGGTCAGGCCCATGCTGAGCCCTCCCTTGGGATTAGGTTGCTCAATATTTATTCTAAGTATTTCCCTCTTTTTCTTTTTAATCTTTATTCTTTTATTTTTGCACAAAAACATGCTAATTATTAGTTTTTACACCATGCCTGCTTTTGGTAATTATTTGTATTTACAAACATATACATGCATTTGCAAAGGTTTTTATAGCTAAAATATAAGAATAAAGAGTGATGAATGAGTATTCATCAATTACCTATATGCCAGAGGATATTCGTGCAATTTTTTCAGTGATGCACATGCAATGCACATGCTCTGGTTGGCAGGGGCGTGAGCGTGATTTGAAGCTTCTGTCGGGTTTCTTTGCAAATAAGCCTCCCTCCCCACGTGCAAGTCACATGCAGGGGGGGTTCTTCTCCACACGTTGTACGTGGCTGCTGGAGCAGACGTCGCGCAAGGCGGTTGAGGGGTTGGTGGCCGCCAACAGATAGGCGGAGTGGCTAGCGTGGAAGAGGCGGGGATGGGCTTGTTACCAGCTGTTGGAGGTGTCGCCACTGATGATCACCGCATGTGGTTGCGGTGGATGGTGGATGTTGCTTCCTTGGCGGCCGTGGAGGTTGGAGATGTGGTTGGACTCGGCCACGCGCTGTAGGCGAATTGTAGGCGGGAGAGATGGCGTGGCTGTGGAGGATCGCTGCACTCACCGCACGCGGCCTTGCGGTCGGAGGAGAGCTCTTGGAGCGGGGGCGCTTGGCTAAGGTGTGCCGCGAGGGGCAGTCGTACGCGCAGTGGGCGTTGCTGTTGGTGCACAGGCAACGGCCGCGCGCGGGGGCAATGATGAATCTGGTGGTCGACGGGGAAGCGCTGGTGGTGCGGGAGAGGATGGCGGCCTGGCTGCACCGCTGCGTGGTGCTGGCCGGGCGTGTTGGCGAGAGTTTGGCCGCACACGGTCAAGGGTCGTCGGGGCAGAGGAGGCAGCGCGACGACGGCGGAGGAGCGGCGATGGTGAGAGCGGCTGGGGTGTGAAGCAAAGGAGGAAGAAGAGAGAGAGGGAGAAGAAGACGTGGGGGAGGGCAGAACAGGGGATTTCACAAAATCCCCTGTTTTACATGCATTTGTTTAGCAGGCACGAATAAACGATGAATCGATTGACGAAATTTCTTCGGAAAAATAAATAAAAATCACCTTGCGTTCGCAACGTGTGATTTGTCCGTTGAAATGCGATCGGTTTTGCGAATGGATGGACAGAAGATGATGAAATTGAAGAGAGAGAAATATGGAGAGAAGGGAGAAGAAAGGAAAGAATGAAGGATTAAAAAGACAGAAAAATACCTGGAGTGGTCAAGATGCCTGGTGGAGGAGGAGCGAAGCTGCTCCTGTCGTCGCTCAACGCACGACAAGCGGAGCTTGAGCAGGCCTCGTGTGAAGCTTGCAACGGCGAAGGTTGAAGTCTCGCCGGATCTCGCCAGAAGATTGAAGGTCGTCGCTCAACGATGATACCTTAGCTGTCACCTAAGGTGGTCGGAGCTTGCTTCCTCTCTTTGGAAAAATGGTGGATGGAGATGAATGAAGGAGGAGAGGAGAATATAAAGAGGAGGAGGGAGTTGAAAAATAGGCGGAGAAGATGGAGTAGTGGGAAGTTATTGGCTTGGAGTGGAAGACAAGTAAGGGAGAAGAGGTAAAAGGGGGAAAATAATTTATTAATAAAATAATATAGTAGGCTACTAAAATGATTAAAATAGTAATAATAAAATAATAATAATAATAAATCAGAAAATAATAAAATAAAAATCCAATAATAATAAAATAATGGGGTGACATGCGGCGGCTCCAGGAGCTGCCACATCTCGCTCCTAAAAAATTCAAAAATTAAATGTAAAGAAAATAAAAAAGAAATAACAAAAGGGATTAAATCAAAAAGTGGTCAACAAGAAAGTTGCTCATCTCTATGAGATCTACAACTTTCGTGAAGGATCGAAAATCAAATGAAATCATCTATACAAAATGTATTTTTGGGTGGTACCTTATAGGTATAAAATACCACATTTTACCTTTTACATTTTTTGTCATTTTTTCAATAAGAGAAAAATCAAAATAAAAATAGAGAAAATACAAGAAGAATATTTACAATTAAATTTATTTTTTTTGGATTTTTCATAATTAAGAAAATACAAGGATAAAATACAGGGGTAAAACGGTCAATATATACAATATACAAAAAGGGCCCCAAATCCAAGTTTCTCATACGAGCTCCGATTTTAATGAAATTGATCTTGTTTCGAAGGTCTTTGAATGTATATTACTTTAAAAGTGAGTAAACCTAATTTGGAGGTTGTTTGAGAGAGGTATGTGCATTTTAAGGTCTAAGGTCTTCAACTGGGTTTGGGGTTTTATTGGGTAATTTTACAAGTTAGTATTTTTTTGATATTTTTCTTTAATTAGTGTTAGTCATATATACACAATAGAGTTGATTTTATTAGATTCGGAGTTATATAAAATATATACAAATAAGCTATTTTATCCAATATACAAGTGAATATTTACAAGTGAATTTGGCTTCTTATTTTATGCAAATATGAATGCTAAAATATAGATGTTATCAATGCATGCATGAATGCTAATTATCAAATATAAGTGGAAATATGCATCTAATTACTCAGGAACAAATCTCTATTTTCAACTTTTAGAGTCATGCATCACAGATTCATCAGGTGGGGACTTGGAAGCTTGGGAAAATCCAGCACCAAAAATACCATTTGCTGACCAAAAATGACCTTATATGGGACACTCAGCTCCCAGTACCTGTACGGTTAGCTCAATGGCAGAAAAATGGAGTGGTCCTAGGCTTTCCTTATGTGAAAACGAGCAAGGAGGGAGTGTGGCGGAAGTCTTAGGAGGTTGGTGGAGGAGGAAGACATGATTCCCAGATTTGTGCAAGATATGGGTTGGTTGATGGCTCGAGGTGAGAGAAGATGGTGAGGTGAAGATATGGGGTGATCATGGCTGTGTGAATCTAAGAGCTCTGCTTCCTAACATGAAGGGCAAGCTCTGATGAAGTATTATTGGGGAAATGGTCGGCTAGAAGGAATTGAAATTCAAAAATTGGGTGGAAGAGATATTATATACATGCTGCTCAAGAGAGGGTATTCGATTAGGATTTTCACGCACATCAAAGGTTGATCTGTATCGATCTTTAATATGCTTGAAGGTTGATGATTTTGCGAAGATTTTTCATGAAGGATTTTAGCAGAGATCGGGCCTGATTCAAGCCCCAAACATTTTCTAAAAGAGGAAAAAACTCAACACGAACTAACCCATAGAGGGGTGCGGGGCAGTTGATTAGGGTCAACGGTCGCCTCCTCCTCATCGGTCCACGTCAGTTACTAAAAGACAAAACAGAAATAAAAATAGAATGAAAATAAAAATAAAATAGGAAATGATTTTATTAAATACAACTTATAATATGAAACTTGGTTCTTATTTTATGTGTTGTTTTAAGTTTTTTTATTTTTATCGATTTATTCATTACATGTTAATTTTTACAAGTATAATTATAAGCATTTATAAATATGTTACATGTATTAAATTTTAAATTTGTATTTTAATATTTAATATCTTATTTACATATTTATTTATTTAAAGTATAATTAAATTCATATTTATGAATTTTTTATTTTTTTGACTTTATGTATATATTTTAAAAATTATGGGGTATATATTATAGGTATAGTATACCTATCTATTTAAATTATTATTTATTTTAATATATTTTAATGATTTTATTTTATGTTTATAGTTCTAATATATTTCAAATAATATTTATAAGTAATTAAAATATAAAAAGAGAAAATATAAAGAATAAATTAAATGACTAAAATGTATATGTATATAGTATAATGGGAACCAAAAAGTCAACTTGTGTATCTTTAATTTTAATGAAACCACCTTCATTAGATATATAGTTTAATTTTAAGAACAATAAATGTGAGTTTGGTGATCTTTGAGTTCATATGGAGGAGATATTGATCATCGAAGTTTTGTTTGCAACTTTTTCATCTTTGTGTCCTAGTCACACTATAACTTATTTTTATATGCAATTATTTTGTATTTTTACATGTATTTTGTGTACAAGTTCATGTTAATTATTTATTTATTTGAGATGTATAAAACGAATAATAAAATGGTGTAAGAATGGCTATACACAGTATGTTGAGTACCCAAGGTTTCTAGGTATATGTGTTTTTTTTTGTATTTCTTTGTCATTATCTCCCCCTACTTTATTTCTTGTCAATCAAGTTAACATTGACTTAGTCTCAGGGTTTAGGGTTAGCCAATATTTACAATACTTCCTCTATTTTTTTTTCTTTATTCGTTTGTGTTATGTTTAAATACGGCTATTTATGTACTATTTACATATAACAGTCAGTGTTAGTTTATCAAGATATATTTACATATATTTATCTAGTGATTTAAAGATAAAATAAAGGAATAAAGGTGATGCATATCTTCGAGCAAGTCTTGGAGTAATTGAAAACAAAATAAAGTTTGCACGAGTTAGATATATTTACATGTATTTATCTACAGATTTAAAACCAAAGTAAAATGGACAACGACCATTATTAAAAATACAACAGTGATCTCAAAATCAAGTTTTTAAAGTTGTTGTAGTTAAATTTCTTTATAACTGAAAAAGGTGAGGTAAGTTGGAGTCCTTCTAGGAACCATGTTGCATCTTCTTTATAGTATATATATCATTATCTTTTACAAGAAAGACACATGATCTTCTGAGCACGCTAACTTTAAATTGAGAAATTTTACACCCATAACCTTGAGTAATTTTATAATTACCCCATAAACCGTCGATAATCACGAATTACACCCATGACCCTGAATAAATGCTTCGTTTTACACCGGAACCATATGTTAGTTTAGTTCATTAACTCAATTATATGATTGAGTTGATCTAACCAATCTACGATCTAACGGTCAGGATTAATCAAAAGTAAAAAGAAAAGAAAAAAAATATAATTATCCCACCCTCCTTCTTCCTCCTCCATCCCAAGAACTCCCCATCCCCCACGCAGACCACCTCTTCCTCCCCTTCCTTCTCTAGCAACCTGCTCCCCCCGTCCCTATCCTCGTACGGCGCTGCCACCCTTCCTCCTCCTCTGAGATCCTTGCAGATCCGCCCCCTACACCGCAGGAAGACCCCGTAAGTCTCATTCAATCTCGATGAGTAGAAGCCCGCAAGTCCGACCATGTCATCATCGCCACTGACACGTCAACAAAGATGGATGATTGTCACTCTGGCTGCGTGCACCGATTGGCGGCAGAGATCGGTCGGAGGTCCCGAACCCGGAGGAGATCGAGCAGGATGAGATCTTGCTGCCATATTCTTCATCGATCACGGAGACTCTCGAAACCCTAATCAAGGCAGATCGTTGGGCTAGTGGTCGGCGGGAAGGAGGAAGAGGAGGAGAGGTGGGTGCTGGAGAAGGGGACGGTTGGAGAAAGAAGGGTAGTGGACTCATTTATAAATAATGAGAACTTAAAGGATAGAAAATGTAAAATATTTGACGGATACCATCATAATTAATGGGAAATTGAATGGAAGTTAACACATGATTATGGGTATAAGAGTTAAGCACTGTTGAGGGTCTTGGGTGTAACTCATGATTATCGAGAGTTTTGGGGGAAATTATGAAATTACTTATGGTTATAAGTGAAAATTTCCCTTTTAAGTTTATTTGATGTCTGAAGGATATGGGAAAATCCTTAAGCGCGTCACGGAAATGTAAGGATCACATCGAATGCGATCGAGAGCGATTAGTCGCACTAGTTGCTCGAGGCAACAAAAATTAAAAATTATTCATGCGATGAAATTACATGATCTAAGAACACTTCTTGGATCGTTTCATATAAAACAAAAATAAGTATTAAGGTTACCTCTTGAAGCGTGGTTGTGATCGAGTCTCTAAACGAAGAGACCTCCTGTCTCAAGTCCGATCTGACAGAGGAGACGCTTACGAGCGCGTTAATGAAACACATGCTTCTCGCAATCCATGTTGATGATCCAAGCAACGAATATCCTGATCTTGTCACACGAGATCCGACGTCTTCTTCACGAGCAAGGCACATCGAAGGAGACGGAGATCCACAAGCAAACAATCCTGCAACATAACGGCGACGCTGCGACGAGAGAGACTCTCTCTAGGTTCCATTGTGGTCGACCACAAGAGAGAGAGAGAGGGGGTGTGTAGAGAATGAGAGAGAGAGCATAGGAAGTTGTTGTAAAGTTGTAACTTGAAGATCAAGGGGTTCCCTTCTATTTATAATATTTTGGGATCCATGGATCTCAATCCATGGACAACACAAATCCAATGGTTTACATTGATTTGTGTTTCTTTTAATGGCCAAGATTTTGTTGTAAAAATACAACAACAATTAATTTAATTATATTAAATATATATTGATAAATCAATATAATTCAATTCGAAAATTAAATCAATCACACATGGAGATTATGGAATGAAGATTGCCTCCTTCCATAATATGGGAGTTGGTGGCAATCTCATGTAATCTCATGAGATTATATTACTCTATGGAAATCTCCAAGATTTCCAACAACACTTGTTGTAAATTATTCTACAAAAATATATCATAATTATTTTGTAAATATTGCAATTATGCCATTGGAAAAATGGGAATCACATTCACAATTCAAAATAAAAATGTGAATACATTTTCAATTATTTTTTCAATGTGAATTCAATTCACTTCAACATTTATTTAATAAATGTAAATTACAATTAGCTCTCACTTATATATATAAATCACATTTATAATATACCTGATTAATATGGATAGTATTATCCACATTATTCATATCCCTTATAATTAAATCATATTAAATCATCTTGGATCTCTATTCTCATGTGCCCAAATAATACGAACCACATTCACATTATTCACCTCTTTGATAATTAAATCACACTTAATTATATAATATAAATATGAATTAAATTTATATTATTCATGATAATTAAATCACATTTAATCATCAATTTTCTCAGTGCTCGAATATATAATATCAACAATGAAATTATCCTGAACTCTTTCAAGGATAATGCGTTTTCTCTGTGGATACTTAGAGATAAGGACAGGACGATTGTATTGTTACACATATACGAACTTGGATATTGAGATCACATCTCAAATCCAGATCTTGGGCCTCTCATAGATGCTTGATAAATCAAGACTGAAAGTCTTATCTTCTCATTGCATCTGAATCATATTCGGATCAATGTCCAACATTTGGACCAAGATCAGATTAGTTCTCTACTGAGAGGAGTCACTAAAATACAGACCCGTTTGATCACTCCCTAGGAATGGAAACCTCATGGTTATACAATCGTTTATGATCATATCACCCTCAGGTATTCCTAATACATGTACATCATGCATATCGGAAGACCCATAATAAACCCAAAGTATAAGATCTATTTTACACTGTCTACTTCTGGGTTTTATCAGTAAGTTTCTCATTTGATCATTTGGAGTCAGTATCGATCATATACTTTCAAAAAGCATATATCATACCTAGGTCTTGATCATATACTTTCCAAAAGTATATATCAAATCTACAAATTCAGTCAAGCTTCCAAAGCGAGATGACCGTGCATGGAATTTGATTCTTCCCAATATCTCATGAGTGAGCTCATGTCTTCCAGTTCAGTAGATGTACATATATGATCCCTTTGAGAGATAGTATTTACTCATATGCCCTTGCATGCACACCAGCGCGTCGGTGTATAGACCTTGGTTAGGTCATCAACCTATTGGTCTGCCAAATGTACATACTCAGACATGTAGTAACACATCTGTCTCTGGTCAGAGGATGCGTGCCTATCTCGTGACAGCATACGACATAAGACTTTCATTATCTCGATCCCTTTAAGTCAACTCTTTGACCTAACTTATCTAACATCTCTGAATCTCTTTTCCTATATAGAGGACCTACATCAAGAGGTCGGTTAGATATCATCCCTCAGAGAGAGGATTGCCATCTCCTCCTCAAGTTGGAGATTATCTCTTAATAATCATTTGACGGTGCTCAATGAGTCCTCAATCTAACTCTTTAGATATTCATCCAAGCACCAGCCTCTATGATTCAGTAATTGAATCAACATCTGTATGATCATTAAGATGGCCATGGTACATAACCCTAATTGTACTAAGGGACATATTATGCAAATTAGTTATTCTTCATTTCAGATCAGAGAATGATATTTGAAATAACATTTATCGCATAATGGCGCGCCGTGGTCTCGCATGTCCAACAATCTCCCACTAGTCCAAAGAGCCATTAATGGGCTAATCATTAAACCCATACTTATGTGACAATCATAGGTATTTAGAAAATAGCTAGGTAAGCTGATCAGTCACTCTGTTCCCAAGAGACTATGCCAAGTCCTTTTACGGCACTTGCATATTCCGTAGTAACAGTGCTTGCATCCAATGCGAATGATGCATCTTATACAACCAATACTCAATCTTGTTAAAGCAGTTATAGGGTCCTTAACACTACAACTCAATAATTATTATAACCATTATTACCATAATCCTTATCAAAATACCCTTATTCCTGGAGATCTCTATCTCCTAAGGTATATGTTGTTAAGACCTTTTAGATTACTATATATAAAGTCTTAAGTTCTTGATGATAAGACATAGAGATCACTATCTCGAAAGTCTCATCATCTTTGAAGATATTGTCATTACTGCAATCAGGTGTTTTATCTCCATAGTAGAATTAGTAACAGTTTACTACTCCCACTGCATGGTAGATATCTGACATTTGTACACATCTAGCATACACTCGACTTCTCATAGCTGATGCACAAAGGCAAGCGGTTCCAGCATTCACTTCCTCAACTCTCTGAGGTGTTATCCTTTCAGATAGGTCAGTACCATATCTTAAGGGATGGAAGCCTTTCTTGGAATTTTCTAGAAAATGGAATATGTCCAAGGTGTAATACTAATGTGACAGTCCCAATACCCTCTTCTCTTTGCTTCTGAACACTTTCAGAACTAAGATCTGAAGAGGTATACTTGAGATCATATCTCAATGTATGGAACAACCAGTCTATAAAACACTTATTATTATCATTATATCATTCCAAATGATTAAGATATCATCTACATTTAGCACGATGAACACAATGGCACTTGCACTAAGTTTCACATGGTTCATCAAGATTCTATCTGAAATCATAACATTTATAATTTCATCATATATTATGTTCCAACTACAAGAAGCTTATTTGAGTCCATAGATGGATTTTCTTAGCTCGCACGCCTTACTTTCCTCAACCATGAAGCCGTGGGGCTACTTCATGTAAATATTCTCAAAGAGATATTCATAGAGGAATGCAATCTTTACTTCTATCTTGAAGACGTCAAAGTCAAGTTGTGTAGCTATAGTTAGCAATATTCTGATGGGTTTAAGTGTGGTTACTGGAGAGCAAGCCTCATCACAAGCGATGTCTTCTCTTCGGTGTGTAGCTCATGGCTACGAATCGTGCTTTGAAGGTCTCTACCTTCTCATCAGGTTCCCTCTTTCTTTTGAAGATCCATTTACGCCGTAATGGGTCTTACCCATATAGGTGGATCCTCTAAGGTCCATATACAATACTTGTATATGAAGTCTACTTTAGACTTTCATTGCTAAAATCCATCTTTTCACGCCATGATCCTCAGAAGCTTCATCACATCAAGTAAAATCATTGTTAGATTTCTCTAACACGTGGAAGCCATCCTCAAACTCATTTGAAGAGGTATGAGTGTTTCTTCTTAAATTATCCTTTTAGTTTCCGATTTCAGGATCCTCATTATCACCTCAAGATTAAGTGAGTTCCTTTACTTCATTTTTATTCTGATTCTCAAGAGAGTCATCCTCTTAGAATCATGTCCTTAGAGATGAAATCTTTTAAGAATCTCAAGGTCAGAAAGTAGGTATCCAATACCATCCTTTATTTTCCTAATGAAGTAGCACTCTATGGTGTTAGATTCCAGCTTACTTGCATGGAACCTCATTAAGGATATATATATATATATATATATATATATATATATTGTAGTCTCTACTACATATATACCTTGGAAATTAAGAGGTAATTATGCTAATATTCATCATTTATCAAATCATGTCATACATGATCAATTGTCTCTCCCTACAATTCTCTTGAGTTTAGGTGTATCAGGACGAGTGAGACAAGGATGATATTCATATCTCCATAAGGTATTCCTTGAATTCATCCAATAGGTACATCATACCTAGGTTAGACCAAATTAATTCCATCTTCCTTCGAACTTTGGTTTTAAACCAAAATTATGAAATCTTTGAACATTTCAAAGTTTTCTAAGGTGAAGGGAAGAAATATCATATCATACATAATCATCAATAGATATCTCATATCCATAATATTTATTATGATATAGATGATCCACATACATCGATGTGTATGAGATCCTGAATACCATGACATCTTACACCATTCTCAAAGAAGGGTGCATTGGACATATTTTACTTTTGAATACAATATTCATAAGCATGTAAGATTTGAAATTTTAGACAATCTAAAGTTTCATCTTTTACTAGTTTATTGAACACATCAACAAACATATGTCCAAGACTTGATGCCAGATCATTGTTAAATGATCGTCATCCTCTTATTGATCTTTAAAGGTTTAACTTTCAGTATTAGAAATCTTAATGAACCATTCATTAATTTTCTAATTTAGCAGATTCCTCCAGATGTTAGATTACCATCTGGAATATATCTATCATAACTGTTTATGATAGGCCTATTCCAAATTCATGTTTATTTCCAACATTTAAAAATAAACGATGAGTGTATTCTAATATCTAGGTCATAGAGACATTCTCTAAGACGAAGGGCTCTCCCATTGAAATTATGAAGTCTATCAATACATAGAGATTGTTGCAACAATTGCATCAATATCCATGTGGATGACTATTAAACCTTAAGATCAAATTTTCTAGTCTTCTAAAACATATGCAATCAATTGCAAGTGTTATTAGAGGATTGTGATACAATTATTAGACTTCGATCTCATCAAATAAAAAAGTCAATTTCAATGATTATATGTAGATGTAGATTATTTCGATGCACTATCCGAGTCCTTCTCTAAGGACTCTAGATAGACATGATAGTCATATTATTAACACATCAACTTGGTGTAGTATTGGCATTCATCCAACTATTTGGATGTCATATGGAAGTCATAAAAGTACAGTCAACTTCTTGACTTTCCTTCTCAACTTGGGTCTAACCCATGCTTCCATTGCGCTCTCTTCATCTATAAGAAATCATTGCTTAAGACCAATGATCTCTTATGTTGAACTCAAAAGATTCAATGTAAAAGTATTTCAACATTTATACATACTTCATTTAATTCATATTATATGAACATTATAAAGCTTCATGAATAACTTGAGTATAGAAAGTAGAATGATGACACTCGTCCTATCTACATACATCTCGACTCTTAAAGACTTTGGTTTAGGTAGGTATTCAAACATTTTGAATACATCATCTCTTATAGAGCCATCATTCTGCATGATGCATAGAAGCATGTCATTCGTGATTAAATGTCGAGAGCACATATGTATGTCAGCGCATCTTCTTAGATTTTATAAGGATTAATTGACAATTATGATCATCATTGACGGTCACTTCCAAAGTACATTCGATGAGAGATCAAGACTATAGAGACATACAAACCCAATGTTGTAGATCTATTGTCTATTTAATTGTCATTCCTCGTCACTATGAGGAAACTTGCACATTGCAACCACACACATTATGTGTCCAACTACAAGTACAATATATTGATCACGGATCCAATCCATGATAATTTATTGGTTATTACTGAGTATAGTATTGAGTGAGTTTAATGAAGGATTATCTAAAATAAGAAATTTGCATAAATATATATAAATATATACACACATTTTACTTTGATTTAGGAATTTTTATATCAAAGTTGTCTTGCATTGTCAACTCAGAAAATTCATTCCCTTAATTACTTTCACTGTAAGAGATATACTTGCCATCATATCTCAAGCAAGATCTGGGATCTCCTTTCTTATCTTTGTTACATCCCAATAATATGAGAACCTGTAACTCGGATAAAAAAGAAGTGGGAACACATTCTGCCTTGCAAGTCCAACTCGAGTCCAACTCGTATTTCCCAATTCGGTCTTTAACACCCAGACTCACCACCCTCCAAGGTGATGTTGACCCGTCATTAATTGAACCAACCGTCAACGAGAATATAAGTCGCTATGCATAATCCAATATCGCCCCAATAATATGAGGACCTGATATTGGGGTTACTGTGCATACGTCATTATTCTTTCGAGAAGCAAAGAGCATGATCATGATGCACTTACATACAGGAGTTGTCACTTCGGACATGTGTCTCCTACATACAATTCCCGATGACGAAACCCTTCATCTTGATGAAAGACCATAGATGTCACTTATTTTTCCTCCATATCACGTTCAAATTCTAGTCAATCATTATGAATCATATTCATTACAATTGATTCTTCCAAGGGAAATAACAACTCTATTAAAATAGAGTGTTAGATTTCAATTAATCTAATCATATTAAATTAATGATCCAATTAATATCCAACAAACATCTTTTATTGTTACTTGAAATATGATATTATCTCAAATACTTATTATTTTGAATTTTAATAATTAGAAAAATATGCAGTGATCTCTCTAGCATTATCGAGCCCCTACCCATTGTCATGTCCAGTACCGACGGGAGTGGGACAGACCGCACACGGTGCAACCTTCTACCCAACGCTTCCCGACTAGAAACCATATCCGCATCAGGAAAGGATAATGCCAAATCGATAATTGTGTATTTGAGATGATAATCGGTTTTTCAACCGATGTTATACCATAAAATAGTTATCAAAACCATTTTGATTAACATTATAAGGAGATTTTGCTAAACAAATCCCCACTCCTATCAAGTAACAATGTTTGTTGGAATGTAGATCATGTAACCAATTTGTGATCAAGATCACATCTAATCAATTATTGGTTAGGGCAATGTCATTTAAGGAAATAATTATCATCAAATATTTCAAAAATATTTATCCATAATTATTCCAAAAAATTAAATCATTTAATTTCACTAATTGATTAAATGACAATCACAAGGTTCTTGATTAGAAAAGTAATTTCCAGCAGTGACCCTCACTTATCAAAATTGTCATATCTCAATAAATTTAATCCAAATCATGCAAAATGAGTTTCCAAAGTTTTCTAAGTTGATTTACAACAGAACATGTTTGGTTTTCATGCATTTCAAGGTGATTCAAAATTCGCAGTCCCGAAACAGTGGATACATGTTCACTAAGATGATCATAACTTGAGAAAACAAATTCGAAATCACTAAAACTCAGATCCTATGGTTTCCTTATTTAATGGAAAACAAAATACAATAGTTATTTTTGTGTTTAAACATCTTAAACAGGGCCTAAAATATTCACAAAATAGAGATGCGAAATTGAAATGCGATAAAACTTTCGCAAATCCTAACGAACCCAAGTCTTCCTAGGTTTATGGATCGCATCCAAAACCTTCGATCTAAGTCTCTGATACCACTTGAAGGATATGGGGAAATCCTTAAGTACATCAGGGAAGTGTGAGGATCGTATCGAATGCAATCGGGAGTGATTAGTCGCACTAGTTGATCAAGGCAACGGAAATTAAAATTTATTCATGCGATGAAACCACATGATCCAAGAACACTTCTTGGATCGTTTCATTTAATCCACAAACAAGTATTGGGGTTACCCTGAAGCATGGTTGTGATCGAATCTCTAAACGAAGAGACCTTCTGTCTCAAGTCCGATCTGACGGAGGAGATGCTTTGCAAGCGCGTTGATGAAACGCGTGCTTCTCACAATCCATGTTGATGATCCAAGCAACGAATCTCCTAATCTCATCACATGAGATCTGATGTTTTCTTCATGAACAAGTCACATTGAAGGAGACATAGATCTACAAGCAAACAATCCGGCAGCATAACGACGACGCTACGGCGAGAGAGACTCTCTCTAGGGCTCCATGGTGGACGACCACAAGAGAGAGAGATGGTGTGTAGAGAATGAGAGAGAGAGAGCATATGAAGTTGTTGTAAAGTTGTAACTTGAAGAGAAAGGGGTACCCTTCTATTTATAATATTTTGGGATCCACGGATCTCAATCCATGAACACAAATCCAATGGCTCACATTGATTTACGTTTCTTTTAATGATCTAGATTTTACTGTAAAAGCATAATAACAATTAATTTAATTAGTTTAAATATATATATATATTGATAAATAAATATAATTCAATCCTAAAATTAAATCAATCAAACATTTTAGTGACTCCTCTCAGTAGAGAAGTAATCTGATCTTGGTCTAAATGTTGGACATTGATCTGACTTTGAGCAGATGCAATGAGAAGATTAGATTTACGGTTTTGATTTAATCAAGCATCTATGAGAGGCCGAGATCTGGATTTGAGATGTGATCTCAATATCCAAGTCACTATACGTGGAACAATACAATCACCATGTCCTTTTCTCCAAGTGTCCGTGGAGAAAGGGCATTATCCTTGAAAGAGTTCAGGATAATTTCATTGTTGATATTATATATCCGAGCACTGAGAAAATTGATAATTAAATGTGATTTAATTATCATGAATAATATGAATTTGATTCATATTTATATTATATAATTAAGTGTGATGTAATTATCAAAGCTACAAATAATGTGAATGTGGTTCATATTATTTGGGCACATGAGAATAGAGATCCAAGATGATTAATGTGACTTAATTATCATAGATATGAATAATGTGGATAGCACTATCCATATTAATCATATATATTATAAATGTGATTTATAATATATATAAGTGAGAGTTAATTGTAATTTATATTTGTTAATTAAATGTTGATGTCAATTGGATTCACATTGGACAACTAATTGAAATTGTAATTCACATTTTATTTTGGGTTGTGAATGTGAATCACATTTTTCCAATATCAAGATTGCAACATTTGTAAAATAATTATGAATTATTTTTTCAGAATAATTTACAACAAATGTTGTTGGAAATCTTGGAGGTTTCCATGGAATAACGTAATCTCATGAAATTACATGAGATTGCCACCAACTCCCATATTGTGGAAGGAGGCAATCTTCATTCCATAATCTACTAAGGCTGGAGATTGTCTCTTAATAATCATTTGACGGTGCTCGATGAGTCCTCAATCTAACTCTTTAGATATTCATCCAAGCATCAGCCTCTATGCTTCAATAATTGAATCAACAGCTGTATGATCATTAAGATGACCATGGTACATAACCCTAATTGTACTAAGGGACCTATTATGCAAATTAGTTATTCTTCATTTCAGATCAGGGAGTGATAGTTGCAATAACATTTATTATATAATGGCTCGCCGTGGACCTCGCATGTCCAACAATGTCATGTATTGATTTTTTTTAAAGATTGTATTATTTTTATTAGATTTTACTCTATATCCACTCCAAAACCAGCTTTACAGAATAAAATTTTTATTCTTTTATATTAAAGAGCTGGTTTTATCTTTTGAAACATAAACAATAAATTTTAATCACTACTATAATTACTTTATTCTTTTCGGATTCAGAACCATCTGTTGTTGATATTGGATTAGTGATGAATTTATTGTTATTGTTCTTATCATTTTCTAGTGAACTATATTATCAATAATAATTGCTTTATTGCTATCCATTTTTCTATTTAAGTGGAATTATTTTAATTCATATTATTTGATCTCCAACCTATCAATGGTTACTTATAACAATTGTATTATGCTATCTCTACTTTATCATTTATTCCATTTACCATCACGAAGCGTGAGTATGCACCCTAGTATATATTATTATGTCTACCTTGATTGTGCCTATTATATGGTTGTTATTTTCTACTATAACAAAAAGAACAGATATGTGTTGCTGGATATTTAGAGAAGTCAAATGGTATCCATACTAATCTTAATTTTCAAATGGATGTCCGTAAGAATGTTGAAATCATTGATATCCATTTACATTGCTTTAGCACGAGGTAGGGATGGGGTCAAGACTTGCTCGAAGAAAGGAAAAGATAAGATCAACGAACTAAAAGTCGATGCAGTTCTTGTTCGTCACATATATGGATATAATGTCAAAGTGCTACTCGCGATGTGGCATACGAAACATCATCCATTTTTACCGACTCTAAATCACCTATTCATTGGTAAAAGTCCTCGATGGCATAAGGTATAAGTATGTGGGTCACACTATTTTAACGGACACGCATTTGACGATAGAATGGAAATGTGAATGCATTCCTCCTAATTTGTTAACCAAATATCGGTCCCCCTCCTCATGATCTTGAGTTGTTAACACTAAAAAATCATTTGGTGCGTCCATGTAACATTATTACTCCATGTATTAACTCTATGTAAAAAATCAAAACTTAGACTACCAACCGCATCACTCTGTGCATCAAACGAGCAGACATCACAATACATCATCGTAGTCACCCAACATGACCGTCGGGGTTATGACCATCTAAGTCTAATATGGGGCCTGAGGATGCAACACATCGTCCCTTTGCAGCAACTAATGATAAACATAAACATCACAATATGTATTTAACAAGATGTTGGGAGTTTTAATCATTTTGCATATACTAACACATTATGTTTTCCACACTCAAGCCACTTGCATTTTGCGTATTTATTTCATCATCCCAACTTCATTCTGAAATATGTGCTTTTGCTCATCATCGTACATGATATTCATCAAAGTCGGGCTTGCGACATCAGGTTCTGTGATTATTCAAGCATTTAGGATCGAGAAAGTTGTTTGTAACCATCAACAAAGGGGAGAATGATCTTTCATTAGCCTCGAGGATGTTTCTTCGGGACATCCTCCCACAGTCTCACGTGTTTGGGGCATATTCAATGGCTCAAGCGGACAAGAGGTTATATGCATAGCGATGATCTCAAGCTCTCCTATGGAGTGTCATCTTTGGATGGTCAAACACACAAACTTTCGTGTATCATGGGATGGCCCGACAAGACTCTGTTGAGAGGAATAGAGAAGATGGACAACTATGGTTGAAGGGCAACAATGTCATCTTTACACTGAAATGATGATAACTTGGGGTAAGAAACTTCAAATTCAATGGTATTGGCCTCGATGAATCGATATTGACAAGCTTACTAAATAAAGTTATCAATTGCACAATTTGGATGTTGGGAACTCCTCACATGTTAAAATGTGAAACCGCACATCATAAAAATCTTAACTCGAGATGTCATGTTTAACATCTAATGTAACTGGAACATGTACGGAGGTATAGAAATCTTAAAACGAGATAAATCTATAAATATCTTAAAGAGAAATGAACTGAGATTTTACGATCACATATTCAAACTATGTGGATATTTTTGATGCCTATCTGCCATGGGTTTTCATGTTGTTGGTCCATCGATACATTGGCTCTGCAAAAAAAATGTCCAATAAATTCTCCTTTCACTTTAACTTCTTGACCGCGTAATCAAAAATATGTAATGAATCTCATATTCATCACTATTATATTTTTCATCTTGACTAATATATGAGGTAAAATACATGTATATACTCACCGATTCCGATTCTGCGATAAATATATATCATGAATAAAAAAAATTTCAACATATTAGATAATAAAAAATAAAAGAATAAAGAAATGAATAACATAAAAAGGAGACTGACCTTACCCAAACCTTGAGTCAGTACTAGCTCGATCGACTAACCTAAACTAGAGAGAGATATGGAAAGTACAAGAAAATCCTAAAAATAATCAATTATTGTAAATAAAATAACATTCAAAGCATTATTTATACAATCTACAAAGTACCATAAATTTTCTATATATTATACTCATTCAAATAAACTTATTCAATCTTGAAACTTATTTATAAAAATACAAACAAAGATACCAAAGATATGTTTTAAGCTCTAAAGTGGATAGATGCCTCTTTGAACACAAACTGAAAAGGCCTTAAAGTTAAACCTCAATGCTGAACTCCAAAATTATTAAACTTACCTCTAACATTCAAGTAAAGAAAATACCTTTTCAAATGAAATTGATTTGATTAAAATAGGAGTTAATATGCAAAAGTTTGATTTAAAGGCCTTACAAGTATCCATACACATGTTTTACATTTATTTATCCATTATTTATTGTTATTTATGTATATTTTCATATTTTCAAAATTTGAATTTACATTGTACTTTTAAATATCGCGCAACTTACTTTTATTGATCGCATATTTTGTTTCGATGACAAAGCACGACACCGCTACCACCACCACCACCACCACCTCCTCCTCTGAGATCCATGCCGACCCGCCCCCTACACCACAGGAAGACATCGTGAGGCTCATTCAATCTCGCTCGCTGAGTACAAGCTCTACAAGTCCGACCATGCCGTCGTTGCCACTGACGTGTCAACACGGATGGTCGATTATCGCTCTGGGTGCATGCGCCGATTGGTATAGGAGATCGGTAAGAGGTCCCGAATCCGAGGGAGATTGAGCAGGATGAGATCTCGCTGCCATATTCTTAGTCGATCACATAGACTCTCGAAACTCTAATCAAGGCAAACGACCAGGCTAGTGGTCGGTGGGAGGGAGGAAAGAGAGGATGATGTGGGTGATGGAGGAGGAAGAGTAGTGGACTCATTTATAAATAATGGGAACTTAAAGGGCAGAAAATGTAATGTCACGACCCGTCCCGCTAACCGGAACGTGCCGCGACAGAGATCTTTCTTCAACTTTATCCTCAAAGTACACATGTGGCAATCTCATCAAACATATCATCCGTTATATTTAAAGTTCACATTACAAAGAAGTGTCTTACACAACTTCTCTATTACATCTCCTTACAAAACAACAGATAGTATATAAAAAAAAACAACGAACACCACCTCCTTCTAGTGTGTAAGCAATCCTTTCTCCTTCTGATCGTGATTATGTTGATCTGTACATAATTATAATATAACGGGATGAGTCTAAACCCTATTATGAGCTTAGACCCAGTGAAAGGATCTCAAGCTTTTTACATATATGTAAAAGTTGAAATTTGAGCATCATACCAAAATTTATGCTGATAACTTTGAAATACCTTGAAAGAGACTTTATGACAGTAATCATATAACAACATGCTAGTTTTTGCAATTGAACACTGAAATCACTTCAAAAGAAAATAAATTGAAACATAATTGTCACTATCAAGCTGTTTGTGTTAATCACCACTGTGGCTAAGTTATGGACTCATTAACGCTGAAACAAAGCTAAGTCATACGCGCAGATGGTTCCAAAGACCAAAAAACACCCTGCATGCAACCCAAAGCCTATATGTATACAGAATGCGGACCCAAAGTCCTCTTGATATCATATCTAATGGTTTGCCATATCTAATGGCTGTTTCAGGGTCATATCTAATGACATCACCATATCTAATGGCTAGTTCATGACTTGTATAAATAGCTATTGTAGTGCTTACTTTCTGATTCTGATTTTTTTCTTACCACTAATAATCCGTACTCTTACTAATTCATGCTCATAACAGCTCTAATTCATGATCATACAACAATCTGGCATAACATGCATATTCTTGCAACTGGAAACTATTAAGGACTTGAAAACTGATATATATTGCATAATGACTGTCCAAACATATTTCTTTTATAAAAAGCTCGAATCTAAGTAGTGAAACTTATGTTTCATTTTCCTCAAACGTGCTATCATGATAAAACACTTGAAACGACATTTGAAATACTTTCTAAAGACTTGATTTTATATCTACTATCTAGTACTTGTAATTCGTACGTAAAAGCTTTAGAACATACTATTCCATACTTGCTATCAAAACCATGCATAAAAGCTAAAGATTATTGCTTTAAAATAGCACTTGAGAATCCCTCACCTTATCGCTATCTAACTTGAGTCGGAATCGCCTTCTTTAGTGAATACCCTCTATATATGTCTTAGATTGAGTGCTACGGCTTGATGGCGGCTAGAACTTCGTTATGGCTTTTAATGCGCTCTCGGTCACTGACAGAGCTTCGCCGTCACTCTTATTGTGCTCCTCCTACGACCTCGACGGCCTTGTGGCTCTAAGGTGGTGAGAGTGGCGTGGGTTGAAGTGAGTAGAATCGTAGGGAGGTCATGGGTATATATAGGCCTCCAACCCCTTTACATGTGTGACATGTGTCAACATGTAAGGGAGGCTCCAAGACACATGTTGCATCTCTTCCATGTATGAAGACACATGACAATACTTGCCATTCATACACCATGGCACGTGTCTTATTCATGAGAAAACTTGTTGCGCAAGTATGAGGCTACACTAGGACACATGTTAGTCTTAGAACGACAACACATGGTCCTCTTGGATATTGACACTTATCTTGAATATGTAATCGACACGTGTCCCATGATTTGCCCTCCATGCATTCTACTTTTGCTAATGATACTTAATTATCACTAATGACGGGTAATTAATGCTAATCACGCTTAATTAGTTTTAATGATGTGTAGAACACATGTTAGTCTTAGAATGATGATACATGGTACTCTTGTGCATTGACACATGTCCTGAATGTGCAATGACACGTGTCCTATGATTTGTCTTTCATGTGTCCTACTATTGTTAACGGCACTTAATTATCACTAATGACGGATAATTAGTGCTAATCACACTTAATTTGTCTTAATGACATGACTATGGTCTAATGAACATAGATATGTAACTTCCTGGGCCCTATACTAGTAGTAGCTTCTCCTACTTATAAGCTTCTACCATACTTCCAGACTGCTAGTTGCGGTACTATGTTGGATGTGCTACAAAATACAAAGATCCTTTCAAAGTCGTAATTATTCAAGATGGTCTCTGATTTATACAAAACAAGTTTCAGTGAAATCGTTGCATCAAGGCGAATCTATTGACTGTGTCAAACGTATAGTGTTGAATACTATCAACTCAATGTTTCCTTGAAATAACACTTGATAACATTCAAAACATAGTGTAGTCATATTCTACAAAATTTTCAACTACTCAAAACACATATTACAATTTCTCCCCTACTTACAATAATTTTCATCCTCGAAATTTAAGTACCTTTGCTAGCTTGAAAATAAGTGGGGATATTGAGATCTCATTTATTCCCCTCGTTCCCATGTGGCTTCTTCTATTGCGTGACTCCTCCATAAAACTTTAACAAAGGGAATCTTCTTTGTACGAAGCTCTTGTACTTTATAATCTAGAATTTCTACAGGAATCTCCTCGTATGATAGATCTTCCTTCAATTGAATATTTGGGGTTGTATTATATGGGCTGGATCTGGAATATACTTCCGAGGTATGGAGACATGAAAGACATCATGTATCCTTGCTAGTTCAGATGGAAGTCGAAGACAATAGGCCACACTTCCAATTCTCCCTGTGATCTCGTAAGGGCTAATGTATCTTGGACTTAGTTTCCCTTTCTTCCCGAATCTGATTAGGCCTTTCCCTGTAGATACTTTTAGAAACACATGATCTCCCACTTGAAATTCTAAGTCTCTCCTGCGCTTATCTGCATAACTTTTCTGTCTGCTTTTGTGCTGCCTTCAATCATCTCTTGATTTCCTTAACTTTTTCTATTGTGCTTTGTATTAATTCAGGTTGAACCAATTTTCGTTCTCCCACCTCACTCCAACAGATAGGTGTTCTACATGATCTACCATATAAGGCTTCATAAGGTGCAATCCCAATACTAGCATGAAGCTGTTATTGTATGCAAACTCTATAAGTGAGAGATGTTCATCCCAGCTTTCTTTAAAGCTCAGTGCACAAGTTCTAAGCATGTCTTCTAGAGTCTGGATAGTCCGTTCTGATTGGCCATCTGTTTGAGGATGAAAGGTTGTACTAAATGCTAACTTTGTTCCCATAGCTTTATGTAAGCTTGGCCAAAGCTTGGAAGTGAATCGTGGATCTCTGTCAAATACAATTGACACTGGAGCCCCATGACGACTAATTATATAATTAACAAAGATCTTTCCTAAGCGATCTAGACTGTATATCATGTTAATGGCTAAGAAATATGCAGATTTAGTTAATCTGTCTACTATGACCCATATTGCATCGTGACCTCGACGGGTCCTTGGAAATCCCGTAAGAAAATCCATAGTAATATTCCCATTTCCATTTTGTTATAGGAAGTGGCAGTAATGTTCCCGCAGGTCTCAACCGCTCTGTTTTAGTTTGTTGGGATATTTGACATCTTTTCTGCAATCTCTCTCTCTTCATGCCATACCACCAATAGTAAGTCTTAAGTGTTCTATACATCTTAGTACTTCCTGGGTGCATAGTATACATGGAGTTATGTGCCTCCTCCAGAATCTCAGTCTTTATATCATATTTCCTTGGAACACACAATCTTCCTTTAAAGAATAAGACCCCTTGACCATCTATTGTACATCCGGCTTCATCGCCTCCCTTAATCTTCTCAATCATTCTAATATTTAGAGATCAACTCCAAATATAATTCTTTCTCAAGATCCTAAAACCTTTGCTCTGATACCACAAGTTGTCATGACCCGTCCCGCTAACCGGAACATGCCACGACAGAGATCTTTTTCAACTTTATCCTCAAAGTACACATGTGGCAAACTCATCAAACATATCATCCGTTATATTTAAAGTTCACATTACAAAGAAGTGTCTTACACAACTTCTCTATTACATCTCCTTACAAAACAACATATAGTATATAAAAAAACAACGAACACCACCTCCTTCTAGTGTGTAAACAGTCCTTTCTCCTTCTGGTCGTGATTCTGTTGATCTGTACATAATTATAATATAACGGGATGAGTCTAAACCCTATTATGAGCTTAGACCCAGTGAAAGGATCTCAAGCTTTTTACATATAGGTAAAAGTTGAAATTTGAGCATCATACCAAAATTTATGCTGATAACTTTGAAATACCTTGAAAGAGACTTTATGACAGTAATCATATAACAACATGCTAGTTTTTGCAATTGAACACTGAAATCACTTCAAAAGAAGATAAACTGAAACATAATTGTCGTTATCAAGCTGTTTGCATTAATCACCGCTGTGGCTAAGTTATCGACTCATGAACGCTGAAACAAAGCTAAGTCATACGTGCAGACGATCCCAAAGACCAAAAAACACCCTGCATACAGCCCAAAGCCTATATGTATACAGAATGCGGACCCAAAGTCCTCTTGATACCATATCTAATGGTTTGTCATATCTAATGGCTGTTTCAGGGTCATATCTAATGACATCACCATATCTAATGGCTAGTTCATGACTTGTATAAAATAACTACTATGGTGCTTACTTTCTGATTCTGATTTTTTTCTTACCACTAATAATCCATACTCTTACTAATTCATGCTCATAACAGCTCTAATTCATGATCATACAACAATCTGGCATAACATGCATATTCTTGCAATTGGAAACTATTAAGGACTTGAAAACTGATATATATATATATATTGCATAATGACTGTCCAAACATATTTCTTTTATAAAAAGCTCGAATCTAAGTAGTGAAACTTATGTTTCATGTTCCTCAAACGTACTATCATGATAAAACACTTGAACGATATTTGAAATACTTTCTAAAGACTTGATTTTATATCTACTATCTGGTACTTGTAATTCGTACGTAAAAGCTTTAGAACATACTATTTCATACTTGCTATCAAAACCATGCATAAAAGCTAAAGATTATTGCTTTAAACTTGGGAATCCCTCACCTGATCGCTATCTAACTTGAGTCAGAATCGCCTTCTTTAGTGAATACCCTCTATATCCGTCTTAGATTGAGTACTACGGCTTGATGGCGACTAGAACTTCGTTATGGCTTTTAATGCGCTCTCGATCACTGACAGAGCTTCGCCGTCACTCTTATCGTGCTCCTCCAATGACCTCGACGGTCTTGTGGCTCTAAGGTGGTGAGAGTAGCGTGGATGAAGTGAGTAGAATCGTGGGGAGGTCATGGGTATATATAGGCCTCCAATCCCTTTACATGTGTGACATGTGTCAACATGTAAGGGAGGCTCCAAGACACATGTTGCCTCTCTTCCATGTATGAAGACACATGGCAATACTTGCCATTCATACACCATGGCACCTGGCTTATTCATGAGAAAACTTGTTGCGCAAGTATGACGCTACACTAGGACACATGTTAGTCTTAGAACGACGACACATGGTCCTCTTGGATATTGACACTTGTCTTGAATATGTAATCGACACGTGTCCCATGATTTGCCCTCCATGCATTCTACTTTTTCTAATGACACTTAATTATCACTAATGACGGGTAATTAGTGCTAATCATGCTTAATTAGTTTTAATGATGTATAGGACACATGTTAGTCTTAGAATGATGACACATGGTACTCTTGTGCATTGACACATGTCCTGAATGTACAATGACACGTGTCCTATGATTTGTCTTCCATGTGTCCTACTATTGTTAACGACACTTAATTATCACTAATGACGGATAATTAGTGCTAATCACACTTAATTTGTCTTAATGACATGATTATGGTCTAATGCCGCCAATTTCCAAGTGTGCTTTTCTGATATTAGCCTGAGAATCTGAACCCAGCACCTTTCTTGCTACGAGTTTACCGGGATATGAAAAGTCTTCAAAAAAAGCCGCTAGTGCGGATGGGAATGAGGAGATATAGGTTAGGGCAGTCTTTCTAGTTTTCTGTCCCGTAATAAATAAGACGAAGCGAGTGATCCCCCGGGCCTATAATCTTCTAGTCCTCCGTCATATATAGTAGGAAGTTGATCGAATAGAAGTTCGCTGGCAGTTGAGGGAACCGTGCGTCTAGCTGGAAAGCAGGAACTAGATAGAAAGGCTTTCTTTTCTTCCAGGCGTCGAGGAGCATCTCTCAGTCTAAGCTACCCGCTCGACTTCTTTGCTGTCATTGATCAGGACTTTCTGCTATCTATCCTGCCCCCCTATGGGAAGTAATAGGGAAAGAAAGGCTCTTTCAATGGGGCTCGTCTCATACTATTTCCCTAAGAGAACCCTCTATAGTTTCGTAAACTACACAATTTCTTTGAGCTGACTCGCTCAAGTAACCTCCTGGGCCCTATACTAGTAGTAGCTTCTCCTACTTATAAGCTTCTACCATACTTCCAGATTTCTAGATGCGGTACTATGTTGGATGTGCAACAAAATACAAAGATCCTTTCAAAGTCGTAATTATTCAAGATGGTCTCTGATTTATACAAAACAAGTTTCAGTGAAATCGTTGCATCAAGGCGAATCTATTGACTGTGTCAAACGTATAGTGTGAATACTATCAACTCAATATTTCCTTGAAATAACACTTGACAACATTCAAAACATAGTGTAGTCATATTCTACAAAATTTTCAACTACTCAAAACACATATTACATGTAAAATATTTGACGATATCGTCATAATTAATGGAAAATTAGATGGAAGTTAACATAAAGTTATGAATATAAGAATTAAGTACTATTGAGGGTCTTGGTTGTAATTCGTGATTATCGAGGATTTCTGGGGTAATTGTGAAATTACTTAGGATCATAAGTTTAAATATCCCTTTTAAAATTATTTGATGTCACGTACTTAATTTTTTTTCTAAATATCCAAAACCAGCTTTAGGGAATAATTTTTTTATTCTTTTATATCAAAGAACTTGTTTTATCCTTCGAGACAAAAATAATAAATTTTAATTACTACTATACTATAACTACTTTATTCTTTTCGGATTTAAAACCGCCGGTTGTTGATATTGGATTAGTGATGAATTTATTGTTATCATTCTTATCATTTTTGAATGAACTATAGTATCAATAATAATTGCTTTGTTGCTCCTTTTTTTTCTATATAAGTGGAATTAATTTACATCATGCTAACTGATCTCCAACCTGTCAATGGTTACTTATAACAATTCTATTCCGCTATCTCTACTTTATCATTTATTCCATTTACCGTCGCAAAGCGTGACTATGCACCCTAGTATATATTATTATGTCTACCTTGATTGTGCGTGTTATATGGCTATTATTTTATACTATAACAAAAGGCACCGATATGTGTTGTTGGATATTTAGAGAAGTCAAATGGTAGCCATACTAATCTTAATTTTCAAATGGATGTTCATAAGAATGTTAAAATCATTGATATCCATTTACATTGCTTTAGCATGAGGTAGGGATAGGTCAAGACTTGCAAAGAGAAAGGAAAATATAAGATCAACGAACTAAAAGTCGATGCATTTCTTGTTTGTCACATATATGGATACTGTGTCAAAACAACTCATGTGTGAGCATACGAAACATCATCCATTTTTACTGGTTCTCAATCACTTACTCGTTGGTAAAATTCCTCGATGGCATAAGGTATAAGTGTGTGGGACGCACTATTTTACTGGACATGCGTTTGACGATAGAATGGAATATGAATGCATTCCTCCTAATTCGTTAACCAAATATCGGACCCCTCCTTGTGATGTTGAGTTGTTAATACTCAAAACCCATTTGATGCGGCCAAGCAACATTATTACTCCATGTATAGCAAAACTTAGACTACCAACCGCACCACTTTGTGTGTCAAACTCCGTCGAGTAGACATCGTAATACATTATCATAGTCACCCAACATGACCGTGGAGGTTATGTCCATCTACTCTGATACAGGGCCTGAGGATGCAATGCCTCGTCCCTTTGCAACAACTAATGATAAACACAAACATCACAATATGTATTTAGTAACATGTTGGGAGTTTTAATCATTTCACATATACTCACACATTATGTTTTCCACACTCAAGCCACTCGCATTTTGCTTATTTATTTCATCATCCTAGCTTCATTCTGAAATATGTGCTTTTGCTCATCATGATAAATGATATTCATCAAATTTGGGCTTGAGACATCATGCTCTGTGATTGCTCAAACATTAAGGATCGAGATTTTTGTTTGTAACCATCATCATCAAAGGGAAGAATGATCTTTCGTTACCCTCGTGGATGTTTTCTCGGGGCATCCTCTCGTGTTTGGGGGCATATTTAATGGCTTAAGTGGCCAAGAGGTTATATGCATAGCGATGATCTCGAGCTCTCCTATGCAATGGCATCTTTGGATGGTCAAACACACTAACTTTCGTGTCTCATGGGGTGGTCCGATGATTCTCTATTGAGAGGAATAGACAGAGGCGGAGTCAAAAAATTTTTGAGGAGGGGGCGCAAGCTAAAAAAAGTACTTACCGGTTTCACTACTGTCATGATAACTGTATAACGATGATACTAAAAAGGGTAGATTATGTCATATGTATTTTTCCATATAAATATTAGTAATCATTTCAAGCTTCCTTTTAGAAATCCGACCAAGGGTGTCTAGAAATTTTTAATGATATTTTGTATCCTTTTTATTCATAAATTACTTGTGTTCTAGTACTTTTGATTTTTTAAAATCTAATCTTATGGATCGACTTCTAATAACATATACTTATTCCAACCTGTATTAAATATAATATATATATATATACATTTTCTATGAGTAATTTGGAATATTGATTTAATGTATATGCATAAAATTGCACGAATCTGATATATATGGCCAATCTAGTTATAACAATAAAAGTAATGGTAAATTCTATAAGATTGAATAACAAATTATAAATTTTAAAATGTGTTAATAAAATTAGAGATCTAGTTAATATCTCCTTACGTGGTAATCGAATTTGACATTACAATATAATGGGTTTAGAGTGACATTTTTCTTAAAATCAGTCGCTATATCATCCATTGTTTAATATATAACGATGATATTATCTATTACCATATTATATTGTATACTTGAATCAGTGACGAGTGTCATATCCATTGTTATATCATTAGCATCGGTACTATAACAACACTTATTTGTTGTTATTACTCTAAACTTTACCTAACCATCACTATTTTTTAGTTGAAAAATTAGCGACATTGGGCAAATCTTTGAAAAGTAACAATATATAAGCAACATTATATGGATCATTGCTAATGATTTAGTAATAAATATGATATTTATCGCTACTTTCAATAATAAAACTATTTTTTGAAAGGATTATATTATCATTGTATATATAACAAAATATAATATAGTTGCAATTTTTAGAAAAAAATCACATAAATGCATATTATTGTAGTGTGACAAATAGTTGCTTAATTTTGTATGGTTCTTTACATTTATGTGAATAGCAATAAGATAATTATCGTATACTATCTATTACATGTTTATTTGTATAAGAAATTACCGACAAAAGTCGATCCAAGATAAAATATACAGAGATTTAGTGATAACTTAATGTTAAAAGATAAGTTATTTGAGTAAATAATCCAAGAGGAGGCATGCATGGTAGTTTTCAATTCCACGAATCTCAAAGTATTGAGTACATATATACATGGAAGACTATGAGGTTTTTTAAAGCCTCAAGATGCACACATGAGATATTATATTCTCTCCAAAAATTTAAATGGAACATGTGCCCCTCCATACGCCTCTGGATCCGTCCTTGGGAATAGAGAAGGCGGACATCTATGGTTTAAGGGCAGCAATGGCATCTTTCCACTAAAATGATGATAACTTGGGGATAAGAAACTTCGAATTCAATGGTATTGGCCTCATTGAATAGATATTGACAAGCTTACTAACTAAAGTTATCAATTGCACAATTTGGATGTCGGGAACTCCCCATGTGTTAAAAATGTGAAATCGCCCATCATAAAAATCTTAACTGGAGATGTGGAGTTTAACATCTAATGTAAGTGAAACACGTACAGAGGTATAAAAATCTTAAAAAGATCCAAACCTATAAATATCTCAAAGAGAAATGAATTGAGATTTTACGATCATATATTCAAACTGTGTGGATATTTTTTTATGCCTATCCGCCTCGGGTTTTCATGTTGGTCCCTCGATACGTGGGCTCTGCACAAATTTTTTCGTCCAATAAATTCTCCTTTCAATTTAACTTCTTGACCATGTAATCAAAATCTATAATGAATATCATATTCATCACCTTTATATTTTTCATCCTGGCTAATATATGAGGTAAAATACATGTATATACTCATCAATTCTAATTCTGCGAAAAAATATATATCACGAATAAAAATAATTTTTCAACACATTAGATAATTCAAAATAAAAGAATAAAGAAATGAAGAAAAAAGGAGACCGATCTTACCCCAAACACTGAGTCAGTACTAACATGATTGACTAAACTAAACTAGAGAGATATGAAAAATACAAGAAAATCCTAAGAACAATTAATTATGTAAATAAAATAACATTCAGAGCATTATTTATACAATCTACAAAGTTCCATAAATTTTTTAGATATTACACTCATTCAAATAAAGTTATTCAATCTTGAAACTTATTTACAAAAATACAAACAAAGATACAAAAGATATGTTTTAAGCTCTAAAGCGGATAGATGCCTCTTGAACACAAACTAAAAAGACCTTAAAGTCAAACCTCAAGGATGAACTCCAAATTTACTAAACTCACCTCTAGCATTCAAGTTAAGAAAATACCTTTCAAATGAAGTTGATTTCATTAAAATAGGAGTTAATACGCAAAAGTTTGAGTGAAGGGCCTTACAAGTATCCATACAAATGTCTTTATATTTATTTATCCATTATTTATTGCTATTTTTGTATATATTCATATTAAATTTGAATTTACATCGTACTTTTTAAATAAATTGCAATATACTTGATCGCATATTTTATTTCGATAACAAAGTACATGAATACATGAGAGTACGAAACAAAAATATACCCAACAGAAATAATTAACTTCTATTATGTATCTCATGTCCTTGCTTCATGAATCGAATAGAGAATATAACTACTATTTATCCCACCTTATCCCACATATTTCTATTAATGCAAATGAACATAAATTCATGATACAACAGCTTAATCCCTCCTAATTTTGTACCCTGAAATGCTCCTTAAGGGAATATGCTATGATACTATATAAGGAATGAGCATTGGGACTTGGACCGGCCAACCGAACCGAACCCGACCTAAGAAGCTGTGCTCAAACTCGAATCACATTTTAGTGGGTTAAATTTGGGCCACAAATTTGCCCCACTATGTAAACGTATGAGCCCAACTTCCCAATCAAAATAATAACACAATAAGACGACCAATATACTGATCCATAATCCAAATAAGCATCTTAAGCTTAAGTATTCCAAACAATATTTGTTACACTCTCATCGTCTTAATACAATCTTAACTAATGAATAATTAAAGATGACCTACGTTCTAGGTCGGACAACCATAGTCGAATAATTAATTATCTAGATTTTCTTGGATATTGACAGCCAGAAGGTTTGGTAAATCACGGGTTGGGTGTATGAAACTTAACATGATCCACCGGATCACTGACCACTAGGGATGCAAACGGTTACGGATATATCCATATCCGATCCGTCATCGTATCCGTTTTACATAGATTTTGACATTTGTATCCGTATCCGTTTTAAAATAGAAACAAATATGGATATCATTTTGATATATGCAAAAATCCTTATCCGTAAATCCGTTTTTGTATATAAATATAACCATTCATTTATTTTTAACCCTATATAAAATAATTCTGTACATTCTTTTATCATATTTGTATAATTTTTATGATACAGACACATTTAATAAATTTATATAATGTGTTTTCCATCCAATTCAAATATATTTAAGTCGATTCTATAAAGTATTTGTAACATTACTCGTATGCAATCGGTATCCGTTTTACATCCTTATCTATTTTTTAAGGATATGGTAAGATCAATTGAAAATCTGTCAATATCTATATCTGTATCCATATTCAAAAATAAATAAGGACATGATAATATCTATATCCAACATCCGTATCCGTCTATTTGCATATCTACTCACCGCCGAGCCGATACATAGTTTGCAGCCTTATCTCCGGTTCATTTTAATATCGGAAACATATCCCCCGAGGCAATAGAACAACTTTATCGCCCACATAATAGTTTAATGGAAGTGGGCGGAGGAAACCCGTCCGGATTCAACGAATACTCCGAGACTTTCTGACATAAAGCACAAAATATCCCACATCAAAAAGGGCAATGGCGAAATGCAGAAATAAGCCCTGAGTTTTAAGCCAGGTTTGTAAATAAACCCTCATTATTCAACTCGAAATATCTACTGATTTGAATGAGATGCAAGAAGCCTACGGGGTCTGTTTAGTTGCTGGGTTGGGTTGGATTGGGTTGGGTTACTTCTGTGAATAATAAACTGTGAGGAGAGTTGGGAGTGTTGGAAGGAGGGGTACACCGATATACCCAACCCAACCTACCAACCAAACACGCCCTACAAGTGCATCAATGGGAATATCGAGGATGTCCTACATTATACGCAACACTTTTTTTTCTGTCCACAATCGATCATTTCCGACAAAAAAGTTGCAGAAATTTAAGGGCACTACTATTTGTATCTCTGAATAATACGATCCGCGACCTGCTTTCATCGAACTCCATGTATCTTACTCGAGATTTTCACTTCCCGCAACAGAATCCTAAGCACAACCGAAATCCACAAATTTACAAAGCTTTTGGCAAAAAATATAAAAGCAACAAACCATCAATAGAATGTCCTTTACAAACTGTGTACCAAACATTCTACTAAATGTGAAAAAGGTATCATGACTATCACAAGATGTATGCAAATACAAAAATTCACAAGAAATCTCATCTAATTGCAAAAATTGCAGGGACTTATATGCAAAAGACCCCGAATCTTTTTTATTCCGTGCAGCTCTCTCTCGTCGCACACAACAAGAAGGCTCGTGGGGCTCCTCTTCTCCACTCTCCACACGACTCGTCGTCGTCCGCCACCGCCTCACCTCTGGGCTCTCGCCATTCTCTCTAGGGATTGCGATCTCCACTATCATGGCGGCGATCGGGATCTCCAGATCGTTCGATGTCCAGCTGCGAGGATTTCAGGGGCTCAGGCCTGTCGCTGCGCCGCCGGCGAGGACGGTATGCCCCGCGCCGGCTTCTTCGTCGTCCAAGGGCGCGTCAGTGATATCGGCGGTGTCCACGGTGAGCGTCGCGAGCATTCTTAATGGTGTTTGTGTCTATTGTTGAGTTTGTGATGGTGTTTTTTCGTGGAGTGGTGACTGGAAGTGTGGGGAAGAGTTTCTTTTCGCAGGTTCGGCTATCTGTTAGGATGGCATTTTGCTGGAAATGAGCGAAAGTTGGCGTCTTTTTCGCGGTTTAGGGATCATTCGTTTGGATGTTTGCTTTGGCTGCTCGTTTCGATGCCGAGCGGTTTAGCTTTGTACCCTCGTCTGTTGGTGTCGATCGTTTTGTAATTTTCGTAGTTTAGCGTAGCGGTTGGAGCGTTTGATACGCGCAAATTAATTAAAACGTTATTTTAGATAGCATTTCTGGACTTATTCAAGTAGAACGTTGGCCATAGACTGCGAGGTCAAAATATTTAAGCAAATGCCAAATGAAGGCCAACCCAAAGATGCAGTGGCTTTGGCATAGCTGTCCAAGTAAACACATCAAGTATGTGGCCTGTTTGATAGGAGTTTTTCTCTTTAGTTTCTGCAGTCTCTTTTGCTGACGTGATTTTTATTTTTTTTGCCAGGAGTTAGGGAAAGTTATAAGTCTTTTATTGAGGTTTTGGTCATTAAATAGGAGGATTTTCTGCTGATGTAAGACTACTGATTAAGTAGTACCGCAAAAGGGATTGATGGGAATGGTATGGTTTTGTCATAAGTGGTGCTTCCGACGTGTATGCTAGTGGATTTTTTAGCTCTTTGTACTTTTGGCTGAGGAGTTTTGGAGGGTTCTATTGATTGCCGAAGCCTTTGACTTGCGTTGGTTACCATCCGTGCAATTTGACACTCTGAATTTAAGTGGGATGAGAAAAGATTTTGGCCATTGGTGGGTAGTGATATAAGTTGACAACAACAAAGCCTTTTCCCACATTAAGTAGGGTTGGCTACATGGATTCTTTACCTCCACCCATATCTATCTTGGTTCAATCTCGGGCTTAGATATAAGAAACTAAGATTCCTTTGTATAGTCTCATTCCAACGGTTCTTTCTTGGGCTTTCCTCACCTTTTCTTAGCCAACTTAACATCTCAAAACTCGCATCTCCTAACCGGTTCATCAACCAACCTCCTCTGCTAATGGCTAAACCATCTTAAGCAGTTTTCTCGCATCTTATCCTCGATCGGAGCTACACTAACTTTCCTTCCGATTGCATCATTCTGTATTCGTTCTTTACATGTGTGTCTACACATCCACCTTAGCATTTTCATTTTCGCTTCTATCATTCTCTGCACATGTCTATGGTTCACATGCCAACATTCAAATCCATAGAGCATAGCAAGTCTCATGATTGTTTTGTAAAACTTTCCTTTGATTTTCAAATGATTTTTCTTATCAAATAGAACAATAGAGGTTCATCTCCACTTTAACCAACCTGCATTTATTCTATTAGTAACATCTCCATCAATTTCCTCATCATGTTGCAAAATAGATCCCATGTATCGAAAATATTCTCTCTTCACCAATATTCACCTTGATTCCGTCACCATTGCTTCCATCAAAATTATACTCCATATATTTTCAGTCTTAGTTGTACTTATACAAAATTCTTTAGTCTCGAATGCATGTCTCCAGACCTCAAGATTCTCATTTACTTTATCTCTAGTCTCATCAATCAACACCATATCATGATCGAATAACATACACCAATGTATCTTATCTTGAATGCGACTCCTCAACTCGTCGATAATCAAAGTAAAAAGGAATAGATTCAAAGCTGATATTTGATGCATACCGATGTTGATGTCAAAAATAATCAGTCTTCCCAGCCTATATCCTTACCCAAGATGAGTCATATCATACATATCCTTTATGAAGTTAAGGTATAGGAAATGTACTTGTCTCTTCTCTAAAACTCTCCATAGTTATATCTCGTAAGACATCATAAGCATTCTTCAAATCAATAAAAATCTTATGGAGGTTCTTCCTTTTAGATATATAAACCTCCATCATTCTCCTCAACAAATGGATGGCTTCAATAGTTGAGCGATCTGGTATGAATCCGAATTGATTTCCTTTTACTTTAGAAACTTGCCTCAACATTCTTTCGATCACACATTCCCAAATTTTCACAGTGTGGCTCATCAACTTGATACCTATGTAATTTAAACAATTTGGAATGTCTCCATTATTCTTATAAAGAGGTACAATAATGCTTCTCCTTCAATATTCATACATTCTCTTGCTTCGCCAAATAGCATTGAATAAATTTGTAAGTCAAGTTAAACGACACTTACATAAAACTCTTCACACTTGATGCAAACGGCTTCCGGCGTCGACGATAAAATTAAAATAATTTGGCGGTGGAATATCGGTGGAGAAAAGGAGAGGTTGAGAAGAAGAAATCTCGTCGGTAACGAGGGGTTGAAGGAGGAGAACCGCGGAGATCGCGTGGAGAGAGAGGGAGAGAGAGGGAGATAATGAGATAAACTCAATTTTTCATAATACTTCACTGCCTAAAAACATGGGACTACCCTCTCTTTATATAGGAGAGATGTGTTTACAAAAATAGTAAACTAATTTAAATTAACAACCGACTTGCCTAAATTGACCCTAACTAATTAATTGACTCAATTTCAAATTAAAATCTACGAAATAAACGTTGAGATCACATGCGATCTCAATTATTTAATTAGACAATTTTGACAACCTAAAAACGTAAATAAAATTGACGATTAACTAATTAAATAAATGCGGCCCTATAATTTGGGGTCACACTGCATCAACTCTCCGCCGCTTTAAAAAATTCGTCTCTCGACGAATTGCTCGATGTAGGCTTGGAGATCGAATCTGCAGGTTCCGCCGTCTTCTGGAAGAACTGGTGTGGGGCGAACGACGGAGTCCATACGTGGGCGTAGATGCCGCGGTCGTCGTGGTCGAAGAACATGCGCAACACGAATGGCAGCGTCTTCTTGATTGTGGTTTCTTCCTTGTGGTGACCGAAGAATTGATGGGGCATGAAAAACATGGCTCTCGGGGCATCCATAGCGAAGTAGTAGCACAAAGAGAGGAGAAGAGGAGATGTGTCTAAGAAATGAAGCCATGGGGTCCTTATATAGGGAAAACCCAAGGCCCTAGTCCTATTTGGATAAGGAGGAACCCTTGATTTCCCAATTACAACCCTCTTTTTTAAATATTTCCGCCGCCAGGGGTGTGGGCGCAATTTTCGCACCCCTTCATTGTTCCTTACTTTCTCATCACTTTGGACCTTTCTGCAAATAAATATTTTAGGAAATTTTATTTTGCAATTTTCACACCTCAACTCCAAATCCCTGAAATTGAGGAGTTCAATCCCTGTGACCGAAACAACCCCCGTAAGGGTTTCTTCCTTCTTCAGCAAAAGGCGGCGCCGGCGGTTTGCGGATCGGCGTGGACGGAGGGTGCGCGGCGCTCGTGGATGCGCGCACGGATGCGGATGGTGCTCGGGGCGGCCGTGGTTCGGCTGTGCGCGGTTGTGTTGCGCGGCCGGGTGGGAACGAGGAGTTGGGGCGTGCGTTGGGAAGGGGCGCGCAGTGGTGCGTTGGTGCGCAGGGCGATGGCGAGGGGAAGAGATGCGGAGTGCGGCGGTGAGGAAGAGGTGGCAGGGCGCACGACGCTGTGGGGAGGCGGGTGGGGAAAGGGCGATGGCGAGGGAGGGGTTGTGGGTTGCGGTGGTGGTGGAAGGTGCTGCAGGTGGAGGTGGCGGCAGCAGGGGTGGAGGTGCGGAGACGTATCAGAGGAGGAGGGGAGGGCTGGGGTGAGGGCAGGCGAGCTCTGGCGGGGGTGGGAGGATGACCGATAAGGGGGTGGCGGGGGCCTGGGCTGTGGTGGGGGTTACCTGGGAGGGCCGGGGTGGTGCCGGGATGGTCGACGGGACCAAGGGGACCGATTTCGGTGGCGAAATCGAGTCTGGAAGGTGCTGGACAGCAGCCGAATCTTCTTCGGCGATGTTTTCTTCGTCGGTTAGCGCGTCCAGCCATGCTTGAACCTTCAGGGATGCTGTAAGACGCTTTTTGTACTTCCGTTGACGCGAACACGCATGCGGCCCATGAGAAATGCGGTTGAGATCAAGCTTGAGACGCCAATATGCCACGGGATCGTTGAATCGTAGGAACGACTCAATGTCCATGCTCTGATACCAATTGATGCAAATGGCTTCCGGCGTCGACGATAAAATTAAAATAATTTGGGGGTGGAATATCGGTGGAGAAAAGGAGAGGTTGAGAAGAAGAAATCTTGTCGGTAACGAGGGGTTGAAGGAGGAGAACCGCGGAGATCGCGTGGAGAGAGAGGGAGAGCGAGGGAGATAATGAGATAAACTCAATTTTTCATAATACTTCACTGCCTAAAAACATGGGACTACCCTCTCTTTATATAGGAGAGATGGGTTTACAAAAATAGTAAACTAATTTAAATTAACAACCGACTTGCCTAAATTGACCCTAACTAATTAATTGACTCAATTTCAAATTAAAATCTACAAAATAAACGTTGAGATCACATGCGATCTCAATTATTTAATTAGACAATTTCGACAACCTAAAAACGTAAATAAAATTGACGATTAACTAATTAAATAAATGCGGCCCTATAATTTGGGGTCATACTGCATCAACACTTATATAGGAATGCCACCAGGTCTTACATCCTTCCTAGGTCTCATAACCTTCAAAACCTTCTCTACTTCCTTTGTATTCGTCTATAGTTTACACAATTCAAGTAACTTTTACTACTAGCTAGATCTCTCAAAGTGACTCTCTATTTCCTTCTCTAATGAAAATATTATGGAAATACTGCTTTTATCTAGTCTCTATATTCTTCTGAGTAACAAACACGTGACCTTTCTCATCCTAAGTGCATCTCACTTGAGAAAGGTCTTTGGTCTTTCTTTTTATTGCTTTGGTCAATTTGAATAAATCCTTCTAGCCCTCCTTAGAATCGAGATTTTTGTACAAATCTTCATAAGATTTTGACTTAGCTTCGTTTATAGCTTTCTTTGCTTCCTTCTTTGTTATTTTGTAGTTTGTGACCGTTTTCTTTGTTCTATCCTTAGACATAACTTTAAAGCATGGACTTTTAGTTTTGAGCATCTCTTGCACCCCTCTACTCCACCGCCAAGCCTCCTTTTGGCTTAAAGCTCCTCTCTTTGACTCACCTAGTATCTCTGTAGCTACCCTTCAGATACAAGATGCCACTGCCTCCCACATCTCCCTTGCACTTCCGTTACAATCCCAAGATAAATCTTCTAAAACGTTTTCCTTGAAACTTGATTGCTTCAATTGAAGATTCCATCATTTAGTTCTAGTGATCTTGGAAATTGCCCTTTTTTTACCAGCTTTTTATTTGCACATCCATGACTTATAAGAGATGTTGGGTTGTCAAACTTTCTTCTGAGATTACTTTGCAGTCTTTGCAACACAACCAATCTTTTCTCCTCAATGCAAAGTAACCTATCTATGTTCTAGTCGGGCCATTCTTATAAGTAATTAAATGCTCCTCCGTCTTCTTGAAGAGAGTGTTTTCTATGAAAAGATCATAAGCCGTTAAAAAATCCCGAAGCCGCGGACTCCATGAACACTAGCATATCCTAAAGCATCCTTTCCCACATATCCATTAAGATCTCCACCTAGGCAAATAATCTCTCTTTGTGCGATTCCTTGTATAATCTTATCCAAATTCTCCCAAAAAGTTTCTTTAATTCTTTCATCTAAATTAAGTTGCAGTGTATAAACTGAGATGATATTCAGAATTTCTTCTTCGAGCACTAATTCTAGCAAAATAATCTGATCCCCGAATATTTGCACATCAACCACACAATCCTTCAAATTCTTATGAACAACCACTCCAACATCATTTCTGCCCTTATCTTTGCATGATATAAGTTGAAAAGTAAAAAATATAATATTTGAACTTCAGGTGATAGTGAAGGAAAAATGCCAAAAGTCAGTCTTAATCGAGTTTCTTATGTAGGAGCATATAAGTTCCCATTGAAGTCATTCTCATTACACTATGGTTTTAGCTTTTCAAAATTTTCCTTACCCTTATTTTGCAATTGGGTACTATTTTTTATTAGATAAAAGGAGAGCACCGTTGAATGTGGAAGGATATGATTCCACATGTTAATCGAAAGTGAAAAATAAATGCAAAAAATCATTGTAATAGTGTTGTTGAAGGTGTAAGGCATGAATATTGTAATAGTTTGAGAACTTGATTTGAGCCGAAGTATGCATATCCAAGAGGTTTACAATGCATCTTATAAATAAATTACAATAATACTTAGAACCTTTTGTCTTCAGCTCCTTTTGGCATTTTCTTCATCCGCAACTTATTTCAGCAAAACTCCTTGTTGATGTAGGTTTGTGTAGCTCCATCAGATTGATTTCAACCTGGTCTTCATCATCTTGTATTTTGTAATCACATTCTCTGCTAGATAAAAAAATGGAGAAGCTTTTATCAAAAAAAATGGAGAAGCCTTTTCCCACTATAAGTAGGGTCGGCTACATGGATTCTTGCTCAAATCCATGTTGAAAGATTTGACTTTTTTTGCGTTGGCTGTCGACTACCTAACGCAACCGCCACAAACAATGGGGGATTTGAACCTTGGTCTTTTGAATGATAGGCATACTACACAACCATCAGACCACCGCATCTCTGCTAGATAAAGCACAAGCTAAATCAAAGCTTTCTTGTCATAAAAAATATGCATGCATGAGGGCATGCCACCACTTCAAAGGTACGGTGATAGTGCATTTTGCCACCACCCAAAAGACCATGGTTCAAATATCCTCTTTTGGGGCTTGCCTTAAGTAGCCGACAACCATCGTAAAAATAGTCGAATTTTTCAACATGGATTTGAGCAAGAATTCATGTAGCCGACTCTACTTAGTGGGAGAACAGTCTACCATGATTGCATGTCACCGACATTCTCCTCCTTGATGAGGGCAAAATTATTTTGAATTGTTCATCAAAAAGAAAAGTGTAGTGTGTCCTAATAATCTTTCAAAAAAAATTCCCTTTTCTTCAAAAATTGAAAAGCACTTTTTGAAATACATTTCTTTATTAAAAAGTGAAGGTTGTTTTTTTAAAAAAGTGAAGGTTTATAGACACGAAGGAATTGTATTTAGCACATTAACATCATATTACACCTCATATTATGTATAAACAAAAGCCTGGTCGATATCAGAAATCAAACAAACAATATAATAATACCTAGAAAAGATGATCTAATATAGATTAGAAACTAAAACTCATACCTGAACCAAGGACAATCAATACTAGCGTGATGTAAACGGGAATTGCGTTGACGGAAAAATAATGAATTTAGTTGGCGGATTTTCGGTAGAAGAAAATGGAGGGGTTGAAAAGAGAAGCACGTCGGTTGTGCGAGATTCGAGGAGGAAGAACGCGTAGATCGCGTGTGAGAAAGAAAGAGAGAGAGGGAGATAGAGAATAAATCCCAATTAATTATCAACTGAACTGACTAAAACAATAGACCTTCATCCCTTTATATAGGAAGAATGAGATTACAAAAATAGAAACTCAATTCAAATTCGACTAATTATCCTAAATCGACTCTAACCGACTAACCGACTTATTTGAAATTCAAATTGAAACTAATTACTTTAGAGATCACAGGAGATCTCTTTTATTCGAATAAAATTACGACGACTCCAAATAAACGTAAATAAAATTAACGAATAAAAATTAAATAAATGCATCCCTATATTTCCATTTCACGCTGCATCAATTCTCCTCCGCTTAAAAAATTCGTCTCCCGACGAATTGTTGGATCTGCAGGCTTGGAGGTTGATAACTTCGAATCAGCGTTCTCGATCATCCCATGGAAGAACTGGTGTGGCGCGAATGGCGGGATCCATGCGTGTGGGATACGAGTGTTGGCGACGTGGACTTCGTGACGGAAGAGCAGGTGTGGCGCATATGCAGGCTCCTATCCGGGCTTTATCTCTTTGACGTGGTGCTTGAATAACTGATGGGGCATCTTCATGACGATCAACTCGGCTTTTGGAGAGTCCATAGCAAAGCAATAGCACAAGGAGTAGAGGAGGAGATGTGTTCAATGAATTAAGCCATGGGGCCTTTAAATAGGTGAAATCCATGATCCTAGTCCTATTGGGATAAGGAGGCTTTCCAAGTTTCTCATTTTCAGCCCTTCTTTTAAAATATTCCTGCTCTAGGGGGTTGAAGTGCAAATTTCGTACCCCTTCAATCATGACCTTCCAGCAAAAAGTTTTATGAGGAGGGATTTTCCGGTAATTTTTCCCATTCATTTCTCTAATCTCCAGGGATTCGGTTGTGATTGCATCCCTAACTATTGTTAGGGTTTTTTCTTCCGAACCAATTGGCGACGGCCACATCGTGGTTGGAACCGGGCGCGACGCGTGGGACGCACGGATCGGCGGCGGAAGATGGTCGGGTGCGAGCGGAGTCGCGGATGTGGGACGAGCTCCTAGAGGCGGTGCGGGTCTGCAGATCGCGGCGTTGACGCGGTTGGAGGTCGCGGTGGCAGAGGGATAATGGGTTTCGCTGGGGACACGAGAAGGGCGAGGGAGGGGACTTGATGTGCGGGGGCAACAACAGAGATGGTGGGAGGGGGTGGAGAAGTTGCTGGAGTTGCGACGAGGGTGAGAGGGGACTGTGGCGGCGAGGGAGGGTGGAGTTGTGGGACGTAGGAGGTCGTTGTAGCGGGTGGAGGTATAGGTAGGAGGGCATCGGGATTCTCTGGAGGTGCCGGGGCTGAGGGTTGCGCAGCAGGGGGGTCAGCGATGGCGCATGGAGTGGCGGCGACGGGGATGGGGTCGTAGGGGCATGATCATCGACAAAGGGGGGTAGCAGTAATGGGATTGGGGAGATGGGAGGTTTTTGCGACAATGGTGGGGCCGAGAGGGCGGTTGTGGGAGGGAGCACGGGGTTTAGGGGCTGTGTCTCAGGGGTTGGCGGGGGCAGGGGCTGGGAGGGGCACGAGGGCGGGGCTGGGAAATGCGTTGGGGTTGCGGGGGCGGTGGGAAAGGCGGGTGGGGTTGCAGGTGCAGCGGGTTCTGGGGGTGAGACTGCGATTGGGGAAGGTGGCGAAGGTGCAAGGGTGGTGGGGGGAATTCGCGAGAGGGTCGCTTGTGGGCTGTAGATCGATTTTTGCGGGGTTTTTGAGTCGGAAATCACCTGGACAGCGAGCAGGTCGATAGTTTTTCCTCTGGAAATGGGCTGGACAACGAGCACATCGTCAATGGCGACGAGTTTTTCTTTGTCACAAATTGGGACAACGGCTTTGGTGGTGGAAGACCTTGATAGGGTGGCACACATAGCCTTGAAATTAGCCATCATGTCTCGACATTTGGACTGGAAATCTTGACATTTGGACTGGAGATCACGCAGTGCGTCCATCGTCTCCTTGTTGTAAGCTTCTTCGGCTCGTCGTTTACGCTCTGATGAATGATGGTGTTTCGTCGCATGTCGGCGCGAATGTCTGGACGGATCGTTGATCGTGAGGACGATCTGTAGGCCATGCTCTGATACCAATTGATGCAAACGGGAATTGCGTTGACGGAAAAATAATAAATTTTGTTGGCGGATTTTCGGTTGAAGAAAATGGAGGGGTTGAGAAGAGAAGCACGCTGGTTGCGTGAGATTCGAGGAGGAAGAACACATAGATCGCATGGGAGAAAGAGAGAGAGAGAGGGAGATAGAGAATAAATCTCAATTAATTATCAACTGAACTGACTAAAACAACAGACCTTCATCCCTTTATATAAGAGGAATGAGATTACAAAAAATAGAAACTCAATTCAAATTCAACTAATTATCCTAAATTGACTCTAACCGACTAACCGACTAATTTGAAATTCAAATTGAAACTAATTACTTTATCACAGGCGATCTCTTTTATTCGAATAAAATTACGGCGACTCCAAATAAACATAAATAAAATTAACAAATAAAAATTAAATAAATGCAGCCCTATATTTCCATTTCATGCTGCATCATAATGGGAGCCCATCCTAGATTGATATCAATAGATTACTAGTACCTGAAGTATCTGAATTTGTTAATATTGGGAGTAGGTATATAAAATTTCAAATAAATCAACCTATAATTCTTAAACTATCAAAAATTCTCTCTGAAGTTTCTTTCCTTAAAGAAACAAGCAATGAAATCAAGCATTTGGCTTACACGTTGACAGTGGCCGTATTGGAGGCGCAATGAAGAAAAGTTTACGCGAGATCATTGAGAAGTACAGCTTGGATGTGCGCCTTACGCCAAATCAGAACATTATTCTGTGTGGCATCCGACGTGAATGGAAACAATCCATTATCGATATTCTTGCAAAGGCAGGCATTTTGGTTAGTCACAAACACCTTTTGTTAAGTCTTGGTATGATAATGGTTAACGTAAATCCTTGATTGAATGCTTCATACATCTTGACATAGTTGTCCTTGTCCCTCTCCCTTGTTTAACTGAATATAAGCATAGATGTTGAGTAAAATGCATTTTATTATGGGATATAAAGTGGAGTCTGAAATTTCTCCTCAAAAAAATTAAACAAGCTGAAACTGGTAAGCACACGGTTGTATTGAGTTGGGTTTATTCTCGGGATGAAAGAAGTCCTGAGGTGCATGAATAATTCTTAGTGTTACATTTGGTTGTATTCAGAATCCCTTGGTCCAAGCCTCTGGTGTCTATTAAAAATGGGAATCAATATGCTGTAGATGCCAGAGGTATGGTCGACAATGATAGACTCATCATAGACAAACAGAGAGTTATTAGATGTCAAGATAATAGAGCAAAATCTACAAATAGCTAATATACTAGAAGTATCAACATTGATGATTTAAAAATTACCCTACAATTTAGCTCCACACATAATTTATGAACATATAGTGAACTTCTAGTATACACATAATTTAGAGAAAAATCTGGTGCACAGTATACACCAAAGATGTTAAGTTTGGAGGAGAAATTCATATTGCCTATAGTAGCAATGGTAAAAAGAGGTCCATTGGATAATTTAACTTATTATCTCACATAAATAGGTGTTTGAGAAGAAGAAAGTTACCAATCGAATTTAGTCGGGCTTTAATCACTAACCTACCATCACCAATCAAATGATTTGAAGCTCCTAAACCAGTAAACCACTAACGACTAAGAGTAGATGCAACATTAATCATATGAGTAACAAGTCTAGCTGATATAGTAGTAGCCATAGCATGAGATGCACAATAGTGTGCTGAGTGAGCCATAGGGTTATTCCTGAGAAGTTGTGTAAAATGACAGTAACCTTCAATAGATATGAGTGCTGGAAGACAAAATGAGATAATTGAGCCAATATATTTTGCGTTCCAAAGAGAGTTGAAGACCATGTAGTCATTAAGGTAAAAACAAACAGTAATAAATCTCAAAAAAAAAGAGAATGATTCATGACCTGGGATAAGATGGCGTTTCGAGCGAGGGGTGGTGCGACGGAGGGAGGTGTGTGGCGCTGGCGCAGAAGGGGAGATACGCATGGCATTTCGAGCGGGGGCAGGTCTTCCTCTCGCGCGAGGAGGGGAGAGGTGGTGAGGGGTTTGTGGAAGTCGGAGGGGGAAGCAGCGAAGTTCCTGTGGCGGAGGGGGGCATGGCGGTCGTGGCGTCAGTCCGCAGTTCGTGGCCGCGAAGGGGGAGGATGCTCTTCTAGGGGGGGGGTGCGGTAGACGCATGTCTCCCATCGGAAGCCAGGGAGGAAGTGTTTGCGGGGTGAGGGGGCATTTGGCGACGGTTTGTGTTGCTAGGCCGCGTTGCTTTGCTTGTGGAGGCTTGGACCACAAGATGCTCGACTGTGGCTCTCGTTCGCGGGCTCAAGGGAGTCGGTTTTCGTTGGGGGGGTCAGCGTTCCAACCGAGGACCCCCATGCAAGGCCGGCCGTGCATGGCGGTGAAGGTCGCTCGTTTGCTCAAGTGGTGGCGGGTGGTGCATGCAACTACTCGGCGGGCGAAGTGTCTTCGGCTCGAATGGTGGGGCCTGTGTCGGCAAAAGGTTTCAGTTGTGATGCTTTGGTTGTCCGGAAAGGGACCTATCAGAGGTCGGAGGGAGGAAGGGCGGTCATCGGTTGTTTCGTGGATGAATGCGTGCACTTTGCAGACGTGCATGAGCTCCTCTGTGAGGTCCTGGGTATTCGCTTCTCGGGGGACATCGTCGCTTTAGGTCCAAGGAGATGCTGTGTAAGGGGGCTGTCGAACGAGCATCGTCTCATGCTGACTCGTGCCGGTGTGGTGGGAGGGATTGCTTGGAGGGACCTGCGCTTTGCGGACGGGGCATGTGTTGACGTCGAGGTCTGCGTTGTTGAGATTCGCGGTATTCCCTTCCTTCCTAGGTCAGTCTACTGCCTCAGGCGTCTGTTGCGGTGGTGGGGTGAGATTCTGGCGATCACTGATGATGGGTTGTCCCCGGGCTCAGACCCCTTCACGACGAGAGTGCTCATGGAGTGTAGCAAGTCCTTCTTGGATGAGGCGGTGGGCCGGGTCTTCTTTGAGAGCTTGAAGATCGGCCGCTACTGTTGCCGGCTGGAGATGTCGGTTGTGACCCCTCCGCCGCCGCCGGTGGTGGTCGGTGGGGGCGTGCCTTCGGCTTCGGGCCACGGAAAGGCCGTCGTGTCGGTTTCCGAGGCGCATGGATCCCTGCATGGTGACGCTTCGGGGGGCTCGTCCCATCATGATGCTGTCATGCGCCCTTTCAACTCCTCTGTACTTCCCCGCAATCCCTTTTCGTGGGACCGCTGCATGGATCCTTCTCCTGGCGGTTTCTCTGGTGACGTGGCGGGAAGCGCACGGGGATCGAAGGAGATTTCTGCTTCTGCGAGGTGGGTCCGGGATATATTTACGGACCTTCACCTCGGATTTTCGGGTCGCCCGTCTTATGGCGGGACCATCTCTTGGACCCTGGGGCGGATCTATGGAGCGGTTTATGGAGCTGGATCCGTTTGTGCTTGATGCGACGTCCCATCTCGTGTTCGGTCCTGGGCAGATGATTATGGGACCGACTGGGGGGGGAGCCCTTCCTTACGTGGGTATCACTCTTTAAACGGCATGGGGAAGGGGACGTGGGCCTTCGGTAGGAGCCTCCTTCCTCTCCGCCCCAACCTCTTCCCCCGCCTTGTCTCCACGTGGATCCTGTGGAGGCTCCGGTGGCTGCGGAGATGGAGGGGGAGGTTGGAAGAAGATCAGCAAAGAGGTACAGGAGGAGGAACAAGTCGCATTCGCGGGCGGGGGAGACTTAGACCTGCTTCACTCTGAAGGAGGCGGTGGCGGAGGCTGCTGGCGTGGTTCAATCAGGTGGGTGCTTAGACAGTTCCCTATGAAGGTGCTATCATGGAATGTGCGGGGGCTGGGAGATGCTGACAAGCGGAGGGTGTTGGGTGCAAGGTTCTTGGAATGGGGTTGCGATGTGGTGATGCTACAGGAAACCAAGCTTCGGGAGTTGGGGGAAGCTTTATGGCGTTCGTTTGGTGCAGGGAGCCTGGATGAGTTTCATGCTCTGGATGCGGAGGGCACTGCGGGTGGTTTCCTCGTCGCGTGGAGATCGGCGGCTTTCTCCTTAAACTCGGCCTTCAGGGGGAGCCATTCTATTACCGTGATTCTCACGCGCTTGGAGGACTCTTCTGCTATCGCGCTCTCCTGTGCTTACGGATCGTGCTGTTATATTAAGAGGAGAGATTTATGGGAGGAGCTTAGTGGAGTTAGCGCCCAGGTCGCGGGTCTACCTTGGTTGATTGGGGGGGATTTTAATGTAACTTTGCGCGCCTCTGATAAACCCCGTTCGAGGGGGGGTGTGGACCCGGGCTCGGCTGATTTCTCGCAACTTGTCGACTACCTGGCTCTGGAGGACCTTCGTGCGGCTGACGCTTTATACACGTGGAGAAATTCGGCATCGAGGTCTTGCATTGACAGATTTCTGGCTTCTGAGGTCCTTATGACGGCGTTCCATCTTGCTCTTGTTTCTTCCTGCCCGCGCTCCCACTCGGATCACACCCCTATCTTGTGGGACTCGGGTGCATCGCCCACCTATCTTGGGTTCTTTAGATATGAGAAGTGCTGGCTTCTGGAAGACAACTTCAAGAGCTTTGTGGCGGATATTTGGGGCAGAAGCGGGGTGGGCGGTCGGCGGTGGTGAGATTTGCTCGGAAGCTGGTGTTTCTAAGGAAAAGCTTGGCCGTCTTTAAGAAGGATTCGAGGGCTGCTCGTGCGTCGGCGAGAAAGGAGGCGGAGGAGATCGTGTCCTCTTTTGATGCTTTGGAGGGGGTCAGGGATCTTCTTGCCGACGAGTTGGCCTCCAGATCGGCTGCCCAAGCACGGGTTGAACACGAGGATCGGAAGAGGGTGGCGGAATGGCGTCAGAGGGCAAGAATCTCATGGCTCGGGGGGGGGGGGACGCGAACTCATCCTACTTCCATCGGGTGGCTAGCGGCCGGAGGCGCTCCGACTTTATTCGTTCCATCTCCTTTGATGGCAGGGTAGTGACGGGGGAGACGGACTTGGGGAGGGAGGTTGCTCGTTACTTCAAGGATCTTTCTGCTGTGCGCACGCCGAGGCGCTGGTTTTGGTCAGGGGCGGGGGTTCAGCCCCTCTCGCCTCTGCTTTGCGACGACTTGACGAAAGAGGTGACTCTAGAGGAGGTCAAAAGGGCCGTCTGGGATCTCAACGACAATGGCTCACCGGGGCCGGATGGATTCCCAGTCGCTTTCTACAAGGACTTTTGGGAGCTGGTGGGGTGGGAGGTCTTGGAGGTCATTCTCGAATTCTATAGGGGTAATGCTGGGTTCGACAAAATCAATAGGGCGATCATCGTTTTGCTACCGAAGGTGCCCTCCGCTGAGCGTGTTGAGGATTTCTGTGCAGTTGCTATCTCGAATGGCCTCTATTTGATTGTGGCGAAGGTGTTCGCTTGTAGGCTGGCCCCGTTGCTTGATGGTCTTGTCTCTTCGGTGCAGGCAACTTTCATTCGTGGTCGTCAGATTGCAGCTGTCACGGCTTTAGCTTCCGAGATGGTCGCGAGTTGGGTAAGGAATGATGCTCGTGGGGTGCTCTGGAAAGTTGACTTTGCTAAGGCCTATGATTCACTTGATTGGAACTTCTTGTGGTCGGTGCCGAGAGCTCGTGGTTTTCCGGGGATGTGGATATCTTGGATGCGTCGCTGCGTCTCCACGGCTTCTTTCTCCATTATGATAAATGGCCGCATGGCGGGAGATCGTTTCCAGCCTCGGAGAGGGGTGAGGCAGGCTGCCCCTTGGCCCCTCCGTTGTTTGTTCTGGCGGCTGATGTGCTAGCTCGGATGGTGAATCGTGTGGTGGATAGCTGCCTCTCTAGGGGCTTCTCTTGCGGTGAGCGGGTGATCCCGATCCTTCAGTACGCCGACGATACGATCGTCTTCATTGAAGGCGGGCGTGAGGAGGTCAGGGCATGTCCATGACTTTGGAGGTTTTCAGCGAGTTATCGGGCCTGCTCATAAATTCGAGCAAGTCCAAGGTGATACCCTTTGGCTTGGATGCGGAGGAGGCATCTGATTGTGGCCTGGCGCTCGGTTCTCCCCTTGCCTCTCATCCGATTGACTATTTGGGTATGCCTTTGGGGGCAGGTAGGGCCCGGCTCCGTGACTGGTCCAAGGTGATTGAAAAGGTGGAGATGCGGCTCTCCAGGTGGAGCTCGGCCTTGCTCTCGAGGGGTGGCCGCCTCGTCCTCATCAAGTCTGTCCTATTCTCTATCCCCGTTTACTATCTCTCCAATTGGCAAATGCCTGTGGGGGTCCGGAGGCGTTTTGAGAGGTTGATGCGGAAATTTCTGTGGGGGAGGAGGGGGCCCTCGACTTGTGGGCCGCATCTTGTGAGATGGGAGGAGGTGACGAGGAGGAAATGTGACGGGGGCCTTGGTATCCGTAGGCTCGACCGTGTCAATGATGCTCTTCTCTTGAAGTGGGTGAATAGATTATGGGGTGCTAGCGATGACTTTTGCGCGACGGCCTTGCGTGAGATTCTTGGTTTACATGGGGTGATGCTTGGGGCGGGTGACTGCCTCCGTTCTCGGACCCCTTTTGGCGTGGGGTGTTGGCAGTGAGCCAACGCTACTCCGACCTTTTTGTTCCTCGCCTCGGGGACGGAAGGACCTTCAGTTTCTGGTCGGATAGGTGGGCTGGTGGGGCTCTTCTTCGGGAGTCGTTTCCGCGATTATTTGCTTTGGCGGCCGACGTTCTTACTTCGGTCGCATCGTGTTGGTCGGGAGATGGTTGGCTTCCTATCCTTCTTGGCAACCTCTCCGATCAAAGGTTCGACGAGTTTATTGGTCTCCTGGAGTCTATTGAGAATTCCCCTAGGCCCTCGAGGGGGCGTGATCACTGGGACTGGCGAGCGGGCCCCTTTACGACTAAGAAGGCTTTCTTGGCGATCTCGCACCTCCCTCAGCCGCGGACGGATACCTTGATCCGGGACTGCTCCTTCTTATGGACCCTGAAGCTCCCGGAGAGGGTGTCATGTTTTCTCTGGCTCTTTCGCAGGGGGAGGATATTAACGAGGGATCGCTGTGCGAGGTTGCTCGGTGGCTTGGCTACGGTGGACTGCGCTCTCTGCGACGACGACGTCGAATCCCTGAATCACCTGTTCTTCAATTGCCCTGTGATTAGGGGTGTTTGGGAGGAGACGAGCTTGCCTTGGATTAATACTGCAGATTCAGCCGCTTTCTGGGATTCTGTTCTCTTCAACAAGGGCCGGGATCGAAGGGACTTCGTGATCCTCTTTGCGTGCATTTGGGCGATCTGGCTGGGACGTAACGACAAGATTTTTAGGGGCAAGCATTTTTATAAAGAGAATATTTTGTCTCTCACGGCCCGTCTAGTTGTTGACTGGTCGTAGTTGTAGCACACACGTGGTTTGTGGTGGGGGTTCTTCTTGGACCTTTTTTCTATCTTTTCTTGTTTCCCCCCTTGTATATACCTTTTTTGCTTTTCCGTTTTTGTTAATGAAAAGGGGCGAGCACCGCGACGTGTATCCCCCGAAGTTTTAGACCTCAAAAAAAAAATAAATCTCAAAAAGCACAAAGACTGTGTGATTCACAGTGCAGATGCAGCAGCCTTGCTGGAGGTGGAGGTGCAAGTCCTGCTGGAGGCTCGATGCCTCGCTGGATGGTGGTTTGGATTGGAGACGAAGCAGGATGCTCCCAGCGGTGACATTGGAGATGGGTGGCTGCTGTGTGGTGGTGGACTGCATGCGACCGAGGCATGGGAAGTGTGGAGGGCAACATAGAGAGAGGTGTGTAGTGGCGGAAGCTAGGGTTTTGGTCTAGAGTGGCTATAGGTCCAGTTTAGGACTGTTTCGTTGTTACCACGTGGAAAATAATGGATGGGATGAATTGATTTTTTTTGAGAAGTGATGGATTGATATTATCTACTGATGCTCTACCTCTTTATTTACTAGTATAGAAAGGTTAAAAAGGAAATGCGTAAACATGAAATGAAATGAAAGGTGAGTAATAGAGTTCTCAAAATTTTTTACAAGATCTCTACGTTCTTGAAAGAATATTCTAAGGCTCTAAAACATTAAATAAAAGATACACACTCTCACATCCTCAAATTCAAATCTAATTAAAAAAAACTTGCCAATACTATACGTGTGCAAAGCTTTTAATGAACTTGAAATTACAATATATTACACATTAAATCAGATTTGAATTGTGATGCAAAAAGAGTTTGCAACGGTGGAAATATTGATTTTGATGGAAGAGTAATTGGGAGGGTTGAGAGGAGAAGCACGTCGGAAAAAACAAGGAGTTTGGAGGAGAGAAACGTGAAGACCACGTGGGGAAGGAGAGAAACTAGAGGGAGAGAGAGATAGAGATAAAATCTCAAGTTTTCATATCTTCTGAACTGACTAAAACACTAGCCTATCATCCCTTTATATAGGAGGGATGATGTTACAAAAATAGAACTCAATTCAAATTTAAACTAATTATCCTAATTTGACTCTAACCGACTAACTACCTAATTTTGAAATTCCAATTAAAACTAACGACTTTTGAAATCACAAGCGATCTCTTTTATTTGACTAAAATTACGACGACTCAAAATAATCGTAAATAAAATTAACGGATAAAAGTAGAAAAATGCGGCCCTATGTTTCCATCTCACGCTGCATCAACTCTCCTCCGCTTGAAAAATTCGTCTCCCGATGAATTGCTGGATCTTCGATGTGTCGTTGGAGAATTCGATCCTTGAAATTGTAGCTTGCAATTCCTTCAATTAGGTCTTTTTCAACGTTACGTTTGTAGTTCTTTCCAATTGGAGGGCGTCTCCGCAATTTTTGTACCTCTTCATCCCTTTTTAAGTCACCAACAAGTTGTCCCTTGAAATTGATTAATTTTGACTAGATATCGTCGGAAGAGACCACGTCTAGTCGTCATATCTCGGATGTCTGCAATATCTTCAATCTGATCGGCATCGGTTGCGGCTAGCGGTTGGGGCATATCATCATCAGGAACCGCTGGTGCGGTGGCATCTGTCTGTTCATCTCCATGATATAAGAAAAGATCTGATACATTAAAGACTGGCAAAGTCTGGACATTTGGCGGCAGGTCGAGTAAGTAAACATTGGGTCCAATCTTCTTGAGGACTCGGAATGGACCAATCTTTCGTTCACTCAATTTTTGATGGACTCTCAAAGGAAACCTCTCTTTTTTAAGGTGGACCATCACTAATTCTCCAACTCTGAACTCGCTCTCTCTTCGATGTAGGTTGGCTTGGGCTTGATATTTTTGGGTCATGGTTTGGAGTTTGGCTCGGATTTCAGTATGGATGTGGGTTAGGTGCTCGACCAGATCCTCAGCAGCTGCACTACTTCTCCCTTGCATGGTTGTGGGTTTTAGGTCTAGAAATTGGGTAAGTGGAAAGCCGTACACACTCTCAAATGACGATTTTCCGATGGACCTATTAGTGGAACTGTTATACGCGATTCAGCTTGGGGAAGAATTAGATCCCATTTGGACGGAGAGTCCCCTGCAAGACATCGCAATAAATTTCCTAATGATCTGTTAACTACTTCGGTTTGCCCATCTATTTGTGGATGATAAGCGGTGCTGTATTGCAAACGAGTACCAAAACGAGACCAAAGCGTGCGCCAAAAATGACTCAAAAATCGAGTATTACGATCCGAAGTAAAAGAACGAGGGACACCATGCAATCGAACGACATCACGAAAAAACAAATCTGCGACATGAGATGCATCTGAGGTTTTTCTACATGCAATGAAATGTGCCATTTTAGAAAATCTGTCCACAACCACAAAAATAGAGTCAACTTTCCATACTGTGAGGGGTAAGCCTAGCACAAAATCTATACTGATGTTTTCCCAGGGTCGCAGAGGAATGGGCAGAGGTGTATACAGTCCAGTGTTCTGCCTGTGGCCTTTGAATCTCTGACATGTTTGGCATTTCTGTACGAATTTTGTAACATCCTTTCGCATCTGCGGCCAATAAAATCGCTCTTGTAGAAGAGCCAAGGTCTTGTCCCTTCCAAAGTGTCCAGCTAAACCACCGTTATGTAGTTATGAGATTAAGCTCTCACGAAGGGATGTGGCAGGGATGCACAGTTGGTGGCCTTTGAATAGGAAACCCTCATGAAGAACATAAGTGGCTGTCGGATCCTGCCCAGTATCACCACATTCTGCATAAACTTGTCCGAAGTCAGGATCAGTGAGGTAGAGGTCCTTGAGTGTGTCAAATCCTGTCATGCTAATGGTCATGGTGGTCAGGGCATGTGCTCGTCGGCTTAACGCGTCGGCCACACGGTTCTGGGTACCAGCCTTGTGCTTGAGATGGAACGTGTATTCTTGGAGGAAACTAACCCATTTGGCATGACGCTTGTTAAGAGTCTTCTGGGAGTTCAAATATCTTAAGGCTTCATGATCAGAGTTAAGGACAAATTCACGTTGGATCAAGTAATGTCTCCAATGCTTGAGGGCTTGTACCACGACATAAAATTCGACATCGTAAGTGGAGTACCGTGATCTGGCGTCCTTCAATTTCTCACTGTAGAAGGCGACATGTCGTCCTTCTTGACTTAGGACAGCACCAATCCCGACATGTGAGACGTCGCAATCGACTACAAAAACCTTGGTGAAGTCAGGAAGTGCCAAAACAGGGGCATGTGTCAATTGGTGTTTTAGGTTTTGAAAGCTGGTTTCTGCTTCAAGAGTCCAAGCGGGTGCACCTTTACGCGTGCAATCTACCAACGGAGCTGCACAAGTGCTGAAGTTCCGGATGAAGCGTCGGTAGAAAGAAGCCAATCCCAGAAAGCTGCGAATTTCAGTGAGGGTTTTGGGTACGGGCCAGCTCTGAATGGCCTGAACCTTGGAGGGGTCAACCTTAAGTCCATCAGCGATGACAATGTATCCCAGGAAGAGGACCGTGTCAGACATGAAGGAGCATTTCTTGAGATGGACATACAGTTTTTGGGCTCTCAGGGTTTCCAGGACTTGTCGCAAGTGAGATAAGTGGTCTTCTTTGGTCAAGCTGTAGATCAGGATGTCATCGAAGTACACAACCACAAACTTACCAATGAAGGGTCGCAATACATGATTCATGGTTCGCATGAAGGTGCTGGGGGCATGTGACAAGCCGAATGGCATTACCGTCCATTCATACAGGCCCTCTTTGGTTTTAAAAGCAGTCTTCCACTCGTCTCCAGGTCGGAGGCGAATCTGATGGTAACCACTGCGGAGATCCATTTTGGAGAACAATTTGGCACCCGATAGCATATCAAGCATATCATCAAGGCGCGGAATGGGAAAACGGTATTTGATCGTTATCTTGTTGATAGCACGACTGTCCACGCACATTCTCCATGTGCCATCTTTCTTCGGGGTAAGCAGAGCAGGAACCGCCATGGGGCTCATACTCTCTCGAACATACCCACGTCGTAGCAGATCAGTAACCTGCCGGTTCATCTCTTCATGCTCACTTGGGCTCATTCGGTAATGTGGCAAATGGGGTAGGCTGGCTCCAGGGACTAGGTCAATGTGGTGTTGAATGTCTCGCAACGGTGGTAGTCCCTCAGGCAACTCTTCAGGCATAATGTCAGCAAACTCTTGGATGATGGGCTTTATCTCAGGCGGGACTTCAGTTGGAGTTGTCTCTTGATTGTCCACTTCACGTCCCATTAAAGCATAGATGGTGGAGCTCTCTTGAATCTCACGTTGGAATGTCTGGGCTTCCATCAACAATACGGGGCCCGTAGTCGAAGTCTTTGATGGTGTAATGTTGTTACCAGTTTGGGCGGTCGCAGCTCGAAGTGTAGCCACTTGGCGAGGGCTAAGGACTTCACGTTGTGGTCTAAGGGTCACACGCACTTTGTCTATGAGAAAGGTGTAAGTGTTCAGTTTTCCTCTGTGCTCAGTGTCTCGATCGAATTGCCAAGGTCTCCCTATAAGTATGTGACAGACATCCATAGGGGCTACGTGGCACCACACCTCGTCTTTATATGAAGGTCCAATGGAGAAGTTAACTAGGCTTTGACGGTGGATCGAAAGTTGAGTACCACCTCGAAACCATGCCACATTGTATGGTTTCTCGAGCGATTGAGTTGGTAGACCCAACTTATCGACCATTTCTTGAGAAACGAAATTCTCAACGCTTCCTCCATCAATGATCAGCGAACAACGACGTCCTCCTGAGGTGCAGGTGGTTCGGAAGATGCTGCGTCGCAGCCAACTAGCAGCATCATGGGCAACGGGTGTAAGCAGGATGTTTGTAGGTGCGTTGTCAGGAGCGATAAAGTTCTCGTGTTCTATTACCAGGAATGGACCGGATTCGTCTCCATCCACTCCTAGAGGTTCATAGTCATCGGCTCCTATGGTGTCAGCAGTCAAAGCAGTCGGTTCCTCTTCAGGTAATTCCTGGGGTTCAGGGTCAGGGTCTTCAGGGTCGTCGGTGGTGCACAAATGGACGGGTCTAGCCTTAGGGTTTGGGCACTTTGCTGCTCGATGTCTCTTTTGATAACATAGGAAACAAGTATCATGCCCTACAATAGGTCGGCTTCCCAAGATGCCTGGGCCGGGGTTCCCAGTAGGTGGTCGGACGACGGCAAGAGTTGATGGTTTGGCTTGGGGTTTGCTCGCAACGATAGATGGGGAACCTATCGGTTTGAAGGTCGTCATCGGGGTACTGGTGCGAGGGACGGAGTTCGCAGAGAAAGACATCTTCCTTGTTTGGGTCTTAGCAAGCTTGGTCTCGGCCCGTTCAGCATGCTTGTAGGCTTTGTCGACATCTCGGTAGTTGTGGAGGTAGAGTTCATCCTGGATGACTTGGCGGAGGCCTTGCATGTAGCGGGTGACTTCCTGAATAGGAGTCTCCTGCAAGCGGTTGCGATGGACTAGGGATTAGAACCCTTCAGTGTATTCCTTCACGCTCATGGTACCTTGTCTCCATGATTGCAGTCGCGCATACAGATCGCGTCTGTAATCTTCAGGCACGAACTTGGTATTCAATTTGGCTTTCATTTTGCTTCAACTGCGGATTTTACTTTTTCCCTTTCGTTTGCGTTCAGACTGCAAACGGTCCCACCATAGCAGAGCATGTCCCTTTAGTTTGATGGTGACAAATTGAACTTTTCGCTTACTAGGCATAAATTTCCACACAAAGAAGTATTCGACGGTTTGGAGCCAATCCAAAAAGACATCAGGGTCTCTTCCTCCGTCAAATTCTGGAACATGGAGACGGATGCCTCGATCCCATCCATCATCGGACCTAGGTCCATTTCGTGGTGGGAAATGATATTCGCCAGTAGGTTGTGAAGTATAGCCGGAGGTGTGTGGATCTTGAGTCTTGGGGATGAAAGGGGTGTAGTCTCCTGGTCCTTCTCCTTCACTTTCTTGTGAATGATACTCGCTAACATGTCCGTCAGAAGTGGAAGAGCTAGAGTCACGGGAAGTGCTACTCCGGGAGTGCGGTTTCCGGTAAGTACGTCGGTTTTTGTTTGGCGTCTCATTGCTATGATGTTTCTCTAGCATTTGACAATTGAGGGTGGCAACTTGTCCGCACACTTGTTCGTATAGCCGCTGCATGTGTTGCATTTGAGCAGCTAGGGATTCTAACGATAGTTCAGGGTGTGAGGTGTAGGTGGGTTTAGAGGCACTAGGTTTGTCGGCCATGGGAATTCGAGGGTTTTCTGCTTTCTTTGTTTTGGGGTTTTTTTGTGGTTTTGTTTTGTGTTTTTTTCCTTTTTTTATGCAATGAATAAAAGGAATACAAGTAAGATGCAAGATCGTTATGCTCTGATACCAAATTGATGCAACCTAATGGGATAATGACCTTAAATGACAATCCGAACAATGGAACTATGGAATTAAAATGACGAAAACGAACAAAAATGATATGCGATACGCAAAATCAGCAATAATAGACGTTAAGATACTCGAGTTTAGCACCGGTTTCTCCACAAACTTAGGGCAACACGAATTGTTATCGATTATGGGAAATAAATAGCAATATTTGCGGCACGGAATCTCAATCGTTCACCAAACCGATTAACAATATAACAATCCACAAACTAATATTATGCGGTGGAATTCAAATGGTGGAGTTGGCGCTCATACCACAACCGACAAGAGAGAATGTGCTCGCTTCAGATCTGATCGTCGACCGTGGTAGTGGGATAGGCTCGTCGGCATACTGGCAGTTGCGTGGCCACGGACGGGGAGGTTGCCCAACGGCTGCAGTCGGACTGCCAACGGTGGCGGGACGACGTCAGGTCGATACGGGGTCACTGGGCGTCACTGGTGGGGACGGCTGTAGGCGAGTGGGGCAGGCGCACGAGGGGAGGGGGAGGCCTGGAGAGAGGCGCTAGGGTTACTGGCGGCGCTGGGGAGGCGAGGGAAAGCGGGGAGGGCGGTGGCGCAGTCGCAAAGAGGCGGAGGTCGCGTGGGCTCGCGCGCGAAAGGGCGAGGGGTGCTGGGGCGGCGGGGTCCTGGAGAGGTAGCAGCTGGAGGGGGCGCGATGAGTGACGCCGCTGGGGGGGGGGAAGAGGGCTGGGGTGAGGAGGATCGGCGAGGGAGAGGGGGGGAGAGGGGTAGGGCGGCGTGAGGGTTAGGGTCTGTTTGGTTGCAGGGTTGGACAGGGTTGGCCCAACCCTGGTTACTATTCACAAGGGTACTTCCTCCTCACAGATTACTATTCACTCATCCCAACCCAACCCTGCCCAACCCAGCAACCAAACAGGCCCTTAGGGTTGGGGGAGGGAGAAACACGGGAGGGGAGAGGGAATAGAGGGCGGCGGGGCCGAGAGAGAGAGAAAAGTGAGGGGAAAATAATTCTTCTTCAACTTAACTTAACCCTATTACAAGGGGGCCTTTTATAGAGGCTGAATTCCCCTCCAAATAAGCAACAACTCCCTAAAATTAGGGAAAGAAAGAAAACAAAAAAAGAAAGGATAAAAAGGCCTTTTAAAATGAGCCTTTTACATAGAAAATAAATAAATAAAATAAACAAAACAAATGATAAACAAAATAACAAAACAAATGTTCACTAAAGTTGATATCATGCTGCATCAAATTGGATTGCTTTGATTTAACACATATGTTGAGAATCTAGACATATCTCGAACTAAATTAAGATATTAACCTTAACCTTTCAAGATATAAGTTTCTGACATACATGTTTACCAACAAAAACCAATTAAATCTAACTTTTGTCAACATTTGAGGTTATGCTATCAAGAAATCATAAATCAAATAGCATATACTCCAATGAGCGATCATGAAGTATGAGTATTTCATTCCAAGTTTAAAGTTTAAATTGTAGAGAAAGTTCAATGAAATCATCATAGAATTCCGAGCAGCAACACCTGGAAAAGGAGGAAATGACCAGATTTGCAGAAAGGGGTGAACAGGCAAAATATTGCCCCATTTCACCGGTATCAAAAAAATCACAACGCAACTGAAACCCTGCAAGTTTCACCAGTTGGCCATATCGTCCTTGACACTTTGCCAAAATATTGTGAGATGTCATTTGGCATCATTGAAAAGCAATAAATATCGTATCTTGAACCTCTGGCAGGTTGGAACAAAATCTCTGGCGAAATTTCGTGAACATTCGAGGCCATGCTTATAAATGGTATGTATGGCAATTTTACCAAAAATCTGGTCATCAGACTGCTTGGATTTTTTGAACAACAGAGTTTCCTGACTCCATACCTGTGCCGTGTATTTTAACTGGTAAAATGCAAAGATCATCACTAAGAAAATGTGGAAGCAATGTGAACCTTCTTAAACCATAGACTAGAGCATGGTGAAAGGAAAGAAAGTGCCCAAGTACAGTAGTCTTATAGTGGACTACCCCTAAATTGCAGCTGAGCCCTTTAATGTGGAGAGGAAATTCATGGTTTTATGGGAAAGTAATGCAGTATCTAGCTTCTTCCACTTGTAGTCAACCGTTCACATACAAATCAAAGCTTCAATCAATAAGGCTCCAGGCTTGAATTACATCCCAATCTGATGCCTCCCTTTATCCGGATGTGTTGGCCTTACTCTTTTTTCTATGATGGACTCATTGCTCACTGGGTGTTTCCACGTGTATTATCATGTAGGTTCAGAAGTCAAAATACGTGTTGAGAAAAGTGCTTAAACATTGGCTCATGACATGCTTCCCTTGTTTCATCAGGATCCTACTTATATAGATCCGCTCAATTTATCTGCTATGGCATGTCCTGCTCTTCCGCTCTGTCCTTTGGCAATAACCGAAGCTGAGAGAGGAATACCGAGTATCCTAAAACGTGTGCGAGCTGTTTTCGATAAGGTACATGGTGTTTATTTAACACATTAAGACCAACAGACTTTATTTTAGAACTCGATTTCATGCCAGAATTTCTACTTTCTTGCAGGTTGGACTGAGACACTTTGACTCGTTGGTAGTAAGGGTTACTGGATGTCCAAATGGCTGTGCCAGGCCTTACATGGCTGAGCTTGGATTTGTTGGGGATGGACCTAACAGCTATCAGGTGCTGAGAATTTTTACTTCATTCATTAAAAATATCATAACTATTTCATTCTTTTGCTTTGCCACATATCTTCTCATGGATTTTGTGATTGTTTTTTACTGTCATCAATGTCAACTATACCTGTAAGATGTCTGCTTCGTAAAGGAATCAATGTCAACTATACCTGTAAGATGTCTGCTTCGTAAAGGAACCAGTGCAGTTCTTCTATAATCATATTTGATCTTAACATAACTAAGACGGGCTGTTATAACTTATAAGTTCTTTAGTAAACTCATTAATAAGCACTTCTGACAGGCATATGGATGCAACGGTGATCTTGTCCATTGCATCAAGTAGGATTTTAAGAATTAGAATATATGTACCGGAACGGATCGTGACAATCGGCGGAAGCAGATGATAGTTGATCGCACGACCGACCTGTTACCAAAATATCAACAAATGGCACATAATGAGCAGAGAAAATAATATCCATTCCATAAAATGTCCACTCAAACTAGAGTACCATTATTACAACTCTAAACTGGGAAATAAAAGAAATTACTAATCCAAAATTTAAAAAAAATAACAACTCGATAGTTCCTGTGGGCATATAGATATCCACTAGATCTTCACAGATAAATCGTACCACGCCAGCAATCTCAATGAGCCCGTAGCACGATCCAGAAAATGCAATCAACCCTGTTCTTCACCTGAAATTAACAAATATAATTTGTATGAGCCTAATGCCCAGTATGCATAGGGGTCCATGCATGGGTATTTTAACGGTCCATGATCCGTTAAAAATCATATACTTGGATTTTCATGTATACACATCATTTCATGCCTAGATAATTCCCATGCATGTCTTCATAAACATGGGTGTACATGTAAAGTAGGTAAATTGCATAAGTAGGCATGACAACATTTATTTCTACTTGTGGGCATAATTCATAAAATAGTAGGCAATTTACATACTTGTAAAACCTATAAACCACTTTACATATTAGCCCCCATGACTTTGATGGTTTAACTTTCTTAAATCAATTCTAGCATATCATGTGATGGTTTATTCTCTTATTAAACCATTCCTTGCATTTTTCATGATGGTTTTCCTTTATAAACCATTTTCTTGCATAACATTCATTCACGTATCTTTTTATACGTTTTCAACCGCTGGCACTTGCGGTCCATGGCATGACATGACAGTGTAGTTACAACTGTAGAGGACTTAGCTTTTGCCTCAATGGTTCCTTGCAACCATACACCCCTTGCGGTGTTGCCCCTTGCGGCTAATACGATCCCTTGCGATCGTTCATGTGACTCTTTATGAGTCTGTGCCTTAATCTTGTTTAGGATTAACAAATGCTCTTAATTTATCATTTGAAACAATTTTCATTAATGTGAGTGATTACATAAGCATATCTTTATATAACCATTCTAAGATACTTTAAGAGCATTTACGTTTTTTTTTCTAACATTCGTATGCATAATTAGCTAGCACTTATAATGCTTAGTTACTATATCTCATTAACCCCTTCATGTGAGTGTATTATGCCTTATAAATCCGTATAACTTTCTGACTTATAATAATATGTTTGCAAACATTAGGTCACGTGGTATATGATTTCTTATAAAATTTTAAGGTGAGATATGCCATTTGTATATTAGGTTTGGTAGAAGGTATATAATATATCCTACTAAATGGATTTCCCTAAATGCCAGGATCTCAAGTGCAGATATACCAGACATTCTTAATTTAGTAGGGATGTATATATACGTATAACAAAAGATAATGACCTATTCATTTCTCTTCACAGTTAGCTTGAAGTAAACTTCAATTTGACTTACATCTTGGAAGGGTCTCAATTACGTCCCCACATTACAGCCGAATCAATATTTAACTGTTTAAATTAGTAAAAAAAACTGATAAAAAGGCCTAAATAGCAAGAATCCAGTTTAAGTAAGAGGATTTCTTCCTTTATATCATCTCCAAGATATAATTTGTGAAATTGTTTGGTTGTCGAACCAAAGAAGTAATTTCGTATGTTTAAAAGAGCTCTCAAGTTCTAAATCCAAACTTCCAGTAATTTAAACATTTTGAAATCATCCGAAAATATTCACATAAAAAAATTAATATTGCATGATCTATTGATAGTATGAGCAACCTGAACGCCCATATAACTTTGGCAACTAATTAGTATATATGTCTCTCATAGGAAGAGCTACGCAATTCAATTAACATGTTTAGATATCTCCACAATAAATTTGGGAACAAGTATGATCACGGTGAGGATGAGTAATCCCAAGTACGATCAAAGATCATATTTTATGAGTAATCCCAAGTATGATCAAAGATCATATTTCATACCGATTGGGTAGTATATGTATTATCCTAAAAGATTTGATACATATACTAATATATTGAGATTTCAGTATGATTTTTGTTGGTACGTAAAATCCTAAACCGATACATACAAGAGATCTATTTTAACGTAATCACTATTTATACGAAAATCTAGACCGATACATACGTTTAGAAATCGAAACCCTAAAACCGATACATACCTTGATCCAGAGCTTATCTCTACCCGTTGGGGTCGTCGCACCTCCTTTTTGGTCACGGATCTGTATTCTCCTCAGATTCGACACCGCCTTCTCCTACGATGAAGAGGGACGCCGGTGAGATAACCCTTCCCTCTCTCTCTCTCTAACTCTCTCTCTCTCTCTCAAAAAGGCAATGAAGGGTGGCGTGTGGGTAGGGGGACTCTTGGGGTTTTAAAGAGGGTAATGAGAGGATTTAATTTATTAACTAAATCTATTTAATCCAAATCAATTCATTTGAATCTTTTCCTAATTTAGCCATGCCGTTACAATCTACCACCCTTAAAAAAAATTTCGTCCTCGAAATTTCTTAGTAGAAGGACATACCGAAAAGTTGCGGGTACTTCTCCTGCATTTCACTTTCCAGCTCCCAAGTAGCCTCCTCCTTTTGGTGGTGTTGCCAAAGGACCTTGACCATAGGAACTATGCGCCGACGCAATTGATGATCTCTGCGATCAACGATTCGTATAGGTTTCTCTTCAAAGGTCATGTTTGGCTGAATATCAATAACCTCATGCTCGATAACATGGGAAGGGCCAGGGATGTACTTCCTCGGCATAGACACATGAAATACATCGTGAAGTTTCGAGTATTGAGGTGGTAATGCAATACGATATGCCACTTCTCCAACCCGCTGCAGAATCTCAAAAGGTCCTATGTATCTGGGAGTGAGCTTCCCCCTTTTGCCAAATCGTAAGACGCCCTTGGTTGGAGAGATCTTTAAGAACACATGTTCCCCAACCGCGAAACTCAACTCTCGTCTATGACGATCGGTATAAGATTTTTGCCTACTTTGTGCTGCCAATAATCTTTTTCTGATTAGATCAACACCCTGCTTACTTGTCTGAACAAGTTCCAGTCCTAAGATGTGCTTCTCACCAACATCACTCCAACATGAGGTGATGAGGGTGATCTGCAAGGTCTCCCATACAATGCTTCGTAGGGTGCCATCTTGATGCTCGAATGATAGCTATTATTGTAAGCAAACTCCACTAACGGAAGGTGTCTATCCCAGCTGCCCACAAAATCTAAAGCACAAGCTCTCAACATATCTTCTAATGTGTGGATGATCCTTTCTGACTGGCCATCAGTCTGCGGATGAAATGAAGTGCTAAACTTCAATTGAGTGCCCATAGCATCCTGAAAACTCTTCCATAAACGAGAGGTAAATCGTGTATCCCGATCAGATACAATTGATGCAGGAACACCATGAAGGCTGACAATCTCATTCACCTATAATTCAGCTAGACTATCCGTCGACTGATCCAAGCGGATAGGTAGGAAGTGTGCCGATTTGGTTAATCGGTCAACAATCACCCATATGCTGTCATAACGATGTTTTGTGGTCTTGGGTAGACCGGTGACAAAGTCCATCGTTATGTGCTCCCACTTCCATTCAGGTATCTCCAAGGGTTGAACAGGTCCTGCTGGTCGCTGATGTTCAATCTTGATCTACTGACACACCAAGTATCTAGCAACAAATTCTGCGATGTCATTCTTCATCTTTGGCCACCAAAAGTTCCGTTGCATATCCTTGTACATTTTAGTTGTACCTGGATGAATAGTGTACATCGATCTGTGTGCTTCGTCCAGAATCTCCTGCCTCAACTCAATATCACTTGGAATCCATAATCTGCTGCTGCACCTTATAGCTCAATCCGTTCCGATGGTGAAATCAGAACCTTTCTTTTTAGATGCTTCTATAAATTTAGGAAGATCAGCATCTATTTTTTGTGCTGTCAAGATCTTCCCAATTATCTCTGGTTGGATCTGGAGCGCTGCAAATGATATCTTTCTCGATCCACTCAAGAAAGGCTTCTAATCTTCAAAATCCTTCACCATCTTCCACTGAAGTTTTAAACTAGCCAGTTTACCTTCCTATTTTCTACTCAATGCATCCGCTACGACATTTGTTTTTCCTGGATGATAATTGATGGCGAAGTCATAATCTTTTAGGAACTCTAGCCATCGTCGCTGCCTCAAATTAAGTTCCTTCTGAGAGAAAATGTATTTGAGACTCTTGTGGTCACTGAGCACCTCAAATTGTTCACCGTAAAGATAATGCCGCCAAATTTTAAGAGCAAAGACTACCACTGCTAACTCTAAATCATGAGTTGGGTAGTTCCTCTCTTGCGGTTTTAGCTGCCGTGAGGCATAAGCAATGACTTTCTCATTTTGCATAAGAACACACCCGAGTCAAGTGCCTGATGCATCTGTGTATACAACAAAACCTCCACCACCTGATGGTAGGGCCAAGATTGGAGCTGTAGTCAATCTCTGCTTCAATTCTTGGAAACTCTGCTCGCACTTTTCGGACCATACAAACTTCACATCCTTTCGAGTGAGCTTCGTTAATGGTAGCGATATTCTTGAGAAATTCTGAATAAATCGTCGATAGTATCCAGCCAAGCCAAGAAAACTACGGATCTCAGAAACATTATTGGGTTGCCTCCAATTCATCACAGCTTCTACCTTGGTTGGATCTACCTCAATGCCATCCTTAGATATCACATGACCAAGGAATGCGACTCTATTCAGCCAAAAATCACATTTAGAGAATTTTGCATAAAGCTGGTGTTGCCTTAGAGTTTCGAATACAATCTGTAAATGTACTCGATGCTATTCCGGATCAGATGAATATATCAGTATATCATCCACAAATACGATGACAAACTTATCAAGGTATTCTCGGAATACCCTATTCATTAGCTCCATAAAAGCTGCAGGAGCGTTAGTAAGACCAAATGGCATGACCAAGAATTCATAATGACCATACCTGGTCCTGAAAGCTGTTTTTGGTATATCCTCCTCTTTTATACGGAGTTGATGATAACCCGTACGCAGATCAATTTTTGAGAAAACTGTGGCTCCCTGCAATTGATCGAATAAGTCATCAATGCAAGGTAACGGGTATCTATTCTTCACAGTCACTTTGTTTAGACCTCGATAACCAATGCAGAGTCTAAGAGACCCATCTTTCTTTTTCATAAAAAGAACGGGTGCTCCCCTCGGAGAAACACTGGGACGTAAAAGTCCCTTATCCAGTTGTTCTTGTAATTGTTTCTTTAGCTCCTCAAGTTCTGCAGGTGCCATTCTGTACGAAGCTTTGGAAATCGGAGCCGTCCCTGGGATCACATCAATTGAGAAATCAACCTCTCTATGAGGAGGTAGTCCAGGAAGATCGTCTGGGAAGACTTCGACAAACTCCCTGACCACATCTAAATTTTCAAGACATGTATGTGATGATTCAGTATTAATTATACTAGCAAGGAATGCGATGCAACCTTCTGCATGTGCCCCGAATAACTATCTCCTCCTGGTTTGGTCTACTCAGGACCACCTTCTTTTCTCGACAATAAACCGCTGCATAATGCTCCCATAACCAATCCATTCCGAAGATGACATCATAGGTTGTGATACGTAATAATATCAAATTAGCAGTGAGGGTGTCTTCTTTTACCAAAATAGGTACGTCCTTTAAGTACATACCCGTGGCAATAATATCACCCATCGGTGAAGAAACTGTAAGTGCATAAGGAAGCTCAACAGCTTCTAAACTTAACTTCCTCGCAAAAGCATTCGAGAGAAAGGAATGCGTGGCACCAGAATAAAAAAGAACATGACATAAATGGTTTTCAATTAGTAGAGTACCTTCCACCGTCGTGTTGGCACCTTCTGCATCCCCAGGAGTGATAGCTGTTATAAAATAGAAAGCGGAAGCAAAACATGGAAAAAGAATAAACATCACAAAAGAACAGCGGGATTAACGTGGAATCCTACTCCGTGAGGAGCGGGATGAAACCACGGGAGAAGCCCCTGAATTGGGCGTGTTTGTCTATTGACTTTCTCAATGAGTACAGGAGGTCTGGGGCTCCTTATATAGCCTTCCCAGAGCCTCCAAGTCCCACCACTGGTCCATGTGGGACTAAACACTGGATGGGGGTAAATGGATCTTCTTTAGGATCCATTTACCCTGCTACAACGCAATAGGTGCACTACCAAATACTCCAACACTCCCCCTCAAGCTGGAGCATGCAATGCTCAACTTGGACAAACAAACAGAAAGAAACTCAACTCACGCTACAGGACACTTCGGACAATATCAACCCAACGCGCACATGCTGCAGTCGAGGACGTTGCTTCTCATGCCGTGCAGGTGAGGAGGACGAACGGGCTGGAGTGTGAGTCAACTGAAGACTCGGAATCTGACCATCGAGTCTGAAACTGCACCTGAAGTCTCCTCGTCGGAGAACTGGGTCTCTCCCATCTGGCTCAGAGAATGGTGCACTGCTCTGGTGTACCTATGATACCACATGAAAACCCTTGCCAACATATGGCATAAGGAATGATCCTCTGCTCTGGAGTCCCTATGGCTCACATGAAGACTCTGGCCGAACAACAACAAGAATGATGGGGACCTCGAACTGATGATGGCAACATATGCTCATCTGAAAATGACCGCACACTCGTGCGTGTCTGCAACTGGACTCGGAACTATCTGATGTCGAGTCTGACACTGGATCTGAACCGTAGAGTCTGGAATCTGATCGGTCTGGAAATCTGCATCTGAATCTGACTTTTGAATCATCTGAATAGACCTGTGACTCTACATATACTCCCCCTTTCTCCCATACTTGTCGGAAAATGAGCATCGACAAAGTTGGGAGAAGACAAGATAGAAGGGGAAAACAAAACATCCTTGCGGCTTTTCTTTTCTTTCTCTTTTTTTTAAGCCATCATTTTTTTTAAAACACCTTTTTTTAAAGCCGTTTCATTTTTTTTCTTCGGCTTTCAATCAATCAATTTTTTTTTGAAATAGTGCGGCTTTCTTCTTTTTTTTTGTGCACGTGCCTTTTTTTTCGCAATTTTTTTTACAGATCAGCCCACTTGGGCCGAAACAAAAACAACCTTTTTTTTAAATCCCCCCTTGCTTTCCTCTCTTTTCTTCTTTTTTCCTTTTTTTTTTCGCCATTGCCTCCCGTCCTCTTTTTTTTCTGGCCAAAATAGGCCTTACAAAAAAAATCTCTTTTTTTTTACAATAGGCCATCGGGCCTATTTCTTTGCACCATTAGGGTTCCGAAAATGGAACCCATCCTCAAATAAACCCGCCGCCAACGATTTCGAGTGCCGCCAGATGGGTGATAGGCTCCACCGAGGAGGGGCGATGACACACGAAGAAGGCTGGAGGGGAGCAGAACTGCTGCTTGAGGGTCAGGGAGGATGACACGCGAGGAGCCGCGCGGGCTTTCCTGGTGAGATAACCATCGCCGTTAGGGACACGAAGGGAGGCCTCCGCACGAGCTCTGCCAGATTGTTGGCAGCGCTGTGAGTCTGATAGGAAGAGGAGGGCGCGCGAGTTCCGTCAGATGGTTGGTGGCATCGCCTAGGGCACGCGCGGGAGCTCGAGGTACGGGCAGCACCGCCTTCGCCTGGGTGTTGTGCTGCCTACGCGAGCCTGCGTGAGATGGCAACATCTCTTTGCAGCCAGTTACAAGTTACGGCAGGCGGAGTGCCGCTGGAGATGGCGGCTGGAGATCTGGAGAACGATAAGGCTACAACGCCCTTGTTGAGGCGTGCGATGACGCGGTTTGCATTCCGCCTGGGTTTGAAGGGCTTCTCCTGATATGCGTGAAGCAAGAGAGCCCGATGTTTGTCAACATCTGATGCGCTTTGAGGATGGAGGTCTGATGCCGCCGTTGGGTCGATGCAGAAGAGCGGCACGAGGATCTGCGGGCACCATCTGCCTGAAGATGCGGCCAGAGCCGCCTGGATGACGCCTGGGCTGCTGCCAGGAAAATAGGGTTTCAAAGCAAACCCTAGAACATGATCTTGAACATGAGCCTATTCGAATATGAACAATAATCGAATCTTAAAAAAACATAACATGATTCCTCAAGAATCGACCCGCTCTGATACCATGTTATAAAATAGAAAGTGGAAGCAAAACATGGAAAAAGAATAAACATCACAAAAGAACAGCGGGATTAACGTGGAACCCTACTCCGTGAGGAGCGGGATGAAACCACGGGAGAAGCCCCTGAATTGGGCGTGATTGTCTATTGACTTTCTCAATGAGTAAAGGAGGTCTGGGGCTCCTTATATAGCCTTCCCAGAGCCTCCAAGTCCCACCACTGGTCCATGTGGGACTAAACACTGGATGGGGGTAAATGGATCTTCTCCAGGATCCATTTACCCTGCTACAACACAATAGGTGCACTACCAAATACTCCAACAATAGCAAAGACTCTTCCTGCTACTTTCTTTTTCTGCTCGAATGGCTTCTTCTGATCCTTGACATCTTTCTTGCAATCTTTCATGAAGTGACCCTTTTCTCTGCACTTATAGCAAGTAGTGGTTAGCTTGTAGCATTCTCCTGGATGCCTCCTACCACAATGCGGGCACACTTCAAATGTGTACTTGTTTGCTGGTGCATCATCAGTCTTTGTCTTCATGGCATTCATTGCAGTGTGACGTCTCTTGTCATTGAAGTTCGGCTTGTGAGGGCGTTTCCGAGGATTCGCTTGCTGTATCCTCCGGTATGCAGCATCGATCTCCACTACTGCTGAAACCGCCTCAGATAAGGTTGTGGGACCTCTAGTCAGCACTTTCATGCTTAGTCCCGCATTCAGGCTTCTATAAACTTTCTGGCTCGTTGCTTTTCATTGGCACAAATACCCTTGCCATACTTCTCCAATTCTTGGAATTTTGCTGCATATTCTTCGACTATCATATTTCCCTGCCGGAGATTTATAAACTCTTGATGCTTAGCATCCTTAGCATGCTCAGGGATGTAACGCTCAGTGAAGCGCTCAACAAAATCATCCCACTTAATGACTGGAGTCTCCGAAAAGTGGATTCCCTTGCATGAAGTTCACCACTCCTTTGCATTGTCCCGCAGACGGAATGTCCCAAAGATCACTTTTTTTTTCCTCAGGACAATCCGTTGCCTCAAAAGTCAGCTCCATCTCTCTTAGCCAATGTTCGGCTTTTTCCGGCGGCTCATGCTCACCCTTGAAAGTGGGCGGATCGTGCTGGATGAAGGGTCTTTAGAGTCAGTCCACCCGAGTTGGACGTCTGACTCTTCTGTTGTTGGGTCATTAGTGTCATCAACTCCAGCATCTGCCTCTGCATACCCATGACTGCCTCTTGGCTCGTCGATGAGTCACGGTCTCCAATGGCTTCAATAGCACGTCGAGGAGCCATCTGATTCAAAATTGACAAGGTCAATGAGTTGTGATACTAAATCTCTCTATCTATAAATCTTAGATCGCTAAGAATTGTGGATATCCTATGCCCAGAGGAACTCTAGCTCTGATACCATTTGTAACGGAACGGATCGTGACAATCGGCGGAAGCAGGCGATAGTTGATCGCACGACCGACCCGTTACCAAAATATCAACAAATGGCACATAATGAGCAGAGAAAATAATATCCATTCCATAAAATGTCCACTCAAACTAGAGTACCATTATTACAACTCTAAACTGGGAAATAAAAGAAATTACTAATCCAGAATTTAAAAAAAATAACAACTCGATAGTTCCTGTGGGCATATAGATATCCACTAGATCTTCACAGATAAATCGTACCACGCCAGCAATCTCAATAAGCCCGTAGCATGATCCAGAAAATGCAATCAACCTTGTTCTTCACCTGAAATTAACAAACATAATTTGTATGAGCCTAATGCCCAGTATGCATCGGGGTCCATGCATGGGTATTCTAACGGTCCATGATCCGTTAAAAATCATATACTTGGATTTTCATGTATACACATCATTTCGTGCCTAGATAATTCCCATGCATGTCTAAGTTCGATCCCTATCATGTTTAGTTTGGCTTCTTTCATAAACATGGGTGTACATGTAAAGTAGGAAAATTGCATAAGTAGGCATGACAGCATTTATTTCTACTTGTGGGCATAATTCATAAAATACTAGGCAATTTACATACTTGTAAAACCTATAAACCACTTTACATATTAGCCCCCATGACTTTGATGGTTTAACTTTCTTAAACCAATTCTAGCATATCATGTGATGGTTTATTCTCTTATTAAACCATTCCTTGCATTTTTCAAGATGGTTTTCCTTTATAAACCATTTTCTTGCATAACATTCATTCACGTATCTTTTTATACGTTTTCAACCGCTGGCACTTGCGGTCCATGGCATGACATGACAGTGTAGTTACAACTGTAGAGGACTTAGCTTTTGCCTCAATGGTTCCTTGCAACCATACACCCCTTGCGGTGTTGCCCCTTGCGGCTAATACGATCCATTGCGATCGTTCATGTGACTCTGAGTCTGTGCCTTAATCTTGTTTAGGATTAGCAAATGCTCTTAATTTATCATTTGAAAGAATTTTCATTAATGTGAGTGATTACATAAGCATATCCTTATATAACCATTCTAAGATACTTTAAGAGCATTTACGTTTTTTTTTCTAACATTCGTATGCATAATTAGCTAGCACTTATAATGCTTAGTTATTATATCTCATTAACCCCTTCATGTGAGTGTATTATGCCTTATAAATCCGTATAACTTTCTGACTTATAATAATATGTTTGCAAACATTAGGTCACGTGGTATATGATTTCTTATAAAATTTTAAGGTGAGATATGCCATTTGTATATTAGGTTTGGTAGAAGGTATATAAAATATCCTACTAAATGGATTTCCCTAAATGACAGGATCTCAAGTGCAGATATACCAAACATTTTTAATTTAGTAGGGATGTATATATACGTATAACAAAAGATAATGACCTATTCATTTCTCTTCACAGTTAGCTTGAAGTAAACTTCAATTTGACTTACATCCCATCAGAATTGGAAGGGTCTCAATTAAGTCCCCACATTACAGCCAAATCAATATTTAACTGTTTAAATTAGTAAAAAAAACTGATAAAAAGGCCTAAATAGCAAGAATCCAGTTTAAGTAAGAGGATTTCTTCCTTTATATCATCTCCGAGATATAATTTGTGAAATTGTTTGGTTGTCGAAGCAAAGAAGTAATTTCGTATGTTTAAAAGAGCTCTCAAGTTCTAAATCCAAACTTCCAGTAATTTAAACATTTTGAAATCATCCGAAAATATTCACATAAAAAAATTAATATTGCATGATCTATTGATAGTATGAGCAACCTGAACGGCCATATAACTTTGGCAACTAATTAGTATATATGTCTCTCATAGGAAGAGCTACGCAATTCAATTAACATGTTTAGATATCTCCACAATAAATTTGGGAACAAGTATGATCACGGTGAGGATGAGTAATCCCAAGTACGATCAAAGATCATATTTTATGAGTAATCCCAAGTACGATCAAAGATCATATTTCATACCGATTGGGTAGTATATGTATTATCCTAAAAGATTTGATACATATACTAATATATTGAGATTTCAGTATGATTTTTGTTGGTACGTAAAATCCTAAACCGATACATACAAGAGATCTATTTTAACGTAATCGCTATTTATACGAAAATCTAGACCGATACATACGTTTAGAAATCGAAACCCTAAAACCGATACATACCTTGATCCAAAGCTTATCTCTACCCGTTGGGGTCGTCGCGCCTCCTTTTTGGTCACGGATCCGTATTCTCTTCCTCAGATTCGACGCCGCCTTCTCCTACGATGAAGAGGGACGCCGGTGAGATAACCCTTCCCTCTCTCTCTCTCTCTCTCTAACTCTCTCTCTCTCTCTCAAAAAGGCAATGAAGGGTGACATGTGGGTAGGGGGACTCTTGGGGTTTTAAAGAGGGTAATGAGAGGATTTAATTTATTAACTAAATCTATTTAATCCGAATCAATTCATTTGAATTTTTTCCTAATTTAGCCATGCCGTTACAATATACTGCTTAGGTTTGTTAAAGTTGCACTCTTTTTCCTAATGCCCTTTGAACTTTTGATGCAAGAAATGATAATTATGTGGTATGCTGAAAAATACATATATGAATACGATAATTGCTTCTGTAACTTGCACATTTTGGTGCTTCATCACTAAAGAGTATATTTATTGGAGAGCTATTTACTTTAATTCTATAATTTGCACTCAATTTTGAAGATGTTTACTGGGTGGGAATAATAATATTACAGTAATTAACATGCCTGTATGGAATGATGCCATGTTGCAGTACTAAAATGCGCTGAGTTCCGTTCTTGGATTAGGAATTGCTTAGTTTTATCTCCGAATACAATAAACCGTGCAATACTATCATCATATATTGTTCAGTATACTTGTAAGTTGCAACACATTGTAAATGCCGTGTTTTCCCAGCTGAGATTGTTGGTTTTGTTTTTTTCATTTATGACATTATACTGCATGTTGGTATAATTAAAAAATGCATGGTATTTTTTTTACCCTTACCGGAATCTTCAGTTTGTGGGAAGATTGATGATAAAGCATTAAACTATTCTGTTGTCAGATCTGGATTGGTGGTACGGCCAATCAGACGGCCCTAGCAAGATGCTTCATGAACAAAATCAAAATCCATGATCTGGAGAAAGTTTTGGAGCCTCTCTTTTCCTGCTGGAAAACAAAACGCCTCCAAGGAGAATCATTTGGCGACTTCACAATTCGTGTGGTAAGTTTTTGTGAGTACATGTAATTCTCTAAACAAGGGTTAAATAAAGTCATTCGTGAAATACATGAACCTGTTATAGTTCAGCGTTTTCTTATGATGTTTTCTCCTGGAGTTAGTTGTTTGTAATTGCTTCGCAGCATTCTTTAATCCTGTTATCTGTGGCATAGCAAGTTATTTTGAACTGAAGAACTGAGCTTTTTTTTTAATGGACTAAGGAACCGAGTTATGCTTGTTTAACTGGATTTGTAGGGATTTGATGAACTGAGCGAAGCCGTCAAGAATTGGAATGGTGGAGCGGAGGAGCTTTCACCCTTCAGCCTGTCGGTTTCCACTGGCAGGAATACTTATGAAGCCATGGGCGAGCTTGCACAGCTGCAGAACAAGACAGCTGGTCAGTTAGCGGCTGAAGTCATCGACAACTATGTTGCAGCACAACAAAACGGTAAAGGAGAGTAAGCGATGAGGTAATTTTCCTATAGAATATGAGCGCTGTTAACGCATGTTGACGGCTCGGAGCTACTTGAATCTGGATACGCGAGAATGATTTTGTTGCCTACTTTTTTATTTGGTTGGAAGCACGTTACTGATACTGATAGAAGAATCTTTGTTGATGTTTGCTGTACTACTTGAATCTTATACATCCAAGGATGAACATGAGTTCCACAGCATCTTAGAAATTGGAGAGAGCTCATTGTAGTCCAAAGACATTTGCATTGAGTACATGTGTCTGCGAAAGTTATAAAACATTCTTAGAGCTTGGGAATTTATTTTTATAATATGATTGGGAGAATTGATTCTTATATGTGACGAACCTTGAAAGAAAGTAAAGAGGAGGTAGAATCATCAATCTATGGAATTTGTTACTTAATGAGAAATATTTTTTTTATCACAAGAGCACGAATTTACTTTAATATCACATATCATAATTATAATAATTATAAGTTGGGATTGTCACCAGGCTACCAGGTCCACTGCATCAATGCTTTCGGTCACCTAACTCTCTGCACAAGAATTGTTCTAAATGACCAAAAAAATCTTATCAGGTGTTTTTTTTTTGGAGAAAAGGAAAAAGATAGTATGCCTTTTCTCTCCTTACACTATCTATTTTACAATAAATAATCATAATATAATCCACAATAATGATCAAAATCCCTAACACTTGGATTACTTATTATTGTTGATAAGTTTAATACATTATCCCTCTGGAACAAGAGGTTATGATCCCGGAGTATTATCTACTATGCATCAGCTATGGTTATTTCGTATCTGTCCATCAGCTATGGTTATTTCGTATCTGTCTTTTCTTTGTGTACTATTTGAGATGAGAGGCAAACCTTATACCCCATATGGATCTCTGCGAGATCTTCGAAACGCCAATTCTAGGTGTTTGATATGCAACTTACTTTATATCATACTTTTTTTCTTTGAAATAATATACATTGATGTTTTCCTACACATTATTAACATTCTCAAGTATTGCGCAAAGAAAGTAGAATGTGGGTAAAAAACATCAATAAAAAAGCAAGAGACAACCACTTCATAAGATTTACAAGATTTGCAACAATTCAAAACTCTAACCATAGACGTGTTTATATAATATCCCCGTATATATAGATTTCCTAATTAGAACACAATTAGAAAGATCCCTAATCAATTAGGACGTGGATGGATTTCCTAATCACAAATCAATCAACATTGAAAGATCTCTAATCAATTAAGATGTGGATGTATTTCCTTATCACAAATCAATTGAACTCTCAATGGATCTTTATACAATTATGATCCAAACAAACAACCTAACCCTTAGGGATTGTTTCGTTGCTGGGTTGGACTGGGTTGGGTTGGGGTACCCCTGTGAATAGTAAACTGTATCCCTGTGAATAGTAAACTGTGAGGAGTATTGAGAGGGTTGGATGGAGGGGTACACCAGTGTACCCCAACCCGGTGCAGTCCAACCCAGCAACCAAACAAGCCCTTATCGAATTCCACCGACGGGTGATTTTTCTTTCATTTTCCACCGCTTCCTGTCGTATAGATGAAGTCATCTTTTCATTTCTATACATATAAATAAAGATATTTCTATTTAATAACTATGATCTAGTGCTCATTTGAGTCTCGGTGAGCACCGATATGGCATACAAGTGCATTAGCAATTGAGTGCTTACTCATTTCAAATGATGCTATTTTTGGAAGGATATTAATATGCTTTACGATTTAATAACTATATTTCCTATTATATCATGTTCATGAAAAAGAGAAAACAGTTTAGAAAGAAAAAAAATTCAAATCGATGATTTCATTCAAAAGATTGAGATTCAAACACTCGGATCAATGACACACACACACACACAATAGCCAAGTAAATGGTTATTGAGAGATCAGTGATACCAAAATATTGGTCAGTAATTTACATCTATAATATTACACTGTATAGAATTCAGTAATATATAAATATATATATATAATATATATATATATATATATGAGGTAAATGGGGCTGCCCCCAGGGAGTAGCCAACTTGGCTACTCCCACCCCTATTTTTCCCTCATTTTTTTTATTTTTTTGGAAAATAAAATTTTGTATATTCATCATTATATCCCTCTCACATTCTATTAAAATTTCGTCAGAAACAGAGACTCATACGGCCTCCATCCAAACATGGTCGATTTAAAAAATCATACGACCGTTAAAAAAATGACGTCTGGATGGAGGGCTTAGGAGTCTCTGTTTCTGACGAAATTTTAATAGAATGTGAGAGGGATATAATGATGAATATACAAATTTTTATTTTCCAAAAAAAAATAAAAAAATGAGAGAAAAATAGGGGTGGGAGTAGCCAAGTTGGCTACTCCCTGGGGGCAGCCCCATTTTACCCTATATATATACTTGAACATAATTCGGTAATTTAGGGACATTAGTCAAGTAATGTATACACATTTTTAGAGTAAATCGTTGTTGTGAGATCAATAATGTATATATTTATGTATTATATCACGGGTTCAATAATACATACACACACACAATTCTCAAGTAAATGATTGTTTTAAGATCAGTAATAATAAAATAATGACCATCAAGTCAGAGGCATTTAGATTAATATGTAATCAATGCTATATTATCCTTATTTACAATTAATATGGAAATGATACTTTGAAAAAGAAGTTACTAAACACATGCAGATAAGAAAAAAATGAATTAGTATAATAAATGGAGTGCTTCGTTGTTGATGAAAAAGAAAAATTATTACAAAGATAAATGCAACACTCATTATTTACAATGGTACTACTAATAATTTCTTATGACATCACTAATTTCGCAGCAAGCATTTACTTGACCATTGTGTGTGTGTGTATTACTAAATTTTTTACAAAAATATTACAGATATAAAACTGATCATTAATTTTGGTATTACTGATCTTACAACAACCATTTACTTGATCGTCGTGTATGTATAAGAAATATATCTAATAAGGCGCACCTTTCCTAAATGCATGGAAAGCCCGCCATCTCCAATCAAACAATCACGGTTAATAGACCATTATCCTAATTTTTTAATGTTAAAAACCCATTTTCATCATTTTGTCACATTCTAAAATTAGAATATGACAACCCACATTTTATTTTCGGTATATGCTTTGGGAGAGCCATTGTTAGGGTTCACAAATCCCATAACCACGTTGACAACAAGCATGGCAACGCTTGAAGCCTCCACCTCCTCGTCTTTCTGCAGTGACACTGCTGGTGGCCCTTTTCCTGTCCTTCTCGACCGACGGGCTTGCTGCGAGAAAGTTGATCGAAAATGCAAGTGAGTTCAACTATATTTCTATTACTTAATTAGTCTTGTGGTCGTTGCAAGAATTTCTGTCTGCACTTCGTTAGCTTGATCGGTAATTTGCATACATCTGCATATTTCACATTCGAAGCTTATCATGATCAATACCAAACAAAGAAAGCGAACTTTTCATTACTAAACTAAGGAAGCGAAGTACGATGGTTACGAACGTGGAGGCTCGGGCTATGGTAGTTGCCAACAAGGTGGCAAACATCATCGAGAATGTGGTGGTTATGGCAGCCACCACGAGGGCAAGGAACACAACAACGATCTCGAGGGTTACTACGAGAACGATGAGCACGGCAATGGATATGGTCATCACTGGGGTCATCACGGGGGTGGTTCAATGGGAGAAGAGGAGGGCAAGATTGCTTTTTACGATCTCATATCATTTTTTATATTTTTAAATCTTTATTTACAATATCATATTTTTTTACTAATCACATGTTATTTTTTACAATATCATATTACATCGTTTTTTACATTTTAAATCTTTATTTACAATATCACATTTTTTACTAATCGCATATTATTTTTTACAATCTCATATTTTTTGACATTTATCGTCACTTCTATAAATTTCTAATAATTTCACATCTTTTGTACAATCCAAGATTTTTTTACAATATTAAATCGTTTTTCACAATCTCACAAAAGTTCTTCACACTTATCTCTTTCCTCTTAATGATTGATGATTTACTAATTATTCCTTTTTTACAGGTCTTCATATTGATTTTACAAAACGTGCACAGACTTTGACAAAAGTATTATCGAAATTACAAGTTAATAATATAACTATTGCTAACTGTCATTTTATTTTACAATGTAGGATGAAGTTCTACAATGTCAACACGAATTTTACAAAGAGTTTTGTATTCTGCATAGCGCGAAAATGCTACTACATTTGTGAAACCTCATTGAATAAATATCAATAAAAAATACCAAATGCTACGTGCTAAAAATGGAAAAATAAAAGTATTAAATGAAATTCAAATTCAAAACGAAAGCATATGAATTAGAATACCTTTTTGGATAAAGAACCATTAGATTAAGATCTAACGAATCTCTTGACGGTAGGGATGAAAACGAATGTGAATATATTCGTATCTGATCCGCTATCGTATTCGTTTTATACATATTTTGACATTCGTATTCGTTTTAAAATGGATGCGGATATGGATGTCGCTTTAACATTCGTTAATATTCGCATTCGTATTCATATATTCATTTCGAACATAAGTATAGTAATATATTTATTTATAAATGTGTGTAACAACATTTTATGATTACATTCACCGTCATTGATATAATTTTTATGAAATTGCATTATCTGGTATATCTATTTTATGTTTAAACCATCCTATACATGTGTATTAGTAAATTATTTTTGTTATTATTCGTATCCGATTCGTATTTGTTTTACATTTGTATTCATTTTTAAGGATATGGTAACACATTTTTCACATTCGTTAATATTCGTATCCGCATTCGTATTCGTATTTGTAAATGGATAAGGATATGATTATACATACATTCGTATCCGTATCCGACCGTTTTCATCCCTACTTGACGGGCTTTCCAATGATGCAAGAAGGTACACTTCATTGGAAGGGCCCTCTTGAGAGCATGGGAGAAGTGAGTCTGGACCATTAGATTCCGCTGATTGATTGGAGGAAGAGATAGATGAGCAGAATCTAATAGTCTAGACTCACTACTCTCATGCTCTCACAATTTTAGGCTCTCACATGATCATTTCTCATATATATATATATATATATATATATTACTGATCTGAGTGTTTGAATCTCAATATCCTAGACGAAATCACTGATTTGAATATTTTTTCCAAAGCTTCTTCTTTTTTTGAAGGACACGGTATAAATGAAAATATAGTTATTGTTAAACACATGTATAACATATAATTGGAAATATAGTTATTGTTAATGCACGTGCATGACCTATAATTGGTGTTCACCAAGTCTCCAATGGATACATGGTTCATTGGATAAGTTTTCTATTTGTTTATTTCTCTTAATTTCCTTTTTATTTCTATACATGTAAATAATATAAAAACTCAATAATATCCGTTTTCCATTCCCCCCTCCATGAGTTTGTTATGAATAGCGGAAGCAATCACACTCGTAAACACAATCAATTGAGTGAGACGTAAAGACACTTATTTACAAGGTTCACTCGTAACCGGGCCACGTTCTTGGGCAACAACTATCGATTTCCACTAGGTGGAGGAAGACAGATACAAAGGATACATATAGCTCTAACTCTTGGGAGTTTCTACACTACTTCGTACAAACGAACTCCGGATACAGGTACAGTGAGACCCCTATATTGGTAGGTATGATTGCAGGGAGGAAAAACATGAGGGATATCCGACGAGTTTCAACTGAGTTCAATAGAACATATGATTAGAATTCAAGGCATCTCAACAATCATAAAAAAATGGAAGCCGATCAATAGGGCAATAATCAACTTCTTAACCCATTAGAAAATTATCCATTCGCTTCGAATTCAGACTGGTCGCAATTAGTTCTTCTATATTTTAAATTAGTGAAGCTTCTTATTGACTTTTCTCATTGCAGAAAAGAAAAGAAGAAAAACGAGTGCTATACATTCAATTCAATGCAATGTAATTGTCAATAAGTCAATGCAATCGAAAGATTTCGGTGTGATATTTATTGATTTGTCTATCGAAATTATTACATTGCAACCTTATCCCAGAAAAAACATGGGAAAATGTGGGGACGTGGTTTTGTTCCAAAGACACGAAATACGGACAAAATAGAGACAGCTTGCAAAGTTTGACACGAGATACGGTTGGGCTTCAAATTTCGTTGGACAATTTTGTTTGTGCATACGGAATCGTGAAACACATGCACCTATATTTGACTAATTTACAAAGAGGTCTCCAAACTTTCTATTAGGTAACAATGGAGTCCTCAAACTTTCGATTATAACAATTTAGGTCCAAGTATTGTTTATGGCAACAATGTGGTCCCTAGTCTATCTATACCGTGAAATGCACCGGACGCCGTTAGGATTTTACACACCTGGACGAAAATGTCCCGCTACATTTCCATTCCCTAAACTCCCTTTTAGCCTTGAATACCTCCTCAATCTTCTCTCCGTATTATTGTTGAAGCATTTGTTGCAAGGGATTTTTACCCGACAAATCTTATAACTTTTGTCAATTACCTCTACGACCTTTGAAACTATCAACTTCCCTCCTCGACCTCGTAAACTTGCTCCGTCTTACCTTACAGACCCTGCCGTCAGTTTTAACTTTATTTGAATCAATTGCTTGAGTTAGTCTTGAGTTAATCTAACCAATGTAAATCCATCGGTGGATATTCCACCCCATGTTCTTTCCATAGACCGGAGAGGAGGTTGCCGGTAGGGCTGGCTATTGAGTCACGGCTCGATGAACCAGGCTCGGGCTCGGCTCGATAAGGGCTCGTGAGCCCAACTCTTTAGGCTATTGAGCCGAGCCCAAGCTAGAATTTTGGGCTCGATAGCTTAAAGAGCTGAGCTTGAGCCAAGTCTTGCTCGGCTCGATAACTCAATAAGAGGCTCGATAAAGAATATATACATATATTATTTATATATTTATATATAATACAAATAAAATAATATTAATCCTTTGCAATTTTCCCTCCACTAACTTTGACCCTCCCATGAGTCACGAGTCATGACCCAATTCTCAAATCCCATTCCTGTCCACACATTTGCCCCCCACCCACGTAATACAAAATTAGTAACTTTTTTATAAGCAAATATAATGTTACAATATATATTATAATTAAGATTTTATATGCAACTTGAATAGTGATTTATTGGTAAGGAACATAGTCTTTAATAGAGCAGGTCTCGAGTTCGAACCTGTACAAAATATTTTTCCACCAAAAAGTACTCATTTTTCTTAACGAGCTTGACTTGGGCTCGAGCTCATCGAGCCCCGAGCCAGCTCGCAGACTCTGAACATCTTTTGCCGACTTCTCAAGCAGTGAAAACAATGGCCAGAACATAAACCCTTCACAGTGATTCTTCATCGGAACTAGACCAAGATCTCGACACGATCTGATCTTGAATGAGGACGAGGAACCGTAGAACGATCATGTGTCAGTGTCAGACCCGAGCTTCAACTACATTGGAGGGAGGGAGGTTGGAGGGAGGGAGGATTAGAAACTAAAATGGCGAAGTCTTCTCCCACTATAAGTTGAGTCGACTACATGGATTCTTTCTCAAATCCATGTTGAAAGACTTGACTATTTTTTATGCTGACTGTCGATTACCTAACGCAACCCCCACAAGGAGGATTTGAACCCTAATCTTTTAGGTAACAAGCACACTACACTACGAGCAGACCATTTAAGTGAGTGAGTACAAAAATGAATTAGAAACTAATGTAGGAAAAAAGAGAAGACATTGCATGAAGATATTAATTACTTGATTTTAATCTCGTTTAATGTGATTTGGATTTCAAAATTCTAGCATAGGACCTTGCAGAATAAGTTATTTAGGACTGGTAAACCTTTAACAACGTTGCTAAATTCGATGACAATTACGAACATCTCTACTTTGTACTTTTCATACACAAGAATTATTGTCTAATTTAAATATTTACAAACGAATATTATTCATTGCAACACTTTATTTATATTTTGAGTTTTGCCTCGTTGCTAACTTATTAAAATATGTTCACCTAATAAAAATTAGAGTAAATTATCTAAAAAATCATGAACTATTCATCCAATTTCAATGTCGTATTCGAACTTTAAAAACTAATAATCATGTACTGATATTTAAGATATGTTCCAATATGATCCGTGACTAGGGATGAGTATTGATCTGAGCTTTTTTGGGCCGTGCCAGTCCCATGCCTAATCCCATTCAACATAGCGAGCTTTAGGCCAAATCGAGGTCAGGAAATTTTATAAAAGTTTGGCTCAAACCCAAGCCCGACCCTAAACTAATGAGTCAAAAATGAACTGATCTGGCCTAAACTTCTTACGCATCTCATATCAGCATTCGATAATCTCTCTAGTTCCTCATTCAATGGAATATCATTATAACATACTCTTTTATTTTGTAATTAGAAAAGGTCAAGCTTTAGTATTCTCATATAATCTGTTTTAAGGGTGTTACAAAAGTGTTATATAGGAAAGACCTCATAAACTAGATATTCATTCGACATGATGTAGTATGTTGACATTAACCACGAACTTTAGAATGGATGAAGAACATATTATTTACAAGATCTTGCTAAGAGAATAATAAAACTTATATTAATCAACCTAATTATACTATATTAGGCTAGCGGATTTGGTTGGTTTTGGACCAACCTCAACACGAACTTGACTCGAAAATTATACGAACTTGTATTTTCGAACATACCAGACTCATTTCAATAGGCTTAAGCTGGGTCGGATTAAGATGGTTAAGTTTCAAGATAGGTGGGACGATATGGCCCGATGCTCATGGACCGCAACTACTAAGATTTAGTTGTTTATTTTATCTTTTTAACCTTAAGTCACATTGGTTCAAAATTAACTTAAGACAAATACAGAGCAAAAACTGGCACCCCTACTGTTTCCTTCTCCTCTTGAAAGGGGACAGAGGAAGAACCTTAAAGATAAAGTACCACATGTTACTTTTTAAAGTACACATATGAAATTTAATGTATTAGATGCTTTTGTGCATTTTATTCTAAAAATTATCATAGATCTTGAAAAATAAAAAAGATATAATTTTACAAAAAATTGTGATGTTTTATGCATTTAAAAATAATATTTTTATCAGTTGTGTCCTTCCGAGATATTCTAATATCAATTATGCCCCTCCCTTTTTAGGAATATCAGTTGTATCCCCGACTTCTTGACATTCTATCACTTGTGTCCTTGGAGTTAGTTGTTATCCATCCCCAACGCAAACAGACGTTAACTTTAGTGACACATTAGGAATTAAATTTAAAAATATAGGCTGGAAAGTCAATCCTCTTCCTCCCTGTCTCTTCATCATACCCAACCTCCTACTCCTCCTCCAGCACCTCCTCCCCTCCCCTCGCCCCGGCATCTCCCGCACCTTCTTCTCCGCCCCTAGCCCCTCCTACCGCCAGCATCTCCTCCGCTCCAAGCTCCTCCCCGCCCTTGGTCCCTCCCACCGCCCTCGCACCTCCCCTATATCCTTCTCTCTCTCTCCTCCTCGCACCTCCCTCTCGATTCCCAACACCTCTCCTCCATCCCTGCTCCTCCCTTCCACCTCTAGCACCTCCATCCCGCTCCTGCACCTCTCTCTCTCCGCCCAATCAAGGCTTCCTCTGCTCCACTCAAGGAAGAAAAGAAACCAGAGATCAGATGTAATCCCAAACAACCCACCACCAGAAAAAGAGCCAAAGCTTCCAAGATCTGGTCTTTTGTACTTGTCGATCGCATGATCTGCCGGCAGCTGAACTGAAGGGAAATGGGTTTCTTCCTATCTACTAGAAAGTCCATACCATCCACAGACGAATGGTCTAGCCGAGGTCTCAAACAGGGAGATCAAGACTATTTTGCAGAAAGTCGTCCGCCCTGACCGAAAGGATTGGTCACAGCTTTTGGACTCGATTTTATGGGCATATAGGACGTCTTTCAAGACACCATTTCGAAGTGTTCCACCCAAAGGTGAGTGTTCCCAACCATTTCGAAGTGTCCACTCAGACCAAATACTATTAGGACCAAGGAGCCAGGATAGCACCAAAAAAGGGCTCTGCATCGTATAGTGATACAAGTCTGAGTGTCGAAGGTATCTTAGATACTCTAAAGATATACACCCCAGTGTACTCCAAGGGAAACAAGTGCATACAACTTCAAATTCTCTTGACAGACACATTGATCAACAAATAAAAATCTACATATGTTGAGTAATAAGGCACTCGAGAGGCCCCTTGTTCCAATGTGAAAGAGAGAGAAAAATATACACAATCCTATGCCCTCCATCACATGGCCAATCATACTACATGAGTGGGTTGAATGCAACTCTGAGTTTTCCTTCGTCGTCCTTGTACTAGAAAGTGGGTTGAAAATCTTCAGCATTTGTTTACTTAACATAAATTTCTTATTAATTGATTCACAAAAAATATCAAAAAATTCAATGGAATTCACCATTTGATCTGCAATAAGTGATATATCCGTGGAAATGCAAAACTTTTTACGATTTAATGGATGCAAGAAGGTGTAATTAAGAGAGAGAGATTATGAAGAGAAAGGAAGAAGAACATATGGAGGAAGAAGAAGATAAAGAAGTCTGGACAATTATATCCCTCTTAACTTGACCATAGTTTGAAAAATCATGATTAAGTCCAACTCATTGATGGTTAAATTAACGGAGGGATACAAGTGATAGAACGACAAGAAGTTAGGGGCACAACTGATATTCCTAAAAAGAAAGGGACATAACTGATATTGGAATATCTTGGAGGGATGAAACTGATATAAACCCTTACAAATATAGGATATTACAAAGAAATACACAAATAACCATCTTATTAACCTATTTCTGTTGTCATCTTATGACCTTAGTCAAAACCAAACATAAACAATAGTGTTCCATCATCCTTTATTTTTATATTTCTTAAATAGAATGGTCGATCTGAAAAAGACAAGCTACTTATCAAATAAGATCTATCTTCCACTATTAAACATTTTATTCTCTAGACGTATATATCTTTCTTTCCTTAATATTTTTTATTCTATGTTTATTGGTTTTTAGTGAATGTGGTCGTTGTTTGATTGGCACAAAAAAGTGGGATATATATAGTTGGTCTAATCTGGTCCAAAATGATTAGCTTCAAAACCAAAACCAAAGTTTGACTTTTATATGAATGATATGTGTGATAGGGATTTGGCTCAAACAAGTGTCCCACAACTAAAAAAAAGTGTCCCACAACTAAGATCAAAAAAAGTATGTACAATCTTAATTAGTTGGACTTTATAAACATTGATCATACTACATGAGTGTGAGGCTCAATGTTTTCTAGACTTATCTAATAGTCCAAACATAATTTTAAGTAGAAAAAACTATAGAAGTGAGAGTAGATTACAAGAGTTCGAGTTGAAAGTAATTTATAAGAGAGCGGGTCTATCACTTGATAAGTTTTTTTTCTTTTGAGAGAGTCACTTGATAAGTTGAACGTAAATACTCGTGATCGTCACTTTGAGTCTTAGCCAAGCCTAACGTAGGATATATTGTCAAGAACAAATATCTTTGATAGTGAGTCGGGTCTAGATTGAAATTGTTAAAATGGTCTTTATGATATGATAAAGGATTGACGGAGAGCTATAAGCCTATAACGACTCTCCTAAGTGAAGGTGTGAAATTGATTGGGCGATTCAAGCATAAATAGGAGAAGTTGTAACACTTTAAATTACTTGGAAACTTCACAAAATGTGAGAGTAGGTTATAGTCCAAATAGCGATCTTCTTACTTTTGCATTTGGAAAACATTGAAATTACACATATATCCCTATTTTTTGATATATATACACTATGACATCTCATATATACATTGTCGCTATTAAGCTTCTAAATTTTATAAATTTAATCTCTGCCGAGATTTAATGATCAGGGAATGCATAAAAATAGAATATTTGTTAGGGTCAAGATTTTCTTCTAGCTATTCCTATTGATGGTCTTGGAATGCATATGTCACCTATTGAGTATCATACTATTCTCGGATATCGCCTTATGATTCCTCTATTCCCAGCAGATGAGGCATGTCCAGTATGCCATAAATCTTGCCTAGACTCCTTTAGGGAGCTTGCCGTTCATTGTCGTGAACTCCCAGGTTTTAAATATAGACATGATCTTGTCAGAGATGTCCTCTATGATGTTCTCAAGAAGGCTGGGGTTGCATCAAAGAAAGAAGTACCTGTGAATTTTTTGTCTAATCCACACGAGGGGAGATCCACACTCAGACCAGCGGATGTTTTAATTTTTGGTTGGGCTGGAGGAAAACATGCATGTGTTGATTTAATTGGAGTGTCTCCATTAGTTGGTCTGATAAAAAGTGATTTTACTGCAGGATGCGCTGCACAGAAAGCTGCTTCAACCAAAGTTGCTAAACATGAGAAGGCTTGTATTGACAATCAACATGTCTTCATCCCTTTCGGGTTTGATACCTTTGGGTTCTTGGCGTCTGAAGCTGTAGAGCTCCTTAAGAGGGTTCAGAAAATTATGCATAGTAATGTTGTGGTTCCTAGGTCTATGGATGTTGTGTTTCGAAGAATTGGATTTGCCATCCAAAAGGGATTGGCGACGCAGCTTGTTGCCTGTCTCCCAACAGTTACTTTGTAATATGTACTGTGAATTTGAATCTAAGAAGGGTCATAGTATAAATGTGAAAAAGGTATGTGTACAAGTGTAATTTCACTATTTTACCGAGGGTATATGTGTAAAATTACATCCACCAAAATGTGAAAGCAAATTGTAGGAGCGAATGGCTATTACCAAATAGCAATAACTTGGACTTGGATATTTGGATGCTTATTTGAAGTTTGATTAGACTTCCTAACCAATTTTACCAAGTTAGTTTTTATGATAACAACTCCAATCTAAGCCCTCACGACTTAAAGATTGTGCTAGCATTAAGGAATAATCATCTATTTGGAAACATAAAAAGGTAATAAGGGTGTTCGTAAGCCAACTCTGATTTAAGAGATTTTCCCAAATGAATGCTATTAGATTTACATAAAAGAATATGTAATGGAATATAAATAAAATCATTCAATACCTTTAGTATTCTCTTGTGCAATACACTCTATTGAATGTAGGATTCAACACCTACAGTCCCCGAGGGTAATGGTCAATTTGGTTTCTATGTCCATCACTATTTGGATTCATTGCCTTGGTTATCGAGAATGTCATCTCCTTGTACAAGGGGTTGTTTCCGTGATATTTAGTACCTAACATTGGATGCAACCATGGATGTTGTTACAGGGTCAAAATCCCGGTATTGATTTCGACCGATCCTGTGCGGCGTTAGCTAACCCGTAGCTAACCAGCCTTCCCGAGTAGAACGGTCACGGACGCGCTCCAACTCTTTCTCGTACTCCTGCTTGCTAGCGCACCGACGCTTTCAACACAAACACGAGCACGAACTCCGGATCGCTCAAGAACACTCTCAAGAACACGCTCAAGAACGCTCAAGAACTCAACCAAGCAATCACACGAGCACGGGCACAAAGCTCTTCTCTTTATTAGAAGGGGAACTCTCTCAGGAGTGGGTGGACACTCTACACTTTCTCTCGTGTAGACTTGTGTACTCTTTACACTTGTGTTTTTACAAATGAGCCACCACCTCTCCTTATATACAAGACTCAAGGCAACCCAAGGGACACTCATTATTACATCTACAATAATGATACATAAAGACACAAGAGACCCTTCGAGTTCTTCGGCAACCCTTCGCGTTCCTCAGCAACTCTTCGTCTGCTCGTCTCTTCGCCTCCCTTGTTGTCCTTTCATCTTCCTGCACGGTTGACGCCCAGTCAACCGCCCAGTCATCAGCACACTCGCGCTCCAACGCTTGCTGATGCAGCTTTGCCATAATTCACCAAGTGCCACCGAACACTTGGTCTTGTGCCAAAGGGAACCCGCGGCCTCCAGACCCTCGTGCGGTAAACCCTTTCTTAGCGTTCTCCATGCTAAGGGGAAGTCCTCCAGAACTTCGCTATCTTAGCCTCCAAACCACTCTCGTACGTGTACGATCGAGCATGCTCGACAATGCTCGTACTCAGCACCTGCAACGCTCCATGCCTCCTTGGACCGCCACGCATCAATACCGATACCGTGCGCCTTCGTGCGTACACCTATGTGACTGTACCGCATAGCTCCTCAATGCGTATTGCTTCACTACGTATCGCCCTTCTGCGCTCGCGTTTGTACGACTACGTGAATCCACTGTCATGTCTTGCACTGCTGTCTGTACTTGCTATGCTCGCACTGCTACAAGCTTCACGACACTCTGCTACCGAGCCAGTGTCCTGTGTTACGCTTCTCCATCACGTACGGTAGAGCCTCCAGACTCTCGTGGATAACCACCCTGATATCTACACATTTTCGGACTCCTCCTGAACTCCAGCTTCATCGATCATTCTCGAGCATCCAGCTACCATGTCTGCACAATCATTCTCGATCACGGAATTTGGGGGGTGTGACAAGCCTCCCCCACCTGAAGAATTGGTTGTCCTCAACCGAGCATCTCCTCTTCAGCTGGCGTCCCGTCACGATCCTCCATCCGCTACGCACCTCCTGATGCGGCTCAATTGGAAGGGTGGTGCCGCCTTGCACCGCCTCCTTTCCTACACCTGGTCTTTTCACGAACCACGTCCCTCCATGACTTGGTCTTCAACGTGAAAAGTGGATCTTCCTCGTCAGCTCCCATTTTCGGTGTATCCCTCCTGGATACAGCAGCTCCATCGCTGGTTTGTGGCAGCTCCAGCTCCACATGTGGAGTACTCACCTCCACGCTTGCTCGTTGACGATCCCGATCGTTCCCTGTAGGCGTCCCTACATCCTGGGAAATGAGCACCTCCTGCGCTCCGAGCGTCTTCACTGTCTTGCCTCCTGCAAGATCATTGGTGGTGTGGTTCGTCACCACTCCACCCCATGGACATGTAACTCGTTGTCCATGCTGCATCGCCCTCTGGAGCTCTGCATCGCCTTCTCGTGCACGGATGTTCTCCTATCCGCGACTTTGGTTGTGTGCGTCCTGCACACATGTTGGTGCCCAACATGCACCTGCGCACTCCTGTGCGTCTTCGATCGAGCCTTAGCGCCTCCAAAGCTCTTTTTTGTGGAGTTCCCTCCCTCCACCGAATTCAAAGTTCCAGCTCGAAGTGTTGTGAGACGTAACTTGCGCATAGCACCGATGGCTCCCAAGCGTACCTCACGTTCTTCTTCCTCCTCCTCGTCCCTATGAAGAGAGTTCAGCTTCTCCTTCTTTGGGCACTCCCGCGCCCTATGCGGTCCGTCGCATATGAAGCACCCCTTTCTCTTGGGTTGCTCCTTCTTCTTGGAGTACTCCCATTCCTCCATTAGTGGATCATGGGCAACGCCTTTGCCCTTGTCCTTCGACCGCGCCCTCGGCTTGCTGGTGAACTCCTTCTCTTCAGCATTGTGACTTGGTTGGGCCGCCCCATAATAGACCAACGCATCTGCCACCACGATCGCTGAATTAAGGTCCTTCACGCCCTGCCTCCGCAATTCGGCTTGCGCCCAGCTTTGCAACCCGATCGTGAAGTTGAACAGCTTGTCCTCCTCGGACATTCCCTTGATGTCCAGCAACAAGGACGTGTACTGCTTCACGTACTCACGAACAGTTCCTGTCTGCTTCAGGCGTCGAAGAGCCTCCCGTGCAATCCACGCAGTGTTCTTGGGCAGGAACTGCGCCTTCAGTTCCACGACTAGATCATCCCACCTGGATATCTTCGGTCTTGCCTCATCTGCTGCACGGCTCCTCCACCAAAGTTTGGCGTCGCTCGACATGTACATTGATGCCAAACTGACCTTCTCGGCTTTCGCTGTCTTGGTCGCCTCGAAGTACACTTCCATATCCCATAGGAAGTTTTCCAAATCCTTGGCACTCCGCGTACCTGTGAAGGATTTGGGCTCAGGTACCTTGCGTCGCTGCACCTCCATGGAGCCTCCGCTGTTCGCCAATGCCTTCTTGATGAGGGAGATCTCACTCCGAAGATCCTCCATCATCGTGTTGAACGCCTCCAGTTTGTCCTCCAAGGACTTGATCTGCTCCGCTGAGCGTTGTTGGGTCTCGTCCCCAACATCCGATCCATCTGAAGAACGATCCTCCAAGGCGGCGATGCGATGGGCATGAGTCCCAATGGTGGACTCCACTTCTGCCATCGCTTGCTCCAGTGCTACTACGCGACCGGTAACACCCACCATCTTCGCTCCTCTTGATTGAAGATGTACTTGCTCCAACAAGTTTTCCCGCGATCGACTGCACCGACAGTCGCTCGTAGCTTTGCCCGCTTTCTTGGCACCGACCAAGCTCTGTGATCTGCTCCTTGTTCTGATACCAATTCGCACCAACGAATTGTATCACGAACCGTGCTCTGATACCAACTTCGTGCCAACGAATTGGTATGCCTTAAGCTCTGATACCAACTGTCACAAGGTCAAAATCCCGCTATCGATTTCGACCGATCCTGTGCGGCGTTAGCTAACCCGTAGCTAACCAGCCTTCCCGAGTAGAACGGTCACGGACGCGCTCCAACTCTTCTCGTACTAATGCTTGCTAGCGCACCGACGCTTTCAACACAAACACGAGCACGAACTCCGGATCGCTCAAGAACACTCTCAAGAACACGCTCAAGAACGCTCAAGAACTCAACCAAGCAATCACACGAGCACGGGCACAAAGCTCTTCTCTTTATTAGAAGGGGAACTCTCTCAGGAGTGGGTGGACACTCTACACTTTCTCTCGTTTAGACTTGTGTACTCTTTGCACTTGTGTTTTTACAAATGAGCCACCACCTCTCCTTATATACAAGACTCAAGGCAACTCAAGGGACACTCATTATTACATCTACAATAATGATACATAAAGACACAAGAGACCCTTTGAGTTCTTGGGCAACCCTTCGCGTTCCTCAGCAACTCTTCGTCTGCTCGTCTCTTCGCCTCCCTTGTTATCCTTTCGTCTTCCTGCACGGTTGACGCCCAGTCAACCGCCCAGTCATCAGCACACTCGCGCTCCAACGCTTGTTGATGCAGCTTTGCCATAATTCACCAAGTGCCTCCAAACACTTGGTCTTGTGCCAAAGGGAACCCGCGGCCTTCAGACCCTCGTGCGGTAAACCCTTCCTTAGCGTTCTCCACGCTAAGGGGAAGTCCTCCAGAACTTCGCTATCGTGGCCTCCAGACCACTCTCGTACGTATACGACCGAGCATGCTCGACAATGCTCGTACTCAGCACCTGCAACGCTCCATGCCTCCTTGGACCGCCACGCATCAATACCGATACCGTGCGCCTTCGTGCGTACGCCTATGTGACCGTACCGCATAGCTCCTCAATGCGTACTGCTTCACTACGTACCGCCCTTCTGCGCTCGCGTATGTACGACTACGTGCATCCACTGTCATGTCTTGCACTGCTGTCTGTACTTGCTATGCTCGCACTGCTACAAGTTTCACGACACTCTGCTACCGAGCCAGTGTCATGTGTTACGCTTCTCCATCACGTACGGTAGAGCCTCCAGACTCTCGTGGATAACCTCCCTGATATCCACACATTTTCGGACTCCTCCTGAACTCCAGCTTCATCGATCATTCTCGAGCATCCAGCTACCGTGTCTGCACGATCATTCTCGATCACGGAATTTGGGGGTGTGACAGATGTAGCATAGCCTTATAAGGTTTAGACCCATTCTATCATATGTGCAAGATTTGACCATTTTGGGTTGCATGTTCCATCCAAAGTATATAACACATTGTTTAAGGCGAGAATACTTCTTTATTTTAATTTTCCCCCTTTATTATGAGGTCCTATACTTGATGGATGTACTCCATATGATTTGCATATTCTCAAGAAGGATCCCTATCCTTCAGGAAAATCATCATTACAAATAAAATCGATCTTTTATTGCATATGTGTACCTCGTGTCCTTGTGAATCAGTCGTTCCTAATGAAACTGTGATGTAACCATGACTTTGATACCTTAACGTTTGCATTGTCATGTAAAACATGCAAAATTGTATTGAACCAACTCATATGATGCGGTTAACCTTTTCATCTGTCATCCAAACCATGCCAACGTCTTCTGCTTAGTATTTTGTTGAACTGTTCCTAGATGAGCGTACATGATATGAACATATTGGCTTTATAAGATATCCTAAATCCACCTTCTTGTCTCTTGAGAATGCTATTAAGTATTTCTTAGAAAGTGCGGTGGGATCCTCTTTATAACCTACCCTTTAATCTAAGTATGAACCACATATCTTCTTTTTTCCAACCATATATCTTATTTTTTTCTTTTTTGATGGGACCCTATAACTTCAGTCAACCTCTGACCCTCATCTACCGTAATCTAGAATATCTCATCTCTATAAAAAGCATACAACCCTCAAAATATGTTTCCTAATACATCGACCTTCATTGATACTCGTCCAAAGGTAATAAAGCAATTGTTTCATCCAATATGATAGTCCCATTGCCATAGAGCAATACTATCATAATATGTTCATAAAAAGATGGAAGAGAACTTTACAAGATCAATACTCTTTCATCTTCTTTGAACGGATACTCTCCTTTCTTGTTCTTCTCATTAAGTGCAAACATGCATGTTAGAATTTTCTTGAACTCATCCATGTGTACCTCCAACATTGTCGCATCAATCATCCTTAGACTATACAGTTTTTTCAATAATAGCCGATTTAGGAAATAATTTTGTTCTTCTTCTTGGTGATTTTGTTTCTTCGATGGTTGACGATTTAAAAAGGTTGCAGTTATTACATGATTTTTAACCATTTTAGCCTAACCAAGTATCAACGATATTTGTTTGTTTTTAGATTATAGAGTTGAATATATGGGTCAAACTGAATTAAGTTAGTTTGAATTGGTTTTTATGTAAATTTACTTCGCATGTTTTATTGACAAATTTATATATAACTTATATTTATTATTAGTTTCTAGATTTTTAATTAATTTTAAGTTTTTGTATTTCCTTTATGGATTAAATTTTAAAATTAATTGTACTTAATTTAAAAATTATATAAAAACTAAAAACCAAATTCCATAGTATCTAATAAGGTAATTTCTATATTTTTTACATGTTATTCACATGTAAGTGGTTTTTTCCTATTAAACTTGTAAAAATTATTTAACGAGATAAATTATTTTATTTTTCTCTTGATATGTTTATAATTTTTTAATATAAAATTATTATAATTTATGTTGTCTAGGGTATTATAATTACTTAATATATATAGGACACAATGTTATTAAATTCTAGCAAAATTCTATCATATAGAACCTAATAAGATATAAGTAAAGTAAATTTAAATTAATGATACATGTGGGATGTTTTTATGTATTTAATTCAATTAAATAATTTTTAATTAATTTTAAAAATTATAAGATATAAAAATATTAATATAGAGTTGTTTGCTTGACGTAAAAAATCTAAGAATAATATAGTTATCAAACGATCTAATAAACTTTCAAATGAACTAATATAATTATTACAAATTTAAATGAACTAAAAATAAAAGGATATATATTAGATTTATATATATATATATTTAGGAAAATAAAGATGTGCAAATGCCTATTACATTTACTACTGAATTGTATGATATGATGATGAATTCCTTAAAATATTATTGTAAACCACAGATAATTGTACAAAATATCCCTATTCTCCGACCACAATGAGTATAGATCTGCCTCAAATAGTGAAGCAAGGTATGAACTACAACTCTAATTCTTTTCTCATTATATTTGATTAAGTCTCAACTCGAAATCTTCGATCGATTACTGAAAATATCCTTTATCGATGGTCAATATATAAAGGACTGAGATGCAACTGATTGTTTGGATGGAGTAGGCTTGTTGAAATGAAGTGGAGGTTTCGATGAATATGCAGGTAGAAACGATGAAAATAACAAATGGAAGGGCCTAACAAACTTGTAAGGTTATAAGTTACCAGATCAGATAGATCTGAACGAGAATCATGACTAGAATAAGGTGTAACATATTCAATCATCAAAGCTTAAATAGAATAGATAAATAAACTATAATTACAATGGAACTTATCATTTTATAGATGAATAAATCACTAGGTTGTTGCAATAATAATAAGATCAAAAAAGTGAAATAACATGGAATGGAGTATAAAAATTTGATCACTAATGATGTATAAACTTAATTCTAATGAATAAATGCAAAATATTCTTGATTAAAACAAAATTTGATCCTAAATATATCATTTGATCAAGTAAATGCTCATGGAATTATTTTGAAGGAGATCTCATCAAAGATCAAGTTAAACAATGTTGATCTGCTGAGCTTAAACCCTAGGTGTTGATGATCTCGATTTCAATGGTAATAGAAGGGATGGATGGATTCCTTTTAGGAAGGTTAAATGATAGGGACAATGGTGTTATTATTAGGCATATGGCAATCAATCATATATAGAGGATTGGCGTGATTAAATCATAATGAAATGACCATAAGAATAACCTTGGGATTTTTTGATAATCAGAATAAAAGAGAATGGAATTACAAGGTTAATCAAAATAGTCAAGAATAGACGAGAAGAAAATGCAATAATATATATTTTCTTTACCTTATATCCCGCAATTAAAAAAGTAGCAGAAAAAAGAACATTATACCTCAAAAATATGCAAAAACTCTTTTAATTTAATCTAGTTCGTCAAAGTATTTTTGAACTAGAAGCTATAACACAAATTATTATACACTAAATGAAGGTTAAAATTAATACTAAAGAAAAATAAGATCTGAATTATATTATGTTATAATCCTTCAAATAAATTATTAAAAAATTAAAAAATATTTTTTCCCTTAAATACCAAATTTAATCTTGATAAGTTTGAAGCCAAAAGTAATGAACGCATTTTATATCAAGCACGGAGAAAAGATTATATTTTTTAAAATGAAAATCTCAGTACTAGAAGAAACAACATAGTACTATATAACCAAGAAAACTCCATTGAATAGGAAGAAGAAGACAAACAAATATTTATAAACTTAAATGATAAAAATACAAAATAATTAAAGAAATATATGATGAAGTTAAGAGAAGATCATAACTATACATTAGCATTGCGATTTATATGTATGTATCGTAAATTAAAGCTAGAGATGTAAATGAAGCATTAACAGATGAATATCAGATTTACAAGAAGAAATTGAAAATTTATTAAATAAAGTATGGAAACTAGTACTCAAATTCAAAAAGTAATAATACAATTAGAATTACATGGGTATATAAAATACAAGTAATGTAGAAGGTGAAGTAATTAAAAAAGCATGATTAATAGCTAAAGGCTATAAATAATAATAAGATATTGACTTTGAGGAATCCTATGCATGCATAGATAAATTAAAATCTATTATAGTAATACCATTTAATATTTCTTATTTAGATATTAAACTATATAAATTGGACGTTAGAAGTAAAACTATGGCTGCGGCGGGTGCTGCGGTCCCTTCCCTTTTCCTTTGGGAGTCATCTAGGTATCTGTTTCTGACTCCGAATCCGAGAAAATTTTTGGCTTCCAACTCAGGCTCGTGAGTTGCACATGAAATGATACCCCGATCAATTTGTATTGAAGAAACATATGTAGAGAATTGTTATGTATTAAGGTCAATAGAATTTCATTAAGGATGGTGAGGTGTAAGGAGTGAAATCAATGGCCATCCAAAATGGACAGAGTTCGAGATAAGAGTGATCTCGGATTATTGGTGAAGATGGAGAGTCTGCAGATCGGTTCGTGGAGTCCAAACCGGATTCTCGAGAATCGCCCCGAATTATTGTAGAAGATGAGCGCATGGAATCTATGTATGTGTCGGTGGGGTCCCGACTAAGCCATCCATGAGTCACCATCTCAAAGGTCAAGAGGAGAAATAGAATGGAAGAATGATATGGTGGTCAAACAATGAATAAAAGGAGTGTAAAACAATAGAAGGCTCAAAGTGAGAGGGAGATCAAATGAGGAATCAAATGAAAGAAAGCGAAAAAGGCATAAAATGTACAGGCTTGATTTTTGACCCTTAATCTAATTCAAACAAACATAAGACAAGGATGTATTCACCCACTCAATACATGTGAACCCGTAAGATTCAACTTTTTTTTATCTTTTCAGTTTTATTGTTTTTTCATGCAGCCTTGTAACAAGACCTTAAGTACGCTAACCATATAGGAGCATGTGTACTACCAGGGTAGTGCCTATACTTCTTCCACCTCCTTTATAACTCATGATCTGCGTACTGAAAGGTCCTTGATCTTGTTCCTGGGTGGCTACTTAGCCAAAGAAATGGAGAGGGTAAGCCGATAGGCGAAATCAATCATTCGGACCTTGCTCGCAATGGAATCACACTTGAGCGTAGAATGACCTTTTTCTCGATTGAGCCACTCTCCCTCATTCTACTCGTTTAGCCCTCTTCACGAATTTTTACAATCGAAGAAATCAGGAAAGAGGCGACGATTTGGCACCAGATATCCGGAGGTGTGGAAAGAGAAGCAGTGAGAAGTGAGAAAACCATCAAAAAAATGACGATTGTTTGTGACCACTGAAAGACCCCTTGGTTTTGGCAAACGGATCACAATGACAAGTACTTGGGAGCATCTCGATGGAATGAACGAAATATAAAGAGTAAACATAATATGGTCATAGACCTACTCGGACGCAAACCGATGAGACAGACACACCCGTGAGGGCGTGGACTAAGCTCAATACTTCAGATCAAGTCATATGCTCCATACAAGGTGAGAACATCGTGCTCGACGAGGCCTCACTCGGTCACGTATGATAGGAACGTTAATACTTCACCAACCCCTATGATAATCAAGGTCCCATAGATCGAGATTTGATCTTTAATCCTTAGCAGTCACGTATAGTGTACCTGAAAATAATGTGGACTTTATGAACCCCAAAAAATGAATGGTTCGTTACAGATTTTAATTAAGATCAAGTTTATTTATCGATCTTTTTTTTAATTTTTAGGATTTTCAATTTTTTGAGTATTTTTCAGAGCAAGCCACCTAACATTTTTTGTATTTTTCCTTTATGTACTAAGTGATATAGATATGGGGAGAAAGCAGAAAAGCTGTACAAGTCGTCACTAAGATGGAAAACTCGCCTTAGTGACTGATGATACATGTAAAGTTAGAATTACTTACAATCCTTCCTATCTCTCTCCATGCGGGATGCAAGGCAGAATTGAAATATTTATACTATATGACGATATGTAAAAGCGAGAAAATGTCCTAAACAGTAGTTGTTATTATCAGGAATAATGGATCCTAAATTTCTGATCGATGCCCGCCACAACGGGTCCTGCAAGCGTTGTGTAAGGTCTCTCACAGCTCGTGGTTCCAAATTTGAGTAACTGCATATTTGACTAAGTCCAAGCATGTATCACTATAGGTTCATGTAATATAATTAGGGCTTTGGACTTAGTTACTGAGTCAAGCAACATAATATCTAAAGGCTCACTCATAGAAAACAAATATAAACAAAGCGGAAAGTTCAAATCGCGTGAAATAAAATAAAAGAAAGGCGATAAAACATGAAAAATGTAGCGAGACCCCAAGTGAACAGACGCACGGGCATTGGACCTCGCTAAGTGTGGTAGTGTCCAAATTATTATAAATTAATTTAAAAATAAAATGACACACTTTCTCCCAAAAACTGAAAATAAAAGCTAAGTCTGGCTGCTCTTCTCCTGTCCTTGCTTCCCTCTCCTACTCTCTCCTAGTTGGCTCCCAAGCTAACACCAACCTCTGCTCTCCTCGAGTGCGTCCTCCTCCTAAGAGATAGCCCTTGTCAAGCGGTCCCTCACAAGAAATATCAATCAAGAAACAAGAATTAGAACAATCAAATAATTATCAAAATATAATAAGCTGAGAGTAAAGAAAGAACAATATGCAGCTGTATATACAAACAATGTGTTGCAATCCGTTGCTCCCTGGCAACGATGCCATTTGTTTAACCACTTAAATTGGAGGAGAGAGTCGTACGCTCCACACAAGGTGGGAGCGAAGTCGCTGAGATGACTCCTCCAAGAGACCAAGTGATCAAGACAATAATTAACCCACATAATAGATATCAATCAAAGAAGAAACATGTGCGAATAAAAATTTATTATAAACCCTACAACTAAATGTGTATAGTGACAAGCAGAGAAGGGTGTCGAACATAAAAAAGAGCATGGTGTAGCACACAATGTTATTTATATATAAATTGTAAATAAATAATATATATATATATATGTATATATGTATATAGGTATACACACTTTTAATCAAAGAACGTGGGCTTAAATAATATTTATTATTTTTAAATTTATTTTTTAAATATATATTTTAAAAATAAATATTTTTTATAATTATAAGATATTTATAATAATAAATAATACGATAACTTATATATTACTTATGTATATATAGAGAGAGAGAGAGGAGTGATCCTATGAGAGCCAAAATTTGTGAGAGCATGAGAGGGATGATTCTGGATCACATGATTCACCCAGGAGAGAGAAGATCAGGAGAGAGAAAAGAGAACCATGTGGTCCAGAATCATCTCTCTCATGCTCTCACAACTTTTTGCCCTCATAGGATCACCCCTCTATATATGTATATGATACTTTATATGATAGTTAACTTATACATATAAGTAAAAATAATCAAAAATAACAAAACAAAATATTTTTATGTTTTTTATAAGTTTTTACTATTTTGTTTTTCAAGTAATGTTTATATTTTTTAGATATTTGTGAAGTCTAAAATAAAGTAAATCATGATCTTTTTAAATGGTCTGAATTGTGTTAGAAATTAAAAATAGGAAATCTAGCCAAAACTTTCCAAAACTATTATATATACATATTCTGATATATAAGTAAAAATATAGGACATGAAAAAATATTTTTAGATTTTTAGAAGAGTTTTTATAAATTTTATAAGATTTTAGAGTTTTTTTAATTTTTTATCATTTTTGTTTTCTATTTTTAGGGATTTTTGGTATGGGGATACTAAATTCTATAATAAACACACATTAATTTTGGGGAATTTTTCAAAATGTTTTTATATTTTTTGGAATTTTACCCCACAAACCTTATAAACTTGTTAAAATTACTCTACGGCCTTTTGCACAAAGTAATTACCACATCGACCCTGTAAATTACCCAAGAACCCTTACGATCTTCAAATAGATTAATGCAGGGTTCATGGGGTAAGAGTTAGCAAGTTTACGAGGTCGAGGGGAGAATTACGTTGTTTTAAAGGTCGAGAATGTAATTCACTAAATTTATAGATTCATACGATAAAAATCTCTACTGTAAACAAGGAATGTTCGAGCTCTTTTTTCATTTTTATAAAATAATAATAAGTCTTAAAATGTTGTTATAAAATTATGGCATGAAACTACAAGCAAGTAGGAACTTAATCATATTTTTAAAATTTTTTGAGGCACGATTGTTATAAATGGAAAATATATACAAAAATTAATACACAAGCAGGGGCATTGTAATTAAAAATAAACACTGCGGCATTATGCAAATATCCTAGAAAGTTATAACTAATATTCAAAATTTTTATATAAAATGTATTCACAAAACGTGCAAGGTTATATATGTAATTTTCCCAAGCACGTGGGTCGTCACGTTAGGGTCATGTGGCTAAGGACTAAAGTATAATATCATATACGTCAGGGGGTTACATTAAAATTGTCCAATAATATTTTAAACTACATATAATATTTACAGGGGCATTTAGCTATTACAAAAGTAGAGGGGTTCTTTGAAGTTTACTACTTAACGCTTCGGATTGCGCCATTGTTCGCTTGACACGTAGCAGATTAGAGTAGGAGGTACATGTTTCGTTCTGATCCAACGGCTGAGAAAAGACCTGTCCATCTTCCCTGATCCAACGACACTTGGGTGCTCATGAAGAACACCCAAGAACAGTTGGGTGTACCTGCTTCGATGACTAAATCCATACGACTTCGGGAACGAACCCTCACACCAATGGGTGCTTCGTCTTCACGGCGTCCTTTCGCATCTACAGGGATCCTCAACTAGACCGAAGTCTCCACGATCGAGATCTGGAAGCATTTCAGTTCCAGGAAACCTGGAGCGTATCTTGGTCCTTGATTTGTGCCTCCAGTTGCTCTGTGGCGCAGAGCTTCTACAGCAAAATATTAGGTGGCTTGAGAGCCACCTTTCGACTCGAAAATTGAGGTGCGACACCTCGTGGATGGTGGGGGCGGTTGAGCTCTAGCGAAGCGGAGGAGAAGGATCTCCAAATGCCTCGATTCGTGTAGAATCAAGGGGGCTTATTGGGACAAATGTATAGAATATTTAGGGGTACAACAATGGGGTGAAAGAGGGTCGGAGCACAAGGTAAATCACAACAAATCATGCTTAGAGCTCGAGCTCCGGGTCAACGGAGATTTTTCTAATTAAACCTAATCTACTGGACTAAATGATGCAGTAAGACCAGAATCAAAATATACACTAAAAGATTAGCTATAAATGGTAAGAAAGGGGCTCACAAATGATTGCCTCTTTAATAACATGGAATTGTCGTAGTACAAGAGGCAAATTTGGTTCAGCAAAGACCACACTTTCAATATCTGGAAATTCTTTTACTTGGTAAGTGTACCAAGTTGGAACTCAGGGACACGAGCCTCTTCCTATATTTATCAAATTTTGTCAATTAATTAATGTGTAAATATTTTTCAATCTTAGGTCTTCATGCCAATACAGTGCAAATGAAATATGCAGGCAAGATAACTGAATGATGCACACAAGAGATGCCATTTTATGATGCAATTATAAGATTATGCATGAAAATAATGCACGATTAAATGCAAAGGATATGCATGCAAAAGATTAATTACAAAAATTCCCAACAGAAAATGAGCACAAATCGTAATTCAAATTCAGAGTCAAATTGAACATAAAAATTAAGAGCAAGCATCTATTAATGGCAAAGATTTATAGAGTAAGAGACACTATATAATATCAAAATTCATCATATTTTATTTAGTGTCAAATAAAGAAATTAAATATGCTATTAGATAGATAATGAAAAGAGCTTCAAAATGACACTGAAATCATGAAATTTGGACTTAATATGCTCAAGATCTGAAAGAAACAGTGCAAGGGCTTACATGTAATAAAAATGCGAGAAAAATAAAGATAGCTATTACAAATGGGTCCATGGAGGGACCCATTTGAAAAAAAACCAAAAATCAATTGGGGTCTTCTACAAATATCCCTTTACATGTAGGGACATAGATGTGAATATCAAAACTCGGCTGGATATTTGTGCAAAGTTCCCAGGAGCACACATAAGTCACGCGCCTGGGACCTTCTTGTAATTCTGGAAAATGCTAGGGGTTCTGCTGTAAATTGCCAGCCCCTCACGTGCCTTACACACGAGGGGGCTTGGCTCAGGAGGCGGTGAGGCTCGGCAGCCACGTGGCAGTGGATGGTGGCTCGAGAATAGGCTTGGATGTCCAAGCCTCCTTGCTTTCGACGGGGCGACATGGCCATCGTTGGGCCATTGGATGGTCGCTGCAAGGGCACCATCCAATGGTGCCTGCACTTCATCCTCAGCCAGAGAAGGGGAGGCGTATTTGGAGTTCCGGCGAGACTGCCAAAGCTCCATCGTGCTCCTCTGCATCTGTAGAAAATTCCTGGAGATTTGTGATCATCAGGCGATGACGGCTGAAGCGAGGAGAAGCTGTGAGAATAGCTGTAGATGATGGCCAACGAAGCACCACCAGTGGTAGAGCTGGAGACTGGCGTAGACGTGAAGGCTCCGATCATTGAAGACCTGGACGCATTAGAAATGCCTAGGCGTGCATGGTGCGTACGCGAGTGAAGTGAGGTGAACAGAGGGCTTGGGGCGACAAGAAGCATAACCCTTGGTGAGGTTCTTCTCCGGCGAGGAGAAGAAACATGGTATGGTCGTGGAGGATGTTGTGGAGAAAGAGAAATGGTGCGTTGAGGGGTCGACGAGGATGCTGGTGTCGTGTTGGAGTTCAGAAGATGGTTGTGCGATGGGGAATTGCTTTGTGTTTGGCAAAAAAAATTAGAGAAAAATGATGAAAAATCAAAGGAGGGGTACCTGGTCGGATCAAGGTACCATATGGAGGAGGAGGCCTAGGCTGAGCGTCATAGGATGCTTGGGGTCGTCGCACGTCGAGGTCGGCCGACCTCAGAGCTCGGCTGTGGTGGAGCCACCGTAGCACGACCATGGCAGCCGTGGGTCGACACCAGGTCAGGAGACCCCATTAGGGCCATCCCTCCACCTCCGTCTATCATATGGAGGTGGAGGAGGACTAGTGCTTAGGCTGTAGATTGGTGGACAAAGGTGACGAGGGCTAGAGCTTTGGTTAAATAGATGGTGGAGGGTGGCATTATAGGTGAGGGCCGATAGTTTCGCAATGGTTGAAATAAAGGTGAGAGGAGTAACGACAAGGTGTTGAGGTTACGTGAAGGAGAAGGATATGCGGGCTTCGTGGGGCAGTCATTGAGTGGTGGAGAGGTGAATGGAGGCGCATTCCAAAATAGGAAGGGGGCGGAGGGAAACACAGGCATAATGCCTGGGGAAGGGGGTTTGGAGGAAGATGATGGGTTCTTAGCCGTTGGATCAGGGGATCCAATAGCTCTGGTCAAGGAGCGGTCATGTGGTCAAGATGCGCTCAATCAGATCGCATCCATTGGTAGAGAGGTAAGCAGATGTAGACGGTCGAGATGGAGATTGGATTCCCATTAAATGGCAGAGATGAAGCGGGGGACGTGGCTAGGTGAGAGCTGTAGGTTTGGGAGAGAGATAGGACAACTGTGTGGATATCGGGAGTGGGTTGTCCTAATGAGATCCAGTGATCTCATCATATGGCTGAAAATGAAGCGGGAACTAATGACTAAGATGGAGGTGGGTAGACTAGAATCCAACAGGAAGAAGAGAGGTCAGGTGGCAAGAAGAGGGAGCGGTCGCGTGGCTGATCCAGAGAGCGCCACATGGCTGCTCTAGAAAATTCAATAAATACAAAAGTTAAGAAAAATAAAGAAGAAATAGTTGAAAATTGAATTAGAAAAAAGACAAAACATGAAAGTTGTAGATCTCGATGAAATCTATAAGTTTCATGTTGGACAAAAAGTCAAAAGATGTCATTTATTAACAAATATATTTTTAGGATTTTTAAGGATATAAAAACAGTACTTTTGATTTTGAGATTTGTATTTTTATTTCCTTTTAAAGTCCAATAATTATAGACAATTAATTAACTTAAATTTTAGGTTTTTTTAAATAAAATAAAATAAAGAAAAATTTAGTAATTAAATACAATAAAAATAGGTTAATTATACACAGTTTATATACAATATAATACAAGCTAATAATAGTGAATTAATTGTGATATTTATTGAAGTGTTTAAGCAAGGAGATTAATATGTGGATTTTATTATGATGAATCTGAGGTTCATCAGGGGCCTTGATCGAGCTTGAGGCTCAGGAAGCAGAACCTCTGATGACTCGGCCGGAGATGGCTAGATCATCTCCGACACCTACCCTCCTCGCTGCAGATCGAAGATACTCGCTCCTGTCACCAACAGGCTGCTTCTTAGGATATTCTGAGGGGTTAGAATAGCAGTATGAGAGATCAAAAAGCAAAAGATAGAGTTGGGGTTTATTTACAGATGAGGTTTTTGCGAGTTTCGAGGGAGATTGCGTGATCGAAGGCAATGGTTGGTAGGGATTCGATGATGGACGAGAGTTAACGATGGAAGGGTTGCATTACAGTGGAAGGCTCAAGGTCAGAGAGTGAAGATGGAGGCATAGAAAATTGGGAGAAGTCTGGGGTTGGTGGAGTTTTGATAGAAATCAGAGGAGGTAGGGTACATTTGATCATAGGTCAACAAATGCCCGTACATGTTTCGTCCTCGTGGACCAACCAAGAAATTCCAAGGCAAAATGCCTTGAGAAATGAATATAAAATAGTATACAATTTAATTATTTTTTATTAAAATATAAATAAAATTCCTTATTTCATGTAGTATTTATTACATATTTTTATTTATTTTTTGAGTATTTTATTATATGTTACTTTTTACAAGTACAAATATAGGTATATTCGTCTATATTTTATGCATTTTATTTTGTATTTTGTATTTTATTATTTTATACACGTATTTTATATATTTATACCTTATTTAAATATATATGTAAATATACTTTTATTTTATTTTTCTGATGTTATTTGCATACTTAAATAAATATATGTATATAATATATATGTATAAGTATTGGTATTTCATCTATGTATTTTGTATACTAATTTTATTCTTGTGTTTTTTATGGTGTTATTCTATTCTAAATGTATACATATGTTATAAATAATATTTAAGAAAATATAAAAATATAAAAATATAAAAAATATAAAAATATAAAAAATATAAAAATAATAAAGAATAAATAAAATGAATATTTTATTCATGTAAACTATACAATAGGGGTCAAAAACCTAACTTTCGCACTTTAACTCCAAATTAAATAAAATGACCTTCATTAAATAGCTTATTAAAAGGAATTTTGATACATTTTGAGTTTTTATTAAGGAGATATATGTCTGGTAAGTTTGGGTTTTAGATTTTTATTTTGAGTATAAAAAATACATTATATATTATTTTTGGGATATTTACCCAGCGAACCCTGAAATCTTTTGAAATTACCTCTACGACCTTTGAAACATTGATATTCCTCCGTAGACCCTGTAATCTTGCTCCGTCTTACCACGTGAACCCTCCATCAGCGCACCGTCTCATTCCTAACCTAACCAGGGTTGTCTGAGTAACCCTTGTACGGTAAAAATGTCCATAGCATGCCACGTGTCCCCATGCTCTCCGCCCTCCACCGCACCTCCGGCCTCCCGAGGTCCGATCCCGAGCAGAGGCTTTGTGGGTACCTCGCCTCCGCCCTCCTCTCCCGCATAAACAACAACAACAACAACCAATCTTCTTCCCTCAGCAGCGGCGAGCATCTGATGGGTACCCAACTCCTCTACGAGGCCTCTCCTTGCTTCAAGCTCGCCTTCCTCGCCGCTAACCTCGCCATCGTCGACTCAACCCGTTCCCTCCCTTCACTCCACGTCCTCGACTTCGATCTCGGCAACGGCTCCCAATACGTCGCCCTTCTCAACACCCTCTCCTCTTCCTCCATCTCTCTCAAGATCACCGCCGTCTCCGACCCCCACAACCCCTACACCACCAACACCTCCGCGACCCACGTCGTCAAATCCACCGGCGACCGCCTCACCGAGCTCGCCAAGAAGGCCGGCGTGTCCTTCCACTTCAACTCCGTCACCCTCCTTACCTCCGAACTCACACGCCAAGCTCTCGGCTGCGACCACGACGAGCCCCTCGCGGTCAACCTAGCCTTCCTTCTCCACAAGGTCCCCGACGAGAGCGTCACCCCAGCCAACCCCAGAGACGAGCTCCTCCGCCGCGTCAAGGCCCTCAACCCCAACGTTGTCACAGTCATCGAGCACGAGATCAACGGCAACACCACGCCCTTTCTCCCTCGCTTCTCCGACACCTTCGCCTACTACTCCGCCCTCTTCGACTCACTCGACGCCACCATGGGTACCTCCAAAGACCCTTCTCCGCCGCCAGGACAAGAATCGAGGATTGCCTCGGCCGGAAAGCCGCCAACGCCGTCGCCAGCGAGGGTCCCGACCGCGTTGAGCGCTGCGAAGTCTTCGGCAAGTGGCGCGCGAGAATGGGCATGGCCGGCTTCCGCCCCCGCCCCCTCCCCTCCGCAGCCGCCGACGCACTCCGATCGCGCCTCGCCCTCGGCCGCGTAGCCTTCATCGTCAGCGAGGACAACGGCGGCCTCAATTTCGGGTATTCGGGTCGGATCCTCACCATCACATCCGCGTGGCATTGATCAGATCCGGAAGAGCAGTACGATTCTTCGCTTAATTCTTAATTAACTCCTCTTAAATCTTGACCTCTCTAATCTCATAATTATCCCTAATGTAATTTCCGAGCATCTTGGAGAATGGAGGGGTATTTTTGGACATCCACCTCCAACGGCCCAGAGAATGGGGGTAAAATAGGGCTTTCAATCGAGACTTAACGTCTGTCAAAGGAAAAATTGACGACCCTAAACCACAGGGTCTACGCAGTAATGGTTAGCAAGATTACAGGGTCTACGGAGGAATATCAATGTTTCAAAGGTCGTAGAGGTAATTTCAAAAGATTTCAGGGTTCGCTGGGTAAATATCCCATTATTTTTCTATGAAATCAATTTTGTATTTTTATTTATATATTTATATTTAACTTTCATGCACAGAGATTATTGATTTGATGAATAAATAATAAAGAATAAAATAGGTCACAAAAGGTAATTATTGACCTATTTTTGGAGGGTTTTCCGACTATATTTACTGTACAATTTGCCGCCCTATCTCTCCTTACTTTATTCCTTGTCGACTAAGTCATCATGATAACTGAATCTCTGGGGCTAGGGTTACTCAACACCTATGGTGTCTCATTTCTTTTTTCTTTTCTTTCTTTATTCTTTTATTTTGGCAATAAATGCAGTATTTTCTACAATATTTTAAACAACATATAGAGTATATATTTAGGCAAATTAATGCTATATACATAAATTTTGCTAGGGTTTGAAGGCTAAAATCAAAGAATAAAGATGATGAAATGAGGATTCATCAGGGGGAAGGGATGTGTTGGGCAGTGCCCAGATTTCCAGCTTATGTTGGGCATCAATGAAATTGTTCTCTTTGGGCAACAAAAGTAATTTACCTTTCTTTTCTTTGGGGCTTGGAAGACAAAATCGAGATGATCCACTCTCATTTTACTTGATGCTACTGTTGGTTTTGTGGAGAAGAGTTTAAGGCTGCAGCTTCTTTTCATCTTCTCCATCTTTCATTTTCTTAGATTGGGACATGGATTGCGAATGGATATCATGTCATGGAGACATCGAGAAGGAGAAACTAAAGATATTTAATGGGCAACCAATTCTTGGTGACTTTCTCCTTGGAGGCTACACAAAGCTAAAAAAACTCTCTTCCAGTGGTGTACTAACAAAGTATCACCGCCGACACAAGTTGAGGATCGACGATTATCCAAGCTCATTCAATGAAGGACTAAGACCTGAGCAAAGCCTAACAAAAGGCTGAAGCTTACCAATAGAATAACAAACAACGCCTAGTAGATAAAGGTACATACCTTGCCAAAAGAGAAATTATGCCACTACCTATGCATGAGTCCAGAGTTGATGTGATGTCCCGCTATAATATAAAGAGGAACAAGGACAAAACACATGGTCATAAGGCCTACACAAAGAAGGCATGCCACCAATATTCATTGTATATTCATGAGGGAAAGTCCCTTCAAGAAGACTCAAGAGTTAGTTTGATTGCCTTTTGTGTTTATTGCTAAAACTGAGAGGGAGTTGATCGTCTGTTGTAGACTCTGCAGTAGGGATTGGAGCCGCTCGATCTTGATCGAGAGGTTCACATGGATTTGCACGATAAGGCCTCACAAAAAGTGCAAATCCCAATGAATCGTTCGATCAAGATCGAGCAGCTCCAACCCCTCCTGCAGAATCTGCTGCAGCAGGAGCTACAACAGAGGATCCTCTCGCAAACTGAGAACCACCATTATAAAGAAAAAGCAACCACGTGCCACATCACATCACGACCCTCTAGCCCTCCATGTTACAAGATTCTACTCCCTCATATTAAGAAAAAGCTGACTTAAATTATTTTGCTGAGATTTGACTTTCACTTCTCTTGCTTTTTTTAAACCATTGTTGTATTTTAGTCCCACATAGCCAGTGAGTGATGATTTCGAAATCACAGCAAAGATACATGACTTTTTTTTATGTTTCCATGAAGCACATCAAGTTGTTTCTGCAGAGCTAGTTGCTCTAGGTAAACTTTCGGGGATGTCAATGTAGGTGTATCCGTGATACCCGATCTGAATTCATTTTCCAAACCTCATTCTATTTATTTTTGCATCTGGATATGGGTTCAAAACTTACTAATTATATGGGTATAGGTTCAGGTTCGAGATTCCTTATGGCTAGTACCAGAATCCGAGCCTGTCCCAATCTCCTATATATACACACACAAACACATATACGTACACAAATAAATGTGCATATACACGTGTCTATGTGTGTGATTATATGTTTCACCTTATTCAAGCTAGTCAAACTGACCCCATATCTGATATTTTCTAAGCTATATGAGTAAAAGTTGCTTTATAATTTTTCTCATCCATCAATTGATTCATAATCAATTGTCTTTTCGTATCTATAACTTACCGATATTTTTAATCCAATAGAGACAAACCATCCAATTAATTAATATAAGTCCACGATATTCTCTATGCATGTATTGCATATATTTGGTGTCCTCACTCCGACTTCACACATTATGTATTTACAACGAACAACATGTCATCTTCGATATCTACAAGTAATGCATATCTTCAGCATCCTCAAACAAATTGTGCCCTAATTGGTTCAAAATCGACTATAAGTTGAATGTGTTTATGAAGTTTCCGTGTAAGTCGATTTTATTATATTTTATGAGAATATAGTGTATACATGGCTATTTTAGGATTGATTTTATACTGGATATTTGGATAGCCATTTGGTGGATGGAGCCCCTTGGGTGTATAGGTATCCGCTTACAATCACCCATTTAATAAATAAAAAAGTTTGAGTAGTAGTTTTATAAATGGATATGGATTTCAAATAATGATACTGCTCCAAACCCGACCCGATGGCATCTGTAGTATTCTCTTCCGCTGGCAAATGTTCCTCCTTATGAAGAACAATCCAAGCACGCAATCAAACCACAAGTATTCCATGGAGAACGCATGATTTACGTGAAAAAACTCCATCGATGTAGTGGGAAAAAACACGATCAAGAGAGACTCCACTATAATGAAAAATGGAGTACATTATACAGAATTCCTAGCCTCTTGGAATGAAACTCTTAGATAACTTATGCGTTACTCATACATACGTACGCACCTCTACAAAAAAGTTTTTGAGCTATACTGATAGTTTTTTTTCGAATTCCATTACTAAATTAACCGTTGTTAAATGTATAATGACGATATTACTCGTTGCGAAATAATTTTTTGTACTCGAAATTAATGACGAATAACATATATATTCTTATATCTTTAGCAATGTTCCACATAACGACGCTTATCTGTTGCTATTTTTCAAACTTCTAATTAATCGCCGCTACATTTTGAACTAAAAAAATAGCGACGATTAGTTGATATTTTGAAAAATAGCGATGAATAAACGTCGCTATATGGACCGTTGCTAATGATATAACGACATATGATATTCGTTGCTAATTTTGAGTACGAAAACTCATTTTAAAATAAATAATGTCGTCGTTAATATTTAACAACGACTAATTTAATGACAGATTTAAGGAAAATCATTATAGTTCAATTTTGCTGTAGTGCTTATTCTATAAACATATCAAATTTCATGCAGCCCCTAAGATACAAGGTATGGGCTATATGATCTTAGGTTATTTTTGATGATATATATATATATGGGAAAAATGTGTATGCCACGGAAGAATTTTTGATGAAAAATAAAAAAACCGGGCGAAATGGGGCGGGGGGAGCCAAGTTAGCTCCCCCCAGGGGGCAGCCCCATTTATCCCTATATATATATATATATATATATATATATATATATATATATATATATATATATATATATATATATATATATATATGGTAGTGGGGACGTTGCAATAAATGGACGAATTGAGTGTTCTCAATAGACTGCCTGAGGTGTTTGAAATCGTAAGGAATAATAGCCTACATTATTATTCTAGAACAACACGGAGAAGGCTTTTTATATAGATGCGACCATTGATAATGAAAGCATGCCATATATATTATATATAATATAATTTGAAGACAGACAGAGGATGCGTGCATATATTAAATAAAGATCACGTCTGGATATTTTAACAGAGAAATGTATATGGGAAAAGTTAGAGCTATCACGTGGGTTATTCCCAACTGTTTTTATTTCATCCATGCAATTTATTTTGAATCGACGTGTTAGGGTTTAGGTTCAACTAAAATGAGCATGCAGATGTAGTTATTAAAATTATAACCAAATTTGAGGTTCCTACTCCCTCCATTAATTCATGTAAAGTTCCAACGATGCACGTAAACCACAACACATAAACCTAACCAATGAATGCTTTAAAGAATGGTTAATATTTTTTAGATTAAATATACAATAATAAATAATATTCTTTTTTATGACAAAGAGATGATCTCCCAGTATTGGAGTCACCGTAAAATTATATTAAATCAATAAAGATCAAGAGTACATCGTAAGTTATCAAGATTCCTAGAAATTCAATAGAACCCTATAATGTGATACATCATTTTTTGAGTAAAAATTATGATTCTTGAAAATGAGCTCGTTTCTTACTAGCCAGATCGTCCAAAGTACCGCAAAAGATTCTAAAACATCATCTGTGGAGCTTCCTCCCACCTTCCTTGTTGCCTCCCAAAAGCTCATCGATCCGCTCGCATCTAACCAAGGGATAACCAATTCGCTCCAAACCTTCATTGAAGTCTCGCACATGAAAAAGAGATGTTCCTTGTTCTCCATCTGTTCCCCACATCTATCACAACTCGCATCCTGAGAAAAGATTTTTGCCATCCTCATCTTGTCACTCAACTTATTTTTCCTCAGACAACATAAGAAAACTTTGATCCTGCTTGGTGTCCAGTATGACCAAATGATCTTCATATCCTTGTCTATGTCGGGATCAGATATTCCGCTCCTCCACTTGTCAACTCTTCATATAGTTGCTTGACTGAGAATCTGTTGCCTCTCCAAACATAATGATCTTGTTCGTAGAGAAGTCACCAGCCAAATGCGTTGCCTTCAAGAGTCTATCCAAATCCTCTCTTCTTAAATCAAAAAGGATCGCTGCAAAAGGTATTCTCCATTCCCCACTCTATGCTAACTCCCTCAAAGTTGCTTCCTTCGACGCATCCAATGCATAGAGCCTTGGGAACCGTCTAATAAATAATATTCTTTGCAAAAGATAATGATATACGTTGAAGTTCACAATCAACAGAATATTCACTGCATATAACTTATACATTCATTGCTTCATCAACCATTGATCTGTCTTGAGATGAGTGAGTGCAAGTGGTTCCGGCTTTGGAACATGTGCGGTCTCAATTTTAAATCTCAAATAACTTTATGGTTGAGAGGTGATTAACATGTAAGTTACATGGTTGAGAGGTGATTAACATGTAAGTTACATGCGTATGTGCTTCATGTTTCTCCTCCTCTCTCACGCATGCACGTGCGCATGCACCTGCACTATAACGGGTTATTCATTAGTATAATTTTGTAAATATGCGTAATGAATAATAATGGTTATATACAAGGCTATCCCATAGGCTAATTTGTGAGTGCAATAGCACAAGACCTAGGGATGTAAACGGACGGATACCTGCTGATATAGGTATTACCGTATCCTTATCCATTTTTGAATACGAATACAGATGCAGATACGGATATTGACAGATATTAAAACTATCTTACTGTATCCTTAAAAAACAGATACGAATGTAAAACAGATACTGATGGTACTTCTATAGAATCGACTTAAATATATACGAATTGAATGGAAAATACATGATATAAATTCACTAAATGTGTTTGTATCATAATAATTATACAAATATGGTAAAAGAAGGTATAGAATTATTTATATATGGCTAAAAATAAATATGTGACTATATTTATATTTGAAAACGGATATACGGATACAGATCCAGATGTTTGCGGATATCAAAATGATATCCATATGCGTACCATTTAAAATGGATACGGATGTCAAAATCTATGTAAAATGGATACGATAACGGATCTGATACAGGTATATCCATAACAGTTTGCATCTCTAACAGGGCCCCATCAACATTTGAAGCCCATTTTTACATGTATCCAGCCTTTAATTTAGAAAAAAATAGTATATATCCTAAAGAGACCTTGTAGCATCAAATTATTAGTAAATCAAATCACCGAAAAAGGAGTCCTTGTGGAATCGAATTTTTCGATGAAATAAGTCGTTGAAAAATGAGCCCTTATAGAATTGATTTTTGATGAAACAAGTCATCAAAAAATGAGCTCTTATAGAATCGAATTTTCAGTAGCCAACTCAATGCCAAAGTCCAAAATTTTATGAAATTATATAAGGGCACATTGTTCATCGAGTTTTTTTTGATAAGGTCCATTTTTTCTTTTTTCCAGAGCCTAGGAAATGTCAGGGATGGCAGTGGTTATATAAATAGTTGATTTTAAATATCGAAAAATAAGTTTTTGATTGTGAATTTAAGAATTAAATATGTTTTTAACGAATAACTATTACTGTCATTTATATAACATTGGATAATATCGCAACGATTTAAAAAGTATTATTTATATCACAGACAAATTTTATTGTTTTGATGGCAAAATCTACTGCTTTACTATGAGCATGTTAACGATGTTCGAATTTGTGTGAAAGTTGAAACGCTGAATTCTATTATTTAATAGAAAATTTTCAGCACGTCCCATATAAACTTTATTAATTACGCAACAACTCCTGTATTCTTCATATGTACCCCATAACCCCTGCAAATTTATGGACTTATACCACAATCCTTCAAGAGTTAACCATTGGGGTCGTAGGTGAAAGAGTTAGTATGTTTACAAGGATAGGAAGAATATTAATCCACCGAATTTCAGATAAAAAGTACTATTTATTTTGGGCATATGTAAATGTTAAGGTAGCAAGTTAGTCTACCCGTTGAAATAGCCCAATTTTTAGTCATATAAAGAAGCTCATATCAACATGTTTTTTACGGTCACTACAACAAGAATATGCTAGAGTGACGATTTTTTCAAATCTGACGTTAAATCAACCATTGTTAAATATATAATGACGATACTTTCATTACGAAATTAATTTTTATATTTGAAATTAGGGAAGAATCTATATACATTGCTTTATAATTGACGACGGTCCATATAACGATGCTTATCTCTGGCTATTTTTCAATATTTTCAACTAATCATCGTTAAATTTTTAGTTCAAATAACAACGTATAAACGTCGGCATATGGATCATCGCTAATGATATAGCGACAAACATTATATTCATTAATAACAGTTTATTTAGTGACAGATTTTGAAAAAATCGTTATCATGGAAGGCCATACTACGATACATCGGCGATATATCGGTATTGACAGATGATCGATATATCGCTGATATGGCCAATATTTGACCTTGGTAGACCATTTTCTTCACGAAATTGGTTCGATATCAACGATATAGCGTCGATATATCGTATCAATATAGTACCGATATCCAATTTTATCGTAGTGGGAGGAACATATCTATTCTGCACCCTAACCAATCGAAACAGACGGCTCAAGAAATCCTAATAGGTTTTAGATACAAGCAAGGGCGGAACCATAAATATCATCAAGGAGGGACCGCGCATACAACTATTATGTATGTTCAAAAATGGAAAAATCTATGTATTTTTGAATGATATTTTAAAATAGAATTAATATTTTTAAAATGAACCTCTTTCAATCTTGATAAACATAGAATTTAAATCTATTTTAATGTTAGAATTTCAAATAGATTGGTATTTTTAGTAGTTATTTTTAAAATTAGATAAATATAATAATTTAAGCCTCTCTAAATCCATCCTAAAAAGACTAAATTATCAAGTAAAATTTTGAAATAAAAAATTTCATGGTTAACAATAAAATTTATTTTATTTATAAGGAGTACTGAAATCAAACGGGAGAGATAAATAAATTCGAATACAATTTTATATATCAAATTATTTTGATACATTGGTAGTGATTGGATAAAATATATAAAAGAAAGTAAAATTGATGGAGGTAAGAACCGAACTCTGATTTCCAAAAAAAATAGCCATGCCACTCTACCATTAGACATTTAATGATTCTAACTCCTTTTTCTAACAACATTTATTACATTATACAAGTGACGTATAATAATCATGGGAGGGAGCCATGACCTCCCCATAATATATGCTAGTTCCGTCCCTGGATACAAGGACATGCGACTCCTACCTTTTTTCATAGTTATGCTGCAATCCCAGACGTATAATCCTGAAAAGTTGAGGAGGTACAGTGTAAATACGAAAGATGGAGGGGGTTAATGTGCAATTGTGGTTACGGTAAAGGCACGCCTCAAGGTGGTTAACGGTGAATTCTAGAACGGGAGATTGTGTTGGGAACGGCGTTGACGTTTGACGTTCTCGAGCCGCGTGTGGACTGAAATTTAGATATTAATAACCCATTGAGTCACCTTCACTCCACCACCCGTTGCCTGCGGATCGTGGCCCACAAAACCAACCCCCTCTAAGGCTCTAATATATCCCTTTCCGAAGGACCCCCCCTCTCTCCTTTGAATGGTAAACATGACCCCATTTCCTGGGCACCCCATCGCGTCACCATCTACCTATGTTCACCCCCATCCTTCTCGTTCAGTCTTCTTCTGCCGGCTCTAAATTAGACAAGTGTCCCTCTTGTTTTAAGGGATCTTTACACGGTTACCCCTGTGTATTTTTTTATTTTATATGAATCCACGAGCAAGACATATAAGCATGGTATTGAGGTTAAGGTACACAAGATGTTGAAAAGATAAATATTTTCAACAGATGAAGTACTTGATGATATCTCGTAAATACTGGTTTAATGTAATTCTTTTGAGATAAGAGGAATTTTCCTTGTGCACGATTCTTAACGATTCCCATCCCTGAAATCTTTTTTGTAGTACTAAGGTCTCTCGTGTCAAACTTTGAATTAATGATCTTCATCAGGTTATATGTGTAGCTTATTTCTTCTTAGCAACAATCAACATATAGATGAAGCACCGGTCATCCACCTTGTTCTGGTAAACACGATAATTATGTGGACTTGTGTTGAGTAAAAGATCGACCATGAAGTTGGTAGACCTTTTGAACCACTACTTGTGAGTTTCTTAAGTTAACAAAAGTATGATTTGTCTTGCCTTGACATGTGAATCCTTCTGATTAGTTGAGTTCACCATGTAGAAAATATGTCATCACATCTAATTATTATAGTTTAAAGTTTCGATGTGTTATAAGAGATAGTAGCATCTTGGTAGACTTGTGCCTTGTAACAAGAGAGAATATCTTCGGTGATATCTGTCATCCTTTTGATGATACTTTTGCAACTTGACATGCCATTGTATCAAATGCCAACATTGCTTGAGATTCATATTTTTTCTCGAATAACCATTTGTAGCAATATGTTCCTCTCCTTTTGATAACTTGACAGACTCACATGTTTGATTCTTGTAAAAATACTCCATCTCCCTAACTATAGCAACAATCCATTATTGATATTTTGCTCCACGGTGGAGGACTTTGAATACTCTACCTCCTTAGCGATCTATACCGCAGATGCAACCATGTCTCTATGCAAGGTCAATCAACAGAAATGCTATGTGATCTCTCCTCTACTTGCTTAAGTTCAAGTATTTAACAACAACACAATCAAAAGTAGTGCAATCACATATCACTACATGGTGCTACGTTGAACTCTCCTCTCATTTGTTTGATCATTACATGGTGCGAATTTGAAAACTACTTATTTGTGGTATCATCACATATTGTTGCACTAACAGACTTGACCTTTGATCAGCATGAAATTCTCATCGAAAGTAGCATTCCTGCTGGAATTGTTTTTATGCTTAAAATGAGGTAAAATTCTACATCTCTTTTCCTACACCATATCTTGTAAACACATAGAACAAATAATCGACATAATTATCATACTATAATTCAATGGGCATCTTGTAGTTGAGATTGGATACATGATTGTGAGTCACCAAGTAATAACTTGCAATCACAACTTCAACCATAATGTCCTCTCAAGACTAACTTTTAAAGCATGCACATAGGTCTCAGTGAGGTTAGATGGTTCATTTGTTTGCAATTTCACTTTGTTGTTGCATTCCATCAGAGTACAGTATCTCACAACACCATCTTCCTTCTATAACTCATTAAAGTATAATTGCTAGAAAATCAAATATTGTCAGTGTGCAAACATTTGACTTTTTATGAAATTTGATTCTCCGCTAAATCTTCCACTATCTAAAAGTCATGAATGTCATTTTCTTATTCATCGTTATAAATACCAAAATCATCTTGCATAAGTATCGAGGACAAACAAGAAATATTAGCACCTCCCACTAAGGGAACACAAAAAAGTGTCCCCTAACTCCTTTTTATGTAAACTTCTTTACTAAAATACTTCATATGTGTATTCTGAAAATACGATGTTCACATAACTCTAACTTGGATCACAAGATAGTTGAGAAAATCTTTCTGATTGAGGATTTTCAATATCTTCTAACTTATTTGTTCAAAATAAATCTACCATAATTTAGGTGATGATTTCACACTTGGGGATACCACTCTAATAGAACTATAACTACAAACCCCTCCATAAACATAAATGATCTTTTATTTAAAATCCTTGATGGTGATTAGCCCTTCTTTGCCCATGTGTAGAACTCCCATTACCACATAGTATGAATATTATTTAGAGTCTAAGACTCCAAGGTGTTTATTGAACAAGACAAACTCCTGAAACTGTCCTCACTTTTTGATCATGCATTTGATTTTCTCAAAATCGATATCGACAATTTTGCATGGTGTGGTGTTCCCAATGATGGCATACACACCATTAATTTTAATGTATGTAGAGAACCGATCTCTTCAATGAATCATATGCTAGGTACAATCCATAAAAGAAGCCGCACATTCTCAAAATATGTGTGATCAATAATAGTGAATAAATAGTTATTATCTAGATCATTTTTCCTTGAGCCACGGCTAGTGATCGTGGATCTCTGCTTTCTTTTTTGGGATTCCTCTTTTGATAACCTAGTTCTTTGCAATAGTTAGATATATTTTTCGATTTTTATTTTGTATTTGATTTTCTCTCTTCTGATCCTTCTCACAAGTACCATTAGGGTTGTCAGAAAATTCTTGTGTTCGACATTTATTCAGATTCGGCTCGCTAAAAGCTCGATTCAGATTCGATTAGAAAATAAATGAACTAAACCTGAACACGGGTTCGGGCTCGATTAAATAAACGAATCGAACATCAAAAACATTGGTTCGCTCAGGTTCGATTCGTTAAAGGGTCGTTCGGTTTGAGGGGCCCCTTACCCCACCCCTTCTCACTCCTACATGGGCCCCACTTTTTATCTTTTTTTAAAAAAATAAACAAATCAATTATCCATCATCAATTCCATCAAAAAATAATGTATTATGCCATCATATCATATAAAAATTATAAACTACTCCACTTCTAATCACTTTTCCAAACTTCAATACAATCACATCATAATAACTACTCCTTTTTTCAAACTTCAATACAATCATATCACAACAATCCCACTTCTAACCCACCCCCAGTTTAACCTTTTATCCAAACATCAAAACTCAAAAATGAGTTACCCTCTACCAGTTTAACCCGTCTTAACCCACGTACCAAACACACCTTAAAAGTTTGAATATATATGTACATACATACATAAAAGTATATATACATGCATATTGTATATATAAGAAAAAAATATATTCTATATTAACATATAAGGGCTATTCACTTATTTTCCCAAACTCGTCCAGTTATCCACTCCCTCCGTCCATATTCCCTATTCCAAAAACCCCCATAAAACCCTCCCTTGCGATTATAGTTTTTCCCTTTGAATAGAAACGTTTGCACAACATTTATTCTTAAACGAACCTTTAACGAGCCGAACCGAACCTTTACGAATCTTACTCGAGCTGAACCGAACTTGATTACAGTTTTAATTCTATCAAGCTGAACCGAACCCGAGCCTGAAAGTATTCTAAACGAATCGAACCTGGGTTGGTTCGTTCAGATTCAGCTCGTTTACAACCCTAGGTACCATAGCTCTTCCCATGAGTAATTATCATCCTCACACTCTTTGTATCCCCTCAAGTCGTGGAATCCATTAGACAAAGTTTGCGAGTATGTTGACTTGACCGAACCACTACAAAGATAATATGCTCTTTACCAACTATGAACAATTTTAAAAAGTTCTCGAATGAAAATGGAAACGAAGTTAATAAATCAAAGTAAAATCCTCATGGAAGCATGAATAAAATCCTTTTTTTTCCGTAGCTTTGGAATTTTTTTAAATAAAAATCTTGTAGGCCTTGTTTACCGTGCCCTTATCTCGGGATGAAGGAATTTTATTGTAATATAAGCTACGATAGGATCAGTAATCACATCATAATTACACTACTTATTATTTATCTTTTTCTTATACATTAAAATAACTGAACAAGAATGAAATGATGGATAAACCTCATTTATCTTTTATCCTACCTTATTTCTTTTTCGTTATCCAGACAATTTCATAAGGATCAAGGACTTTATGTAATGCCATCGAATCTGGGCATTGTTTACGCATTCGTGGCATTACATTCGTTCGAGATAGCATTACACAATGAAAATTTGAGGGAATTTTTTCATGTTTGCTATTTATATATGACATTTACATTCAATATAACAACCATATAACCAACAATGACAAGTGTCGCCAACATTTTATTTCATTTTATTAGTTTCCATATTTTTATACAACATGTACAAAAGAAACTGACACTTTATCTTTAGAAAGAACAAAGACCATGTTTTTAATCTCAATGTCACAGTAAGTGACAAGGCGGAGGGCTCGATCTTGTAGTTTTCACTCATATGTCACAGTAAACTCCAGATATACCCATATAGGACAATTTAATTTGGACCTTAAGGTTACACGAGTTGAAACGGTACCCTATTGTTTCTATCAAGTAAGCATCATATGAGACGACTTTGACATATCATCTTTAAAGAAATATGTAAGAAATTACGTTAGCAGTCATCATCTAGATAGTAGTTGCTTAGGTATCTCCTTTCCCCATTTTCATAGTATTTATTTTCCTTTCTGCAATGGGTATCTTTTTAGATATTCCTGTCATCTTTGCATAGTCCTACCTATTATAATCATAAATACATAAATACCAAAATTGTAAATTTTATGATTTTTTTATCACTTGTGCTCTTCTTAACTTCTGCAATATCAACTGTGCTCCTCCCTTTTTTGCTACATCAGATGTGCCTATGACTTCTTACGAAATTCACAGTGTCATTTCGTAATATCAATCATGTCCCTATTTTATCTTAACGGACAGGCAGAACTGTGAATTCTGTAAGAAGTCAGAGGCACAATTGACATTAACGAAGGGGAATAACTGATATTGCAGAAGTTAAAAAAGGCATAAGTGATAAAAAAACCCAAAATTTATAATAATAATAATAATAATAATAATAAATATACCATGTTCAACGTGCACCAAGCATACTTCACTAAGGGCTACATCGACACAAAGATAAATAAAACATACATAGCCTTGCAGACCTCTCAACCACAAGCACGACTTAAGGACCCCCTGAAGACAGAGGTAGAACATGCACCTAACCAAAGCACCCCCAACGTTCACAATCCGAGAGAAGGCGCAACGCATCATCATGATGGTCGATGCCGCATACAACTACAACAAAGCAGCCATTGCTATTATCTTCAATAAAAATAATAAGCCCGCTCTAGCAAAAGTCGAGCTTGTCAAAACCTATAGCCCTGAGGAAGCAGAAGCATTAGCCATTAATGCGGCAATCAACATTGCAGCCCGATGCTGTGACAGTACCACTATAATCCATTCTGACTGCAAGGCTGTAGTAAACATGATCAATCTCACTCGACCCTCAAATTGACCGATTAAAAGAGTAATAGAAAACTCCATTGATGCACTCTCCTTGCACAAAGCGATTAAAGTGGTCTATGCTACAAGGAATACGGTGTATGTAGCTCATAAGCTTGCGACATTCTCCCTATCTAATGATGTAACCAATGAATGGTCGGGAACGACCATTCCCCGCTACTTATACTCGATCATTACGAATTAATGGAAACAACTCCCTAGCTTAAAAAAAACATTGCCTTCTAATTCTTTATACTTGCACCCTTTGACATTCTATAATTACAATTATACTCCTATCTTTTTATAATAATACTTACGCCCTTATATTCTTACAAAATTCACAATCCCGGCATTCTGTTGTCACACTTGTGTTGATAGAAGGACAAAATTGTAAATTTGTTAGGAATATTACGGCACATGTATCATGGCAAAAGTAGGGGTACAACTGTAATTGCAGAATCTCAGAGGGTTGCAAATGTAAAAACTCCTTTTTAAATACAAAATGTCAATTTTGGTCATAGACAAGGATACTTGTGTAATAAAGAATTTTAAGGGGCTCGATGTAAAAATCCCAGATATGAAGTTGCCCACATAACTCCCAATGAAATACCGGTCCTCTTGTGTCTTGTCAAACAATTCCAACTAATTTTTAGTTTCTCTAAGTTTCAATCGCGGTAGACGGACGCGGGAGAGGAAGCCAAATCCATTTTCCTCGTCCTTTCCTTTGACCATTCCTCTTACCCACACTATATTTTTCTCCTCCACTTCGATAAAATTATCGATTGCGAAGATAGGAAAAGTCGCACGTAGTCAGAGCCACACAGCCAATTCCACTCTCAGGATGCCCGGTGGTGGGAGGAGGAGGAAGCTCAAGCTCAGCAAGATCTACACCTTCACGTGCGGCAGCTCGTCGTTCCGAGACGACCACTCGCAGATCGGAGGCCCCGGTTTCTCCCATGCAGTCCACATCAACAGCCCCGGGGAGGACCCCGGCGGTGGCCGAGGATCCAATTACGTATCCACCACCAAGTACAACGTGCTCACCTTCGTCCCCAAGTCGCTCTTCGAGCAATTCAGGCGGGTGGCTAACATGTACTTCCTCGCGAGCGCTTGCTTGTCGTTCACCTCCTTGGCGCCGTACTCGAACACCAGCGCGATCCTCCCCCTCATCATCGTCATCGCCGCGACCATGGTGAAGGAGGCCATCGAAGACTGGAGGCGTTTCCAGCAGGTGCTTCTACAGCTCTACTCTACACCCGTGCTTGCTTAATGAATTCTTTAAAAAAATGGCAGTGCTAATTTTTGGTGATTTGATTTCGAATTTCCAGGACAAAGAAGTGAACAATAGGAAGGTCAAGGTGCTTCTTGGCGATGGCTCATTTGAATACACAGAATGGAAGTCTTTGAAGGATGGGGACATCGTCAAGGTGGAGAAGGATAACTTCTTCCCGGCAGACATGCTGCTGCTCTCTTCCAGTTACGAAGACGGCATATGCTACGTCGAGACGATGAATCTCGACGGTGAGACGAACCTGAAGCTGAAGCAATCCTTGGAGTTCACCTCAGGATTGCAGGAGGGATCCGGCATCGGTGAATTCAGAGCCTTCGTCAAGTGCGAGGATCCGAATGCGAACCTCTACTCGTTCCTGGGGACCATGGAGCATGAGGAGCAGCAGCATCCTCTCTCGCCGCAGCAGCTTCTTCTCAGGGACTCGAAGCTCCGCAACACGGAGTACGTCTACGGGGCGATAATCTTCACCGGGAAGGATACCAAAGTGATGCAGAATTCTACCAGCCCACCTTCCAAGAGGAGCAACGTCGAGAAGAAGATGGACAAGCTGATCTACTTCCTGCTGTTCCTTCTTGTGCTGATATCTTTCGTCGGATCGATCTTCTTCGGTATCGAAACCGGAAAGGATATCGAGAACGGGAGGCCCAGGAGATGGTATCTTAAACCAGATGATGCCGACAGAAAATTCGACCCCAAGAAGCCGGTTGTGGCCGCCTTCTTGCATTTCCTCACCGCGATGATGCTCTACGGGTACTTCATTCCGATCTCTCTGTACATATCAATAGAGATAGTCAAGATCTTGCAGACAATCTTCATCAACCAGGACATCCACATGTACTACGAAGACGCCGACAAGCCCGCACACGCACGCACGTCGAACTTGAACGAGGAGCTCGGACAGGTTGATACAATTCTATCAGACAAAACGGGAACCTTAACCTGCAACTCCATGGAATTCATAAAATGTTCCATAGCAGGAACGGCATACGGCCGTGGTTTTACCGAGGTCGAGCGAGCTATGGCTAAGAAGAAGGGATCGCCATTGCTGCAGGGGATTGAGCACGATGATAGTCTTGCTGATAGTTACCCTGCAGTTAAGGGGTTCAATTTCAAGGATGAGCGTCTCATGAATGGCAACTGGATCAACGAACCTCATTACAATTCCATCCAGATGTTCTTGCGTTTGTTGGCTATCTGTCATACCGCGATACCCGACGTCGATGAGGATTCCGATAAGATATCCTACGAGGCTGAATCGCCGGATGAGGCAGCTTTCGTCGTTGCAGCTAGAGAATTGGGCTTCGAGTTTTATCAGAGGACGCAGTCGAGTATCCTCATACGGGAACCCGATCACGTCACTGGGTTGAAATCTGAGAGGTGAGATTTAGTTCTTGACATCATAGATGAACATGGTATGTTTTTCCACATTAAAAATCCTCACTTTTGTGGTTAATCCACTGCAGGTCTTATACTCTATTGAACATTCTTGAGTTTAATAGCACAAGAAAGAGGATGTCTGTAATAATCAGAGATAACGATGGGAAGCTGTTGCTGTTCAGCAAAGGTGCAGACAGGTTGGTTGGTTGATCATGTTTTTGTGCACATTATTTTCGTTTTCCCCCAACTTAAGTATGAGAATTAAGTTAATAAAAATGTATTATGTGCAGTGTTATGTTTGAAAGACTCTCACCAGAAGGGAGGATGTTTGAGGATAAAACCAAAGAGCACATAAATGAGTATGCCGACGCGGGTTTACGAACATTGGTATTGGCGTATCGCGAATTAGACGAAGAGGAATACGCTAATTTCAACAAGGTGTTCTTGGAGGCCAAGAACACGATCAGTGCGGATCGAGAGGAGAAGGTTGATGCGGCTGTGGAGATGATAGAGAAGGATTTGATCCTTCTCGGCGCGACTGCTGTCGAGGACAAACTACAGAAAGGAGTAAGTAAATTTTTCAGAAAATTTAATGAATTTGCATTGATTGAAAATCTATCATTATTGCTAATTTAGCATTCTATGCATCTTTCAGGTTCCAGAGTGCATTGACAAGCTTGCTCAAGCTGGAATCAAGATATGGGTGCTGACTGGTGATAAGATGGAGACTGCGATCAATATTGGGTAATAATTCTGTTGTTTGATAATATTGTTTTGTTGTTAGTATTCAATTGATTTTGTTTATTTTCAACTGACTCGAATCAAAATTGCAGATTTGCATGTAGTCTTCTAAGACAAGACATGCAGCAGATCATTGTAACTTTGGATAATCCAGAAATTATTGCATTGGAGAAAGCAGGGGAAAAGGATGCCTTGTACAAGGTTAATTCAATACTTAGCTTCTCCAGTTTTCATGTCAACACCAATCAACTATCTCTCACGGTTGTCGTGTTTGATAAAGTTTGATTGATTAATCTTGAGAAAGTTATTATCTTAGTTGTTCGATTGCATGACAATTGGATGATTTAATTTTCAGGCATCGAAAGCGAGTGTCATTGACCAGATCACGAAGGGACAACAACTTGTTAGCTCATCAAGCACAGTCACATTCGCTTTGATTATCGATGGCAAGTCGCTTACATTCGCATTAGAGGACAAGCACAAGAGTGCATTCCTAGCTCTGGCGACGAACTGCGCGTCTGTTATCTGCTGTCGATCGTCGCCTAAACAAAAGGCTCTTGTGAGTACACTACTTCTCATCATAATTCAATCCTTGTTGAAGTTCCATTTCTCCTTTCTTGTTCTTGATTATGATGGATGTGAATCCATGTTGATCAGGTTACCAGACTGGTGAAGAATGGCAGCGGCAAGACAACGTTGGCCATCGGCGATGGGGCCAACGACGTCGGTATGATTCAAGAAGCCGATATCGGAGTTGGCATAAGCGGCTTCGAAGGAATGCAGGTATTATTACACTGAAAATCTCTTCTGATGTAAATATAATCTCCTGCCCATCAAGAAAATCATCAGCTTCTGTTGATATCTGATTCGATCTTGCAAATTGCGTGGTTCAGGCTGTTATGGCAAGCGATATCGCTATCGCGCAATTCCGCTTTCTGGAGAGGTTGCTTCTTGTTCATGGGCACTGGTGTTACAGAAGGATTACATCTATGGTATTGCATCTTTTCACATGAGAATCAATGGAAACTTTTCTTTCTCAATCAGATGCTGACATTGTTTTTTTCGTGCACTTGTTCTTGCAGATATGTTACTTCTTCTACAAGAACCTGACGTTCGGGTTTACGCTCTTCCTGTACGAAGCATACACATCATTCTCCGGGCAAGCAGCATACAATGACTGGTTCATGGCATTTTACAACGTGTTCTTCACCTCGCTTCCGGTGATCGCCTTAGGCGTATTCGATCAAGATGTTTCGCCGAGGAACTGCCTGAAGGTATGTTCATTGCACATAATCATGTGATACTTAATTCGCGCAAAACTTTCAAGCAACTGATGGAAGTTGGTACTCTTTGCAGTTCCCTCTTCTGTATCAAGAAGGCGTGCAGAACGTACTCTTCAGCTGGATTCGAATCCTCGGCTGGATGTTCAACGGTCTTCTGAACGCAGTGATCATATTCTTCTTCTGTATGGCTGCAATGAAACACCAGGCGTTCAGGAAAGGCGGACAGGTCGTGAGCCAGGAGATCCTTGGGTTGACAATGTACACTTGTGTGGTCTGGGTGGTCAACTGTCAGATGGCCCTCTTTGTGAGGTTCTTCACATTTATACAGCACATATTCATCTGGGGTGGCATAGCACTCTGGTACCTTTTCATGCTGGCATACGGTGCGATAACGCCTACGATATCGACCAACGCGTACATGGTGTTCATCGAAGCGGCTGGACCTGCACCTTTCTTCTGGATCATAACGTTATTCGTCGTGATCGCCACCCTCATTCCCTACTTCTCGTATTCGTCGATCCAGATGCAGTTCTTTCCTATGTACCATGAGGCAATTCAGTGGTCTAGAGTTGAAGGGAAGTGCGAGGACCCCGAGTTCTGCGACATGGTTCGACAGCAGTCGGTCAGCAGGAACACGGTAGGAGTCAGTGCCAGGATGGAAGCCATAGTGAAGAAGATGGAGAAATGAAGTCCAGGATGCAATTCAGTCCTTAGAATAGCATTGTTCCATTTGGCAGACCAAAGTTGTGCAGTGTATTTATTGATTGGTCGATTTTGTCCATACATTTGAGATGTACATTCTTAGCTTCTTGTTATTATTATTATTTCAAAGGATTGTTTCCATTTCCCCTCTATTTTGGGGTAATGCATAGTAATCATTGTTCTTGTTTCCACATAAAAAAAAAGGATTGATCAGATTTAACTATGAACAGAAAGAACTGCTGCATCTGTTGTTGTCTTTATTATGCTGCCTTCATTTGTGAACGTCCCTTGATTATGGTATGTCGATTCTACGAGCTGTTGTGATAAAGATCATAAGAACGTGCAGAGATAACACATGAATTGTGATGGCAGATAGTCATCCTACTCATTCAGTGGGAGAAGCGGTTGCGTTGAAAAATGCACAAGATGGTCATTTGTTTGCATTGTACACATTGGGTAAATTAATTTATATAATTGGTTTGAAATCTGACCGTGAAAATTCCAATGAGATGTTTCGAAGTACCAGCTGTTCTTTGATAGTCTAATGGGTGTCCCTTTTGATGGGTGTTTACCAGGGATGCAAACGGTGGGATACGGATACGGATATAGGTATTATCATATCCTTATCCGTTTTTTAATACGGATATGGTTGCGGATACGGATATTGATGGATATTAAAACTATCTTACCATATCCTTAAAAAACGGATGTGGATGTAAAACGGATATTTATCACACACGAGTAATATTAGAAATACTCTCTAGAATCGACTTAAATATATAAAAAATTGGATCGAAAAAACATGATATTAATTTATTAAATATGTTTGTATCATAAAAATTGTATAAATATGATAAAAGGTGGTAGAGAATTATTTTATATATGATTAAAATAAATCTATGACTATATTTATATACGAAAACGGATATACGAATACGGATACAGATGTTTGCGGATATCAAAATGATATCCATATCCGTATCCATTCTAAACTGTATACGGATGTCAAAATCTATATAAAACGAATATGGTGACGGATCGGATACGGATATATCCATATCTGTTTGCATCCCTAGTGTTTAAGGATATGAGGGGACTCGAGTGTTCTCCCCACTTCCCTTACTTCTAACATGCTTAGATGCGACCTAGATCAGTAATGTGAATTCTTGATTCCTTGTTTTATCCACGCCTGAACAAATCTATATGCTCTCTCAGTTGCTATTCTATGAGTAGTTTCGAGGGCTTTCAATGTCAAAATTGTGCAGATGTCTATCGTGTATCGTCATATCCTAGGAGTAGATTGTCTGACCCAGGGTTCCACTAAATTGGTAGAGATATCTTCTCTAAGGATAGTTCTCCATGGATGCTTCGTTGATCTTTGACTTTCTCGGATTTCTATTGTTGGTTGTTATTGGTTTATTTATTTTATTTCGTGGATCTTGCCAGATATTATATCATATTTTATATACTTGGTTTTCATGTTATTTAATGAATGTTCGTAATTGAACATTTATTATGGTCGGTTGAATAGTATTGTAGTTGTTGGAATATTTGTTATGTGTGCCTATTGTGTTCTAGGAAGGTAAAAGGATCCTGGAGAAGATCCATTTACCCCATCCATATGTTTAGTCTCACATTGTCCAGTGGTGGGACTTGGAGGCTATGTGTAGGTTATATAAGGAGCCCTAGACCTCCTGTATCCATTGAGAAAGTGCAATGCATAACATACCCCTTTGAGGGCTTCTCCCGTAGATTCATCCTGCTCTTCACGGAGTAGGGTTCCACGTTAAACCCCGATGTTCTTCGTTGTTCTTTATTTTTTTTCTATGTTCGCTTCCGCTTGTTTATTTTCTAACATGGTATCAGAGCAGGTCAATTTTCGAAGATTTTTATGTTTTTTTCGAGAATTGGTTCTTGCTGATCATTAAAAATTTTATTTGAGAAGATATGTTGTTCATGATTCTTCGAAGATCATGTTTGGTTTGAAGATTTGAGTTAAGTTCTAGGGTTTTTTGAAACCCTTGATTGTCCAAGAGCAGCATCGTCATCTAGGCTTGCCCTACCCTCAGTTCCAGGGAGATGTGCCCTAGCCGCAGTTCCCAGAAGGCACCCTCATCACCTTGGGGCGTGCCCAGGCGACGCGCAAGGCTTCATCAATCGCAAAAGGCACCCACCAGGAGCAAGTGTTGCCTAGGCGATAGTGGTACCCAAGCGAGATGGCTTGTGACGGCAGCCTCCAACAGAGGCACCCAAGCGAGGCACTCAACTATCCAGGAGGCACGCTCCAAGCGGCGCAAACATCCAGGAGATGCATCGTTACCTTCTCCCAGATCGAAGCCTCCCAGAAAAAGCCTCCACGCGGTGAACATCAAGATCTCCCAGACGCGCATCCCCCGCGCGCGCTAGCCCCAACGGCATCGCCATCTCTCCCACCATTGCATGGTATACATCCAGGCGGAGCTCGGCCTCCCCCGCGCACAACTCCGTGCCCTCCATATTGCCATGAAGGCCCAGGCGGGGCTCTTCCCTCCAGTGGTGCCGCTTGAATCAGTGGCAGCGTTCCCCCATTTCAGGCGGGCGGTGATATGTCCCTTCATATCAGGGCCGGAGGGACTTTAGGTTGAGGGTTCCCAGGCTGGGAACCCTAACAACACGGGCATTTAGTTTTAAAAAAATGAGATGGGGAAGTGCAGCACATTTGGGCGGCTAAAGTTGAAAAAACGGGGGGACTTTGTTATAGGAGGCCCAACGAAAAAATAAAAAAATTGAGAAAAATGCGCGCGCATTTGAAAAATCCGTATGCAAGTATTTTGAAGAAAAAAGGAGAAAGAGGTGTGTACAAAGAAAAGTTGTACGCAAAATATTTGCAAAAATAATATTTCAAAAAAATGATGAATGTTTTGAAAAGCCGACAAGTTGTGATCGGCTAAGTGGTTTTGTTTTGTCCCCATCATTGTTGTCTTCTCCCAACTTGGTAGACGTACATGTTTTCCGACAAGTATGGGAGAAAGGGGGAGTATGGTGTAGAGTCACATGTCATGTTCCAGATTCAGGAGGCCATCTAGATATTCCAGACTCTACAGTTTAGATTATTTCAGACTCGATAGATTGGTCAGAGTCCAAGTTCGAGGCACTCCATGTTGAGGCCCATTTTCGAGTTCTCCAGAGAGAGACTCATTTTCAGACATGCATATGTTTGCAGTCATTTTCAGATGAGCACATGTTTGCCATCTTTTGTTATGGTCCCCATCTTTTCTTCTTATTTTGTTCACCCAGAGTTTTTCATGTGGTATCATAGGGACACCATAGCAGTGTACCATTCTCTGAGCCAGATGGGAGAGATCCAGTTCTCCGACGAGGAGACTTTTTAGACTCCATTCTCAAGCGACTGTGGACTTCGATGAGGATTGCACAGGCACGGATTCGGACCTTTTCAGAGATGGAGCAGTTATCCACATTATTGTGGCGGATCAGAGTACTCCAACGAGGAGACTCATTTCAGTTGCAGTGACTTTGACAAACGCAGTTCAAAGCACATGCTCTCCGACGAGGAGATTCAGCATACTCACACTACAGCCCGTTCGTCCTCCTCATCTGCACGACATGAGAAGCAACATCCTCGACTGCAGCAGTCCTGCGCGTTGGGTTGATATTGTTCATAGTGTCCTGTAGTATTGAGTTGAGTTTCTTTCTGTTTGTCCAAGCTGAGCAATGCATGCTCCAGCTTCAGGGGAAGTGTTGGAGTATTTGTTATATGCGCCTATTGTGTTGTAGGAGGGTAAATGGATCCTGGAGAAGATCCATTTACCCCATCCATATGTTTAGTCCCACATTGTCCAGTGGTGGGACTAGGAGGCTCTGTGTAGGCTATATAAGGAGCCCTAGACCTCCTGTATCCATTGAGAAAGTGCAATGCATAACATGCCCCTTTGAGGGCTTCTCCCGTGGTTTCATCCCGCTCCTCACGGAGTAGGGTTCTAGGTTAAACCCCGATGTTCTTCATTGTTCTTTATCTTTTTCCATGTTCGCTTCCGCATATTTATTTTCTAATAATAATAATTTATAGTATTGTCAAATTAAATCTTATTGATTCCAAAAATTATTATTAAATTTCATTATTACTAATACTAGAAACAAAAATCCTAGAAAAGATATTCATAACCATATTTAAAATTATGCCAGCTACACTGTTCAATTCAAGAGTGGATATGACGAGGATGCATAAAAAATAAAAATTTCAAACATTAGCAGCAACACATGAAAACTTGATTTACCACCATCCAATTCAATGCTTGAAACTGATTATCCCACGAAAGCTCGTTTCTGAAAGCTAAAAGGCATAATCTGCATAGACATATGTCAATGTTGCATTTTGTTGGTTTAGTCCAATACCTTATTTGACATTAATGTTCATCCATGTAAAGTATGAAGGGGTTGTGGAAATAACTTGACAAAAAGCATAATATCGAAGACATCGATATTGAGAAATAATCAGTCGTAAAGTTTTTTTATTTTCAATGTCTAAATGGAAGTCGTATTCTAAACATACACAAATTTTTAATCCTACTCCATGGTTCTGAAGAAATGGAATGAAACTGTTCAATATGGTTTAAGTCGTGTCAATCACATAAAAGTTCCCTCAGTCATGGAAAGACTTCTGAATGGCTCTTAAACATAAGGTGGGAAAAATCTCTATGGATGAATTTACGATAGTAAACACCATTGAGGATGCATATAGGAAACAAAAACAAGTGGTCCCTATGTATGTGCAGGCTAAGGATAATTTTATGACTTTAAATGACAAAGAAAAAATCGAAAAGAGCAGAAACAATAGGAACAAAATCAAAGGTAAGATTTGAAAAAAGGTAAATAATAAAAATTATTGATATTGTAATGAGATTAGGTACTTGAAGCAGGATTGTCCTGTCAGAATCTTGATTACTCATGTTTTAAAGCTAACAACACATTAGATCTATTTGTATAAGTGTGTCGATTTTGCGTGATCTTTAGAAAAGGTTCAAGACCTTAGCATAAACTCTTCAGAAGTTTTTTTATATTATATGTTGTTAAGTGTGTTTAGCTTGTGTAATCATTAAATTTACTCTAAATAGTATCCAATTCTTATATCGATGATGTATACAAAGAGTCAAAACTACTAGTCAAGTCAAAGTTCTTGTAGCAAAGTCAACTTCAAGTCGAACCCTCAATTGATCGCTCATTGTAATTTATTCAGATCAATCATCCACTGATCACTCATGTCACTTAACTTGATCGATCATTTTGCAACCAACCGAAGAACACTTTGAATTTATTGATCATTGGTTTTTGTATGCTCAATAAGTCATATGATCGCTCATTTCTTTCTTATTGATCGATCATTTGTTAGCATTATCTATCCTTGACCAATTCTTTTTATTGATTGATAAGTCCCTTTTCATGATCGGTCATTTATTTGAAATTTGGATTTTGTAACCAACCTTTTGATCGATCGTGGTATTCTATTTGATTGATAATGTGAGCATTGATGGATCATGATCTTATGTTGATCGATCATTTTGAATAAAACTACTATTTTTGGCTCCTGACATTTACGTGGTTGAATCACTACAAAAAGAGACTCATACCTCCTCATTTCAACACACATCTCAATTTTAGTATTCTTCTCTCTCTCTCTCTCTCACTCACTCTCTCTCTTTCATTTTTGAGTGCTCATATCTTCTAGAGAGAGGATTTCTAAGCTGAAAGCTCGTCCTGATTTGTAGCAAGTTCCTCGAGCTTTCTATGTGTAGTCAGTGATTCTCTTGAAGCTATTTAGAAAAATTCAATGATATTCTTCAATTATATATCTTTCACTTGTGTTAGAGATATATTTGTCTGAATCAAGCATTTGCATATTCTTTTGATATATTATCTTTGTTAATCTGATTATTGTTAGTTTATTGCTTTATTTATTTAGCACAAATAATTGTATCCTCTTCAGTTAATGTTGTTCTGCAGATACTCTTAGTGTTCTCTCTGCAGGAAGCTCGAGGTGAAGCCTCAAGCATTTATGCAGCTAGTTCAGTTGCAGTGGTGACTTTGGTGTTTGATCCAAAGTTGTGACTTTGGCATGTGATCCAAGGTTGTAAGCTTCATGCTTGCAATCAGTTGAGATATCCGTCTAAATATCTCGGATTTTAGTGTAAAAGTTGGTTGGATTGGCCAATCGAAAATCCTAAGTCAGGTTTGGATCATCTTTTTCACCAGCTTAGGTTTCCACGTTAATATATCGTGCAGTGTGATTGTTGGATTGCTGTCTCTTATTGGATTTGATTGCTCATCTTCTGTTTCCGTGAAAAAAAATATTCTGTTAAACTCAATTCACCCCCCACACCCCATCTGGAGTGTATTCGATCCATAAGTACCATCACTTCTATCTTTAATAGCTCAAAAGAAGACTATAGAAGAAACCCACACAAGTGAATATGAGGACCAAGAGGATCGATCCTAGTGATAAATCCGTGATTCATCTCACTTATTCTTTCATTTTCTATAAAATCTACGGTAAAACACACATATATACTAATTAAATATCATCTCTTAACAAAATACATGTCATGAAAAAATGTCTTTCTAACAATAATCGGAAAAAATGAAAGAAAAAGAAAGAAAAAATGACTATAAATATGTATAAACTTAACCATAACTCAGAGATTAAGTCAATATTGAATAGATCTTGATAATAAAGAAGGAAGAGATAAGGAATGTACGAAAAATCAAAAAATAACTAAGTTTAAATAATATTCAGATTATGTGTTTATATTGAACTAACTTTTTGAATTTATTCAGAAAAACTGTGTAAATATTTCACCTAAATTCCTTCACCAATGTGTTTATAATATTTATATCTATAAATAAGAATCTTCAATAAAAATTAGATCAAAATCAAGGAATAAAATATTGTAAAAATAATTATTATCATTTCCTATTTATATAAAACTTCCAATTGACCAAACTTATCTTTGAACATTATTTATAGAAAACTTCCAATCGACAAAACTCATCTTTGAATTTCACAAGGATAGTATATAAATAAGGTGAAGGGACGCTCTTGACCTGAAGCAGGAAGAGAGGGGGTAGAAGGTAATAATGCGTGGAATTCACCTAACCTGACAAAAATGTTTACTAATTGCGGTCTTGTCACAAACGACTGGAAATTCCCCAATCCTCGACAACAAGCTCTTATAATTTCCTAAAGAAGAAGCGAGAAAGAGTCAGTCATTCATTTCTCCTAAGCATGATGCATGAAATCCCCCTGGAAAGACAACGAGATGGTCATGTGGAAGGAGAAGAACTTTTTACTCATGAATTTGTCTATTTATAGGGAAAAAAGGAAACCATTATCCTTATAAAGAATTTTAGGGGAACGTTCATAGCTAAGCTTTGGGTTCTTAGTGATGCAAGGGAAAGGAGACATGGAAGCTAGGTAAAGAGGCTAAGGATGGGCAAGGTAGGTGGAATTCATGTAAGCATTTATAACTAATAATAAAAATCATGGAGTAATAGTGTGTGTCATTTTTTGGGTTTGGTTTACCAATTGTACACTTATATATACATATTAAAACTTCTATATTTTCTATAGTACTAATACTAATCTCTATCTATTTAATTTTTCTCGTAACATATACATAAAAATACAAAAAATACAAAATAAAATTCATAATTGATAAATATTTATAGAATTCAAATCGAAAAAAATTGTAAAGTCCAACTTCTAGACTGATTTCCCACTCTGTATGAATTCCAAATTGAGCAACTCACTTTTAAAGTTAAAGTTACAAAAATATTTTTATAATTAGTCATTTCAAAAAAAATAGAGCTAATTTGCGTAATATCAATTTTGGGGCATATATGGTACATATGCAACTACGTTTAATATTTACAACATTGTAAATAAATGTCTTTAAATTAATTTAAATAAAATCATAACCATAAAACATATATATAAAGTACATATATTGTACTTATGCTTATTCATGCTTGTAAATGAGCTCATAAAAATACAACAATATATATATGGCATAAGAAATTGTAAAATAGATAGAAAAGATACCTAAATTGACTTTGGTTCACCATAAATTTGGCGAGCCCCATCTCATTTGAAATTTCTCCTATGTGTGTGTGCGCATACATGTGAAATTATGCTTGAAATAATTATTATATATAATGAGGCACTTAAATGTAAAATAAAAGAATTAATATATGTATGTTGTTTTATATATTATAGCTATATTTGTGAGTTTTTTCTTATTTTCTACATTAATTTAATAATAATAATTGTATTATGTCATTTTATAGGTAATTAAATTATATATGTTGTATTTTAATAGCTTCGAATTATAGGAGATCAAATGGTTCTCGATTTGTTTTATTATCTAAAATCATTTATTATTTATAAACTAATTTATATTGAATTTATAATTATATGTCAATAAGATGGTCAATCTAGAAAAGATTGTATTTCTGTGACAGCATGTGGGTGTTTCCAACTCATCACTGCACTAACCTTCGCAGGACCAATTGATATATCTTCTCCAGAAATATTATGCCCTAAGAAGAATACTTTAGATAGCCAGAAGTCACATTTGTTATATTGGTGATATTCAAATCTAAAGTCAATCTTGGAATACACAGTTTAACCCTGCAACTGATCAAAGAGGTCATCTATTCTTGGCAGAGGATACATGTTCTTTATTGTCCTCCTGTTTAGCAGTCTATAGTCAATGCACAACTGCATCGACCCATCCTTTTGCCCTACAAACAAAAGAGATGCACCCCATGGTGAAGTACTAGGATGAATGAAGCCTTTGTCTTACAGTTCTTGTAATTGTACCTTTAACTCTCGTAACTCAGTTGGTGTCCTCCTATATGGAGGGATAGAGATAGGATGAGTATCAAGTGTTAGATATATTTCAAATTCAATCTCTCACTCAGGTGGTAATTGATGAATCTGTGATTCATCACTCTTAAAGTTGAAAATAGAGCTTCGTCCCCGGGTATTTAGCTTCATATTTCCCTTTATCTTGCATAAATAGCATTCATGCATCAATCCACAAGATATGCATCTTAGCATTCATATTTGCATTTAAATAAGAAGCCAATCCACGTGTAAAATCCACTTGTAAAATATCCACCTATTTATTTGTATTTTATCCCCTCCAAAATAAAATAACGCCTTCCTTATAATGTGCACACCATTAGTTGATAATATAAGGAAGAAGGCTAGCTTTCCTCTCTTGTAAAATGCCCCATAAAGCCCCAAACCTCCTAGACCTTAGAATGCATCTCTCTATTACAAAACTCCGAATTAGGTCTACTCACCTTCAGATGAATACACATCCAGAGACCTTTAAAATGAGACTAATTTCATTCAATTCGGAGCTCGTAGGCAAAACTTGGGTCCTTGGGCCTCCTTGTATACTATACATATGTGTATTTGTATTCTTGTATTTTTATATCATATTTGACTCATCTCCTTTTTTGGTCAACATGAAACTTGTAGATCTCATCGAGATCTACAATTTTCGTGTTTTGAGTTTTTTCAAATTCGGCCTCCTTCTCCCTCTAATCTTATTTTTCTTCTCAGCCATTCACAGCTGGCCACATGGCGCCCTCTGATTGCGCCACACGGCCCGACCCCTTTATAATATCCGCCCGCGCCCCTGGCCGTCGGATCTCTTCTTGAATCCAACGGCTCAATTCCCTCCACGCAACCTCTTCTTTTCAACCGCCCGATCAATCCTCAGATCTCATCACAGCCTTCCATCAGCGCCTCATCAGGCTCGCGCCACGTGGCATCACCTCATCCATCCGATCCACTCCATCATAATGGCTCAAACACTTCGTTCTCTCAGCCATTCGATCAAACTCCTGAGTCCATCTCATCCGTCCGATGGCGCTTCACCTATAGTACGCCACATGGCAACATCCTGGCCCTCCGATGTCGTGCCCTAGATCTGATTCCAAGCGTCGATCCGCGCCTTCATCTGGGTCGTTGCATCGCCTGATCCAACAGCCAAGGGGTCATCGTCTACCTCCACACACCCCGCACCCACGTCCTCCACCGTACGCAAGGGGCCGCCCCCTTTCTATTTTGGGCTCCACGCCGACCATCTTCTCCGACCCTCAATGTCACCACAACACAGCCCACTCGTCCCCCATCTTCGCCAACCCCCTCGATCTCCATGAAGACCCTCAACCTCGCTCCACGATGTCCAACAACTCCACCTCATAACCATCCATACCGTCACCTTCATCCTATAAACCAGTCACCTCCGGCCACTTTCACCCTCATCCGCCACCACGGAAAGTGTCTCCGAGCTCCCACCTTCAGATTGGTGACAGCAATTTGATCCAAGGTTGAGCAAAGACCGAGAACCACCTCCGATGAGATCCACGACCCTCCACCGTAGTGTCACAGCTCCTCCAAGGTGTTGCACGAGCTCAGGTCTCTACCGGCCTTCGAGCGACAATCGGGAAGCTCCCGCCGAGCTTCTGATCCCAGGTAGATCCCTCCATCTCTTCCCCGATCCTCTTCTTTTTTTTTCTTTCTCTTTCTTCCATTTATTCTCCATCCACGCGACTCTTCTCGCTCCGCCTACCATCCTCCGAGCTTCGCAAGGGAGCTCTGATCTTCGCGAGCCCCTTCGTTCCTTCCGACGACGTACTTCACCTTTCACCGACGCCAGTTCTGCCACCTTGGCAGAGCTCGACCATCGAACCACCTCACTTCATCACATGCCTCGTATTCCACTCCCGACCACTCCACTGTCACAACGCATGCTTCGACTATCCTCTAAGCCCCCTGCATGTACTTCCATTTTGATTGGTTGGAGGCTCGTCGGAGCTGCTTCCGGACTCCTCCGCCACCGCCCTCCAGAGCCTGTCCTCCACTCCTGAGACCACCAGACGCTCCACCGCCCACCGGTATCCTTCATCGACGACGGGAGGACGAGGCGGAGCTAGGCGAGCTTAGCCGGAGCCCAGCCCTCTCCACCGTGGGAGGCGGAGGACCGTTGGGGACGACAGCCAGCAACCGTTCGATCCTCTTGATCGAACGGTCAGGAGTCATCCACATCGCCATGTCCTGTAGCGGTAGGATCAGGCGGATCCTACGCGTCCAGATCGCGCCACGTCATCGCCGTCGCCCGCTCCAGGTGTCGTTGGATCAATCTAGATCCAACAGTCATGGATCGACCACGTCCTCGTCTCAGGAGCGACCCATCACCGTCGGATAGATCTTGATCTAACGGACCTGGACACGCCACGTACCAGCAGTTCCTTACCGTTGGATCGTCACTTGATCCACGATCCAGATCAGGCCACGTCGCCCTATCCGAGCCTCTTCCCCGACCACTAGGCTCGGATATCCGAAGCCACTCCGAGCCAGAGCCGAACCTCCAGAGCAACCCAAGCCTCGATCCGAGCCTTCGAAGACCACCGAGCCTGGGACCCCCACGTGATCCGCACGTACGTCCTGGGTTAGTTGCATCGAGGCCCCTGAAGGTTTCCAGAATTGCATTTCAGTCCCTGTCAGGAGACCCCACGTGAGGAGCATGTGTTCTGTGGAGAAATTGCATCCACCCTCAACATGATAGGTAATTGCATATTGGTCCATGTCAGCACGTTTTATTTTTGTCAATTTTAATTCCTGTAATTACATTTATACCCTTGTCTTTGCATGCATATTTATGCACTCATTTTAGTTCATTTTTCGATTTGGAAAATTGCATTGTGGAGCTTATGTTGTCCTCTTTCATATGTGACACTTGGCATATTTTTGTAATATCAGTGGATTTTCTATTAATTAATTGATTCAATTTTGCTATATTTTGCCCGTTTATGCCTTTTAATTTATAGTAATTTCTTTGTGACTCCAAAAATCTCCAAAAAAAACACATTACATTTAGGATAATTAGGTTCACATTGCATAAAAATTTCATCTCAATTGCACGCATCTCGAGGTCTAAATAAATCATTTAGTGATTTCCTTGATCAATTTTTAATAGGATCATTTCACAAAGAAATTTGGGTTTAATAATTTTCCTGGATTCCTCACCTTCAGATCGATCTAGGATAATTTTTATTTCTAAAAATGTTGTGATTTGGTATTTATTAAAATTAATTTAGCAAAAATCATCTTGCATTCATTTTTAATTCACAGTAAATTCATTTAGTATCAGAAAATTTTAAAAAAATTTAGTTTACCTTAATTTCATTGCATTTCATCATCTGGCCAAATTTCGAAGCTTTTGGACTTGATTTGATCACATTAACTTTTAAATTGGCCTGATTGTGCATGTGTCTTGCATAAAAAATTGAAAAAGACCAAAAAAAATTATCCCCTGAAAATCAAACCTTGGACTTTGCTAAAAATCTAACTAAGGAGACAGTTGCCTCCCTGAGTTCGACCTTGGGTTTGTCCAAGTAAAAAAAATTGCCACTCGCGATTAACTTGCTTTAATTAAAAGTGGTTTTTGATCTGCTCTTATTATCCGACTACAACGAACATTATTAATTAATTTGACCATTAATTTGATCGAATTAACAAGAGTAGCAAGAGCCATTTCAAAATGGTGTCGTTGCCGGGGAGGCACGGCTTAGGTTAATTTGCAGTAATTTCTGAGTGTTTGACTTTCAATCCCCGGGTAGTCTGAACCCCGATTTTCTTGCGAATATTTTCTGTCCTTTAATTTGTGTATTTTCGAGTTGTTCTCTATCCGACCTCAAATTATTTATGTACCAGGAACACGAGGAGTCGAAGACGCTTCGAGGAGTCTGCATTTTAATTTCTTGAGTGATGTGAGAGAACTTGTATTTTTATTCATTTCTTTATTTTTTCGCATCATTTCTAGCGGTTCCCGTTTGGGTTCTCGCGTGTGTAAAGATAGTGGAACTGTATCCCCATGTGCTGTGTGGATTGAATTGTAGATTAGGCTTGCACTAGCGGCTCCTCGTGCCACTCTAGGATTTGCTTGTGCTCGTAAATTTTTAGGACCACACAATACACTTAAAAGATGCACTTAGACCGCAGATCTAGTCAAAATAACATGTGCTCTACTCGCTAATAGAACTGCCTATCTAGGAGCGGATTTTGTCGTTTGCATTTACATGTAGTGTAAAGATTTCAATTCTGTTTTGCATCCTGCATAAAAGCGAAGGGATCATTGTAAGTTTTCTTCACTCAGCATAAGCACCATTGTTTTTCGTGCATCGGCTTTTCTCGATTTCTCTCTCTTGGTTTTCCAACTTAAGTTAAAGGAAATTGGGACTGGACGATAGGCGTGCTGTGTGGACTGAACTAAATCAGTGAAAACTTAACTTAAAACCGGGACTGCTAAACATTATTGACCAAAAAATCAATAAAATTGGAAACTCTGCTTGCGGGAGATCCACCCCGACCTTGTTTTCAGACTGAGTGAGGGTACTTGAGTGTGTGTGAACACCTTAAGGCAGAGCCCGAATCCCCGCCTTCCATATCACATTCCAACTGATCCTAGCAAATACCACGAGTTGAATATTTTCAGGTTAATCGACTAGTACCAAGTAGCCTCCGCCTGTTTACGGGTAGTCAGGGGTGAACTTGCAGTACTCCGCGACAAGCTTCTAGTAACCCTTCGGGGTGAAGTTCCAGCCTTGTCAGCCTTCGCCTGCTTGCAGGTAGATAGGGGCATGGTCTTTGAATCCATCAACTTGGGATAGGAGCGAAGAAAGGAAGGGTGCAGGTATCTTAGGCGACAGGTTAAACAGGGAAGACGCATCCGGCTTTAAGCCGACTTCCCTCTAGGCCGCGTAACCTTTGCTATTTGCTTGACAATCACACTTAAAACAACTGGATTAATTGGACTCAGTTTTGGGTCCTTCACCGTATTGAGTGTGAAACTACAGGGTTTGGATTGTATTGCTTGCTTCATGTAGGAGTAAAATCCTATCTTTACTTAGAACTCCTGATTCTTCTCGCCAATTCAAGATGATTGATTGGGGGAATATCGACACATTATTCGCCAATCTCTTTTTGAGTCCCCCATGAAAATCATCTTCACCGGACCAAGCACAACTTGGACCACCCAGAGCTCATGACCCTCTTGAGTTCTGGATCCCTCACACCTAGGGTGGTTACTCTCAAACCAACCCTTTCCTCTCCTCTGAGCTTACTGAGGAAGACCATTGCCTCGATAATAATCCCTTCCTTGATTTATCCTATGACCCAGATCATTTCCATTCCCCAGGACTAAAGGACAAGATGCCACCAAAGTTTCCCCCAGATGAGGGAGAACACCAAGATGACCCACTCCAGCAAGTCTTGGCTCGCCTTGCCACAGCCGAACAACAGAATGCGGATCTTACAGCAAGAATGGGACAAATCACTGCGGCTGGAGGAATCGACCGACCAATGGTTAATGCCTATAACCCAGCGGAGAATGAGATGCAAAGTTGGTTGGCACCAGCGGTCCCTCCCGAAACATTCGAGCTCAAGCCCCACTTCCTTAGCCTGCTACCAAAGTTTAGTGGACATGTAAATGAAGAAGCATATGCCTTCCTCAGAGACTTCGAGCTGGTTTGCAACAACCTTAGTCACCCTAGGGTTGGGCAGGATTACATTCGACTGAAGGCCACCCCCATTTGCCTTAGGAGATAAGGCAGCACATTGGTTGAAAAATCTTGGGGTGATATGTACAACCTGGATGCAGTTCAAGGACTTTTTTCTGAAGAAGTTCTACCCCCTCAGTAGGGCTAATCAAATGAGAACGAAGATCGCTAGTTTTTCCCAGGGACCCAGTGAACCATTCCATGAAGCTTGGGATAGGTTAATGACCTAATTCAGAAATGTCCATGCCAGCATGGGGATGATAGCTGACAAGTTAACCATGGTCGAGCAGATCCACAAGAGGGTCACTGACCTTGAGTCTCTCTCGCGTTTACCGAAGCAAGTGGAGGAACTTACTGAAAGGGTAGCTAAGATAAAGCTACATGTCCCTTCTGCACCACCTATACCTATATACCGAGTCCATCTTATACAGGAACAGGCACCGGGGCCTCAGAGTGGCTGGGTAGAGTATCAGAATTACACCCAGCAAGACCAGCATGCACCCCCACAAGTGGAAACCAGATACGAGGAGCCTCCGCAGGTGTTCGAGATCAACAGGATGTGGTACATCCATGACCCCGTCGGCAGACAGTCAAGGATGGCAAACGGTCAGCCTCATCGACCTTCCCCAGCTTACCAGGAAACCAGCTCCGTCCCTGTACCGCGCTTTGTTCAGTCCAGGCCCGAACGAGGGTACCAGCTTCAGCAGCACCACCAGCAGCAGCGCACATTCCACTCGGACCAGCAGGGCCCGTCACCGTTCCATCAGCAGCAGCAGTATTGGCATGGCCAGCAAGGCCAGTATAGAACCTCATTCGCAAGTCAGCATCAGTCAGCCCAGCCCATCGAATTGGAGTCCATCACCTTGCAATCCAAAACTTTTCTGATAGGGTCCAACAAATCCAGAATGACTATCTGGATATGAAAACTGATCTGAATCGTGTCTCTCGTACCCAGGATCAACAAATGGCGCCAAAGACCCCAATTCCCGCCCAGGTTCAGGCCATCCGAACAACTTAACTCAAGGCCAGAACTGACCTCATGATCAGGTATACTATTCAAATAACTCTTTATCTGAACATGAGACCCTTTCGTATGATAATGTGAACCATATGTCCCTCAGGAGCAGAAGGACCGTGATCATACCTGATCGGGCACGGGCATCGGAGGAAGGAGCCGCCAAGTCTCTACCTGAGGAGAACTTGGAGGCAGAAGAGGAGCAGCACCGCCATCACCACCATTGGCATAAGAAGAGGACTTTTGGGTCCTCGAAGCAGCAACAAACTCGCATCAGCAGAGAGTCCGACGAAACCGACAAAGATCATGTACCTCCATCTGAGGAGGACCGTACAGAAGTCGCGGAAGACGCATCACCGGTTTCGCCACAGCATTTTCTTTTTAGTACGAGTCAGAGTCCGAGTCTGTTTCAGAGTCCGAGTCTTGTACAGAACTCAGTTCCCACATTGAATGAAAACATTTCAGTTTCAGAAGCTGAGTTAGAGTCAATAATCCCTTTCCCCCGAGCTCTTAAGGGTGGAAAGAAGAAAACTAAAAAAAATCCAAAAAGATGACCTGAGATGGTAGAGTTCTGCAACAAATATATCAAGGTCACAATACCCGTTGACAAGTACGTGGAAATGACACATGCATTCTAGAAATACCTTAAGGTGAGATGCACACCCACTAGGGTTAGCAGGAAGACCAAAAGCCATGTTGAGAAACACGTTCTTTCAGTAGCCACGACTTGTGCATAAAGAACTCATTTCCAAGGAAACGAAGAGACATGGGTGCACATTATGTGGTGAGTCATGTCGATGGCATTGCGTTTGCACGCACTCTTCTAACCAACGGCTCCTCAATTAACTTAATGCCTACAACCCTCTTTGAGCGGCTTAATCTCGGACCTCTTAGGAAATCTAGAGCCCTCCTGCAGTTCAGTGATAAATCAACCAAGAGGTCCCAAGGAGAATTGAGAAATGTTATAATCAAAGTCGAGGGTCAAGAATACATGGTGGACTTAACTGTCCTAGATATGGAAATCCCTCGTAATTGGAGAGATTCCCAGATCATCTTAGGCAGACCCTTCCTTTAAACAGCGGAGGCCTTATTTGATTATAAGATTGGGAAGATCCAGTTCCAAACTCCAGGCGGAGATGAGGAACTTGAGATGAAGCAAACCAGATGGTAGAGATCGAATTCCGAATCCAACATCGAGTACTCCTCAACCGAAGCAGACTGCGACCATGTAGACACAGTTGGGCCATGGAGACAAAACCCAGCCAGCACAGATGAGTCCCTCCCCTCTGGAGATGATCTTGTGCATGAGTCAGTTTAAGAGGCCCTCTGAAACGAGTACAGCTCAAAATCTGCATCCCCCTACATCTTCGTTGACTTAGAGGCCCAGCTGGGCATGTAAGTCCTTCCCTCTATAGGACAATCGGAAGATGAGGATGACGAGTCTGACGTGACTTTTACCGATCGCATGGAGACCTTTGACAATCCGACTCCAGAGATGAATAACTTGGTGGCAGCAATTACAGAGAAAGATCCAGCCACTTCCAACACCGAACCAAATTTGATTGAGCCAGATTTCCTACACGATCACACCTTACCTAAGCTCAAGCCTTTACCCATAACACTCAAGTATGCCTTCCTTGCGGGACAGGAGAAGAAATATCCGGTCATCATCAGTTCACGATTGACCGAGGAGTAGAAATCTTGCTTGCTAGAGATCCTGGAAAAAAACCGCAAGGCAATATGCTGGAGCATTTCCGATCTCCATGGGATAAATCCCACTATGCGTTCACACCATATCTATTTGGGAATGAAGCCAAACCCTCTCGTGAATTCCAACGTCGTTTGAATCCAAATTTACGAGAGGTAGTGAAGAAGGAGATAGAGAAATGGTGCAACGTGGGTTTCATTTATCCCATCTCCGACTCTAAATGGGTGGCCCCGATCCATGTGGTCCCGAAAAAGTCGAGAATTCAGACGTCCACCAATGAGGATGGAGAGGATATTGTGATGCGAGTGCCCACGTGAAGGATATGGAATTATCCTCAAGCGCATCACGGAAGCGTGATCGTCGTATCGGATACGACGAGGAACGACTAGTCGTACTAGTTGTTCGGTGCGGCGAATTTAAAAAATTTTATTCGATGAAACCACATGATCCGAGAACCATTCTCAGATCGTTTCATCTATAACCACAACAAGTATAATGCAATACCTCTTGAAGCGTGGTTGATCAAGTCTCTAAAGAAAGAGACCTCCTGTCTCAAGTCCGATCGTCGGCGAGACCGCTTGCGAGCGCGGGGATGAACCGCGTTGTCCTCGCAATCCAAGAAGATGATCCAAGCGTGGTTGCTCCTGATCTCGTCGCAGGAGATCAAACGTCTCCTTCGTGAGAGGAACTCTCCAAGAAGACGGAGAACCGAAGAACGTCGAAGCGGCGGTGCGGTGGCGAAGGCGACGAAGGTTCCCTTCTCTAGGGTATGGTGGACGGCCACCAACAAGAGAGGGAGAGAGGGCTGGCGTGTATGAAGAAATGAGGGAGAGAGAGAGCTCCAATATTGCAAAGTTATTAGAGAGCATAGTATGCCTCTCTATTTATAGGGTTTTGGGATCCATGGATCTCAATCCATGGGACACATAAAATCAATGGGTGAGATTGATTTGTGTCAATCCAATGGCCAAGATTGTTGTTGTCAAAAGCAACAAATTTAGGTCAAAATATATTTGAAAAAATCAAATATATTTTAGTCCTAAATCAACACAACAAATAAGGAGAGAATGTGCATGGAGATTTCATCTCCATGCACCTTCCATGTTGGACGGCCACCCATTCCATATAGGAATGGTGTGCCGCCCACTATGGGAGTCCAAGGAGGCAATCTCATGGATTCCCATGAGATTACATATCTCCTTGATTTTCTCTCTTATTTATTTGCAACAAATTTATTGGGTTTTATTCTCCAAAAAATAATTCATAATTATCTTTGAGAATATTGCATTCTTGCCATGGAAAAAATTGTGAATCATATTCACAACCCAAAACAACATATAATTCATATTGTTAATTAATTACACAATGTGTATCCAATACACATAATAATTAATCAACACATATAAATTATAATTAGCTCTCTCTAATACATTATAAATCACATTTATAATATATTATGAATAATTGGATATTTCTATCCACATTATTCTTGTCCACATTAATTAAATCACATTTAATTAAATTGGATAATTTCTTCGCACATCAAGATGATTAAATCACATTTAATCATTATTTCTTCATTGCTTAGATCTTATGGAATTATTCTTGAACCCTTCAAGAATAATGCAATCTCTCCGCAGATACTTGGAGATAAGGACAGGGCGATTGTATTGTTCCACGTATAGTGACATGGATATTGAGATCATATCTCAAATCCAGATCGCGGGCCTCCCATAGATGCTTGATTAAATCAAGACCGTAAATCTAATCTTCTCATTGTATCTGAATCACATTCAGATCAATGTCCAACACTTGGACCAAGATCATATCACTTCTCTACTGAGAGGAGTCACTAAAATCCAGACCCGTTTCATCACTCCCTAGGAATGGAAGCGTCATGGTTATACAATCGTTTATGATCAAATCACCCTCAGGTATTCCCAATACCTGTACATCCTGCATACTGGAAGACTCAGACTAAACCCGAAGTATCGGATCAACTTTATACTGTCTACTTCATGGTTTTTTCAGTAAGTTTCTCATTCGATCATTGGAAGTTGGTATCGATCATACACTTTCCAAAAGTGTATATCATACCTAGGTCTTGATCATATACTAAAAGTATATATCAAACCTACAAATTCAGTCAAGCTTCCAAAGCGAGACGACCATGCGCATGGAATTTGATTCTTCCCAATATCTCATGAGTGAGCTCATGTCTTCCGGTTCAGTAACTGAACCTGTATGATCCCTTTGAGAGATCGTATTACTCATATGCCCTTATATGCACACCAGCGCGCCGGTGTATAGACCTTGATTAGGTCATCAACCTATTGGTCTGCCAAATGTACACACTCAGACATATAGTAACACATCTGTCTCCGGTCAGAGGATGCGTGCCTATATCATGACAGCATATGATAGAGGACTTTAGTTATCTCGATCTCGTTAAGTCAACTCTTTGACCTAACTAATCTGACACCTCCGAATCTCTATTCCTATGCAGAGGACCTGCATCAAGAGGTCGGTCAGATATCAGCCTTCAGAGATAAGGATTGCCATCTCCTACTCAGGCTGAAGATCATCTCTTAACAATCATTTGACGGTGCTTGATGAGTCCTCAATCTAACTCTTTAGATATTCATCCAAGCACCAGCCTCTATGATTCAATAGTTGAATCAACAGCTGTATGATCATCAAGATGGCCATGGTACATAACCCTAATTGTACTAAGGGACCTATTATACAAATTATTCATTCTTCATTTCAGATCAGAGAATGATATGTGCAATAACATTTATTGCATAATGGCTCGCCGTGGGCTCGCATTTCCAACAATCTCCCACTAGCCCAAAGAGCCATTAATAGGCTAATCATTTAAACTCACACTCATGTGACAATCATAGGCTATTTAGAAAATAGCTAGGTAAGCTGATCAGTCACTCTGTTCCCGCGAGACTACGCCAAGTCCTTTTACGGCACTTGCATATCCCCAGTAACTGTGCTCGCATCCAATGCGAATGTTGCATCTTATGCAACTAATACTCAATCCAATTAGTTACAGTGTCTTTGACACTACAGCTTAACCATTATCATAACCAGTATTTCCATAATCCTTATAAGAATATCCTTATTTCTGGAGATCTCTATCTCCTAAGGTATCTTTAGTTAAAACCTTTTAGATCACTATCTATAAAGTCTTAAACTTTTGAAGATAAGACTTTGAGATCACTATCTCAAAAAATCTTGTCATCTATGAAGATTTTGTTGTTACTGCAACCAAGTGTTTTATTTCCATAGTAGGACTAGTAACAGTTTACTACTCCCACTGCATGGCAGCCACCTGGCTTTTGTACACCTCTAGCATACATCTGGCTTCTCAGAACTGATGCCCAAAGGCAAGTAGTTCTAGCATTCACTTCCTCAACTCTTTGAGGTGCTATCCCTTTAGATAGGTCAGTACCATATCTTAAGGGATGGAAGCCATTACTGGAATTTTCCATAAAATGGAATATGTCCAAGATGTACTATAAATGTGACAGTCCCATTATCCTCTTCTCTTTGCTTCTGAACAACTTCAGAACTAAGATCTGAGAGGCATCTTTGAAATCATATTTCAAGTTATGGAACAACCAGATTATAAAACACTAATTATTATCCTTATATCATTTTTGAATGATTAGGATATCATCTACATTTAGCACGATGAACACAAAAGCACTCCCACTAAGCTTCATATGGTTCATCAAGATTCTATCTGAAATCATAACATTTATAATTTTATCAAATCTTATGATCCAACTTCAAGAAGCTTATTTGAGTCCATAGATGGATTCCTTAGCTTGCACACCTTGCTTTCCTCAACCATGAAGCCCTGGGGCTACTTCATATGAATATCCTCAAAGAGGCATTCGTAGAGGAATGCAATATTGACTTACATCTTGAAGATGCAATAGTCAAGTTATGTAGCTAAGGTTAGCAATATTCTGATGGTTTTAAGCATGGTCACCGAAGAGCAAGTCTCATTGCAAGCAATGTCTTCTCTTCCAGTGTGTAGCTTATGGCTACGAACCGTGCTTTGAAGATCTCTACCTTCTCATCAGGTTCCCTGTCTCTTGAAGATCCATTTACACCTTTACAGGTCTTACCCATATAGGTGGATCCTCGAGGGTCCATATACAACACTTGTATATGAAGTCTACATTAGACTTTTATTGCTATCCATCTATCCATGCTATGATCTTTAGAAGCTTCATCACATGAAGTTCGATCATTGTCAGATTTCTCTAACACATGGAATCCATCCTCAAACTTATTTGAAGAGGTATTAATGTTTCATCTTTAATTGTCCTTTTAGTTTCCAATTTTAGGAGTCTCATTATCTTCTCAAGATTAAATGAGTTCCTATACTTCATTTTCATCTTGATTCTCAAGAATCTCAACCTCTAAGAATCACATTCTCAGAGATGAGATATTTAAGAATCTCAAGGTCATAAAGTAGGTATCCAATACCATCCTTTATTTTCCTAATGAAGAAGCACTCTCAAGTGCTAGATTCCAACATACATGGAACCTTATTAAGGATATACATTGTAGTCTCTACTACACACATATATATACCTGGAAACTAAGGGATAATTATGCTAAAATTCATCATTGATAAGATCATGTCACACATGATCCAATTGTATCTACCTATAACTCTATTGAGTTAAGGTGTGTTAGGAGGATTGAGATAGAAATGATATTCATATATCCATAAGGTATTCTTGAATTTATCTAGTAGGTACTTGCTACTTAGATTAGATCAAATTCATTTTATCTTCCTTCAAACTTTGGTTCTAAACCAAAAATAGTGAAATCTTTGAACATTTCAAAGGTTTCTTAGGTGAAGAGAAGAAATCTCATATCATACATAATCATCAACAGATATCACATATCCATAATGTTTACTATGATATAGATGATCCGCATACATCAATATGTAAGAGATCCTGAATACCTTGACATCTTACACCATTCCCAAAGAAGGGTGTATTGGACATTTTACTTTGAATACAATATTCATAAGTATGTAAGTTTTGAAATTTTAGACATTCTAAAGTTTCATCTCTTACTAGTCTATTGATCAAATCGATAGACAAATGTCCAAGGCTCGATGCTAGATCATTGTCAAATGATCTTCATCCTCCTATTGATCTTAAGGTTTAATTTCAGTATTTAGAAATGTTAATGAACCATTCATTAATTTTCTAATTTAGTGGAGTCCACTAGATTTTAGACTACTATCTGAAATATTTCCATCATAACTCTTTATGATAGTTCTATCTCAGAATTCATGTTTATTTCCAGCATTTAGAAACAAACAATGAGTGTATTCTTATATCTAGGTCATAGAGACATTCTCTACGACTAAGGGCTCTCCCACTTAAATTAACAAGTCTATTAATCCGACAGAGATTGTTGCAACAATTGCATCAATATTCATGTGGACAACTATAAACCTTTAAGATCAAATTTTCCAGTCTTCTAAAACATATGCAACCCATTGCAAATGTCATCAGAAGATTGAGATACAATTATTTGACTTTATCTTATTCAATAAGTAAGTCAATATCAATGATTTATGTAGATTATTCTGATGCTCCATCCGAGTCCTTTTCTAAGGATTCTAGACAGACTTGATAGTCATACTATCAACACATCAACTTATTACAGTATTGGCATTCATCCAACTCTTTGGATGTCACATGGAAGTCACAGAAGTCCAGTCAACTCTTTGACTTTCCTTCTTTCTTGGGTCCAACCCATGCTTCCATTGCGCTCCCTTTATCTATAAGCAACTATTGCTTAAGATTAAGGATCTCTTACAATAAATTCAAAAGAATTCAAAATAAGAGTATTTCAACATTTATTTATGCTTCATTAAATTCACACAATATGAATACTATGAAGCTTCATGAATGACTAGAGTATAGACAGTAGAATAATGACACTCATCATCTACATCCATCTAAACTCATAAAACATAGGTTCAGGTAGGTACTCAAACAATTGAATACATCATCTCTTATAGAGCTACCATTCTGCATGATGCAGAGAACCATGTCACTCATGATTAAATGTCAAGAGCACATATATGTCTGCCAAAATATCTTCATTGATTTTATAAGGATTATTTGACAATTGCGATCATCATCGACATGTTACTTCCAAAGTACATCCAATGAGATCAAGACTATAGAGACATACAAACCCTAGGGTTGTAGTCCTATTATCTATTTAATTGTCATTCCTCATTAGTATGAGGAGACTTGCATATTGCAACCACATACATTATGTGTTCAATTGCAAGTACAATATCTGGATCATGAGTCCAATCCAAGATATTTCACTGGTTACTATTGAGTATTTCATTGAGTGGGTTTTAATGAAGGATTATCTGAAATAAGAAATTTGCATAGATGTATGTATTTATATATACATATTTTACTTTGATTTAGGAATTTTTATATCAAAGTTGTCTTGCCATGTCAACATTGAAAGTTCATTCCCTTAATCACTTTCAATGTAAGAGATATACTTACCATTATATCTCAAGCAAGATCTGGGATCTCCTTCCTTATCTTTGTTGCATCCCAATAATATGAGAACCTACAACTCGGATAAAAAGAAGCGGGAACACATTCCGCCTTGCAAGTCCAACTTGCATCTCCCAATTCGGTCTTTAACACCCGGGCCCACCACCCCTAAGGCGATGTTGACCCGTCATTAATTGAACCAACGTCAACAGGAATACAACTCGCTATGCGCAATCCAATATCGCCCCAATAATATGAGGACCCGATATTGGGGTCACTACGCATACGTCCTTACTCTTTCGAGAAGCGACGAGCCCGATCCAGATGCGCTTGCATACAGGAGCTGTCACTTCGGACAGGCGTCTCCCACATGCAATCCCTGGCGACGGAACCCTCCGCCTTGACGGGAGACCATGGATGTCACTTATGTGATCCTCCATATCATATTCAAATTTTAATTAATTATCGTGAATCACATTCACATAATTAATTCTTCCAAGGGAATTATTAGCTTTAATCATATTAGAGTATTTCAATTAGACATAATCAATTTAATCATATTAAATTAATTATCAATCCAATTCAATCAATCAAACTTGATTATTTTACTTGAATACATATATGGTAATATCTCAAAATACGTATTAATTCGAATTTTAATAATTAGAAAAATACATCTTAATCCCTCGGACATTATCCTGGGCCTACCCGTTGTCATGGCCAGTACCGACGAGAGTGGGACGGACCACATACGTTGCAACCCGCAACCCCAATGCTCTCCGACTAGGCACCATATCCGCCTCGGGAAAGGATAATGCCAAATTGATTAATTTGTACTTGAGATGATCATCGGTTCTTCAACCGAAATTGTACCATATAGTAATAATCAAAACATTTTTATTATAAGGAAATTTGCTAGACAAATTCCCAAATCCTATTCAAGCATCAAGTTTGAAAGATTGTGGTTTCCAATTATGATTTAGATAACATCTTAATCAATTATTGGTTAAGGCAATGTCATTTAAGGGAATAATTATCATCAAATATTTCACAAATATTTATGCACAATTATTCTAGGAAATTAAACAATTTAATTTCACTAAATGATTAAATGACAATCACCAATCAAACATTAAGTTTGATGAATGTGTTTCCAATTAAGATTTAGATCAAATCTAATCAATTAATTGGTTGAGGCCAAGTCAATTATGTAAATAATCATCTTCAAATATTTCACAAATATTTTTCATGATTATTTCACGAAATTAACAATTAATTTCACTAATTGACAATCACTTGGTTCTAGATTAGGACTGTAATTTCAGCAGTGACCCCTTCTTACTAAAATTAGCATATCTCAATCATATTAAATCCAAATTAGACAAAATCAATTTTCATAAATTGCTAATTTGATTTAGGACAGAATCCAAGTGATGTTACACGCATTTCTAGGCAAGTCTAAACAGTAATTAACATTTTAATCACATTCAGATCTACAGTTCCCGCAACAGTGTATACATGTTCATTAAAACAACCATATCTAGAGCATACGAAATCCGATTTACGTAAACTCAGTTCCTATGGTTTCCTTATTTAATGGGGAACAAAATACAAGTATTAAATTCGTGTTTAAACAATTTAAACAGTGCCGAATTTATTTACTAAACAGATCTGCGAAATCAAATGCGATAAAAACTTTCGCGACCTTAACGAACCCAAGTCGTCCTCGGTTTTTCGAATCATATTCGAAACCGTCAACCTGGCTCTGATACCACTTGAAGGATATGGAATTATCCTCAAGCGCATCACGGAAGCGTGATCGTCGTATCGGATACGACGAGGAACGACTAGTCGTACTAGTTGTTCGGTGCAGCGGAATTTAAAAAATTTTATTCGATGAAACCACGTGATCCGAGAACCATTCTCAGATCGTTTCATCTATAAACACAATAAGTATAATGCAATACCTCTTGAAGCGTGGTTGATCAAGTCTCTAAAGAAAGAGACCTCCTGTCTCAAGTCCGATCGTCGGCGAGACCGCTTGCGAGCGCGGGGATGAACCGCGTTGTCCTCGCAATCCAAGAAGATGATCCAAGCGTGGTTGCTCCTGATCTCGTCGCACGAGATCAAACGTCTCCTTCGTGAGAGGAACTCTCCAAGAAGACGGAGAACCGAAGAACGTCGAAGCGGCGGCGCGGTGGCGAAGGCGACGACGGTTCCCTTCTCTAGGGTATGGTGGACGGCCACCAACAAGAGAGGGAGAGAGGGCTGGCGTGTATGAAGAAATGAGGGAGAGAGAGAGAGCTCCAATATTGCAAAGTTATTAGAGAGAATAGTATGCCTCTCTATTTATAGGGTTTTGGGATCCATGGATCTCAATCCATGGGACACATAAAATCAATGAGTGAGATTGATTTGTGTCAATCCAATGGCCAAGATTGTTGTTGTCAAAAGCAACAAATTTAGGTCAAAATATATTTGAAAAAATCAAATATATTTTAGTCCTAAATCAACCCAACAAATAAGGAGAGAATGTGCATGGAGATTTCATCTCCATGCACCTTCCATGTTGGACGGCCACCCATTCCATATAGGAATGGTGTGCCGCCCACTATGGGAGTCCAAGGAGGCAATCTCATGGATTCCCATGAGATTACATATCTCCTTGATTTTCTCTCTTATTTATTTGCAACAAATTTATTGGGTTTTATTCTCCAAAAAATAATTCACAATTATCTTTGAGAATATTGCATTCTTGCCATGGAAAAAATTGTGAATCATATTCACAACCCAAAACAACATATAATTCATATTGTTAATTAATTACACAATGTGTATCCAATACACATAATAATTAAACAACACATATAAATTGTAATTAACTCTCTCTAATACATTATAAATCACATTTATAATATATTATGAATAATTGGATATTTCTATCCACATTATTCTTGTCCACATTAATTAAATCACATTTAATTAAATTGGATAATTTCTTCGCACATCAAGATGATTAAATCACATTTAATCATTATTTCTTCATTGCTTAGATCTTATGGAATTATTCTTGAACCCTTCAAGAATAATGCAATCTCTCTGCAGATACTTGGAGATAAGGACAGGGCGATTGTATTGGTCCACGTATAGTGACATGGATATTGAGATCATATCTCAAATCCAGATCGTGGGCCTCCCATAGATGCTTGATTAAATCAAGACCGTAAATCTAATCTTCTCATTGTATCTGAATCACATTCAGATCAATGTCCAACACTTGGACCAAGATCATATCACTTCTCTACTGAGAGGAGTCACTAAAATCCAGACCCGTTTCATCACTCCCTAGGAATGGAAGCGTCATGGTTATACAATCGTTTATGATCAAATCACCCTCAGGTATTCCCAATACCTGTACATCCTGCATACTGGAAGACTCAGACTAAACCCGAAGTATCGGATCAACTTTATACTGTCTACTTCATGGTTTTTCCGTAAGTTTCTCATTCGATCATTGGGAGTTGGTATCGATCATACATTTTCCAAAACTGTATATCATACCTAGGTCTTGATCATATACTAAAAGTATATATCAAACCTACAAATTCAGTCAAGCTTCCAAAGCGAGACGACCATGCGCATGGAATTTGATTCTTCCCAATATCTCATGAGTGAGCTCATGTCTTCCGGTTCAGTAACTGAACCTGTATGATCCCTTTGAGAGATCGTATTACTCATATGCCCTTATATGCACACCAGCGCGCCGGTGTATAGACCTTGATTAGGTCATCAACCTATTGGTCTGCCAAATGTACACACTCAGACATATAGTAACACATCTGTCTCCGGTCAGAGGATGCGTGCCTATATCATGACAGCATATGATATAGGACTTTGGTTATCTCGATCTCGTTAAGTCAACTCTTTGACCTAACTAATCTGACACCTCTGAATCTCTATTCCTATGCAGAGGACCTGCATCAAGAGGTCGGTCAGATATCAGCCTTTAGAGATAAGGATTGCCATCTCCTACTCAGGCTGGAGATCATCTCTTAACAATCATTTGACGGTGCTTGATGAGTCCTCAATCTAACTCTTTAGATATTCATCCAAGCACCAGCCTCTATGATTCAATAGTTGAATCAACAGATGTATGATCATCAAGATGGCCATGGTACATAACCCTAATTGTACTAAGGGACCTATTATATAAATTATTCATTCTTCATTTCAGATCAGGGAATGATATGTGCAATAACATTTATTGCATAATGGCTCGCCGTGGGCTCGCATTTCCAACACCACGTCGTGGCACGTCTATGTGGATTACAGACGCCTGAATGCCACGACGAAGAAGGATCATTTCCCCCTACCATTCATTGATCAGATCCTAGAGAGACTAGCGGGGAAAGAATTCTTCTGTTTCTTGGATGGGTTCTAGGGCTACAATCAAGTAGCCATAGCTCCAGAGGATCAGGAAAAGACCACGTTCACATGCCCCTTTGGTACCTATGCTTTCAGGCGCATGCCCTTTGGGTTATACAATGCTCCGGGTACTTTTCAAAGGTGCATGATTGCTGTATTCGCTGAAATGGTCGATGAATTCCTGGAAGTTTTCATGGACGACTTCTCGGTCCACGGCGATTCCTTCGATTCCTGTATTAGGAATCTGGACCGAGTCCTCAAACGTTGTTGTGAAGTTAATCTGGTGCTCTCCTGGGAGAAAAGTCACTTCATGGTGACGGAGGGCATTGTTTTGGGGCACGTCATCTCCAAGAGAGGAATGGAGGTTGACCCTGCCAAGGTGGATGTGATCAGACGACTCCAGCCATCAACCAACGTTAAGCAGTTGCGGTCGTTCCTCGAGCATGTCGGATTCTATTGGAGATTCATCAAGGATTTTTCTAAGATTGCGTGACCGCCAACTGAGCTTTTAGGCAAAGACATGGAGTTTATTGTTGATCATAAATGTCTTGAGTCCTTTAAGCTATTACAGGGAATGATCATGGACGCCCCGATCCTACAAACCCCAGATTGGTCTCTACCTTTTGAGATCATGACGGATGCCTCAGACTTTGCTGTTGGGCTGTGTTAGGACAGAGGAGGGATGGCGTCCCGTTTGTAATCCACTACGCAAGCAAAGTGCTTGATATCTCTCAGCGTAAATATACGTTTACGGAAAAGGAGATGCTTGCAGTGGTGTTTCCCTTGGACTAGTTCAGATCTCACTTAATTAGATCCTAGGTAATTGTGTTCACTGACCACACGGCGCTACGATACTTGATGGAGAAGAAGGACGCGAAGGCGCGTCTTCTTCGGTGGATTTTGCTTATCCAGGAGTTTGATTTGGACATTCGTGATAAACCTAGAAAGAAGAACGTAGTAGCTGATCATCTCTCTCGTCTCAAAGACATTAATACTTCCAAGGACTCACCAATTCGAGACTCCTTCCCTGACGAGTCGATTTTTGTTGTCGACTCACTCCCGTGTTATGCCAACATAATGAACTATCTTGTCTCAAAGAAGGTTTCCGAAGGTTGGCCCAAGAGCCACATCGACCGACTGAAGTCGGATGCTAGACACTACCATTGGGAGGATCCGATCCTTTTCTTTAAAGGACCAGATTGTGTCTGAAGATGGTGTATTTCTCAGGAGGAATACCAGAGTGTCCTTTCTTTATGCCACAGCTTGGAGGCAGGAGGACACCACTCCGGGAAGAGGACCGCATAGAAGGTACTTCAATGTGGATTTTACTGGCTGACTCGATTTTGCGATGCCATCACCTTTGCGAAGTCGTGCCCAGTATGCCAGAGAATGGGAGGAATCGTTGGTTCCAAGGATGAGATATCGTTGGTTCCAAGGATGAGATGCCTATGCAGCATGTCATCATTTGTGATGTCTTTGATGCCTGGGGCATCGATTCATGGGCCAGTTTCCTGTTAGTCATGGATTCGAGTACACTCTTCTTGCGGTAGACTACCTATCCCGGTGGGTGGAGGCTATCCCGACCCGAGCTGCAGACAGAAGGATTGTCTGTAAATTCATTAGAGCGCATATTATATCTAGGTTCGGGATCCCCAAAATGATGATATCAGATGGGGTAGCCACTTTGTAAACCAAGAAGTGAAGAAACTCTTGAAGGCCTACAGTAACGAACACCGTGTCGCTAGTCCTTACCACCCACAGAATAATGGTATGGCTGAGGTGTCGAATAGGGAGGTGAAGACTATATTGCAAAAGCTCATCCGCGCAGACAGGAAGGACCGGTCTTAGATCTTGGATCAGGTCCTATGGGCTTATAGGACAGCTTACAAGACACCATTAGGAACCTCCCCATTCCGAATGGTATTCGTAAAGCCGTGCCATTTGCCCGCAGAGCTAGTGCATAAATCAGAATGGGCAATCAAGACGGTCAATTGGAACATGCACCTTGGGCAGAAGCAGAGAGATATGGATCTGAATGAGCTTGTGGAAGTCAGAAACCGCACATATGACAACAGTTTGGTGTACAAGGACAAGGTTAAGCGTTGACACGATAGATAAATCAGACGAAAGACCTTTGTTCCTGGACAGAAGGTATGGTTGTTTAATGCTAGGCTAAAGATCTTCCAAGGCAAGTTGAAGTCCAAGTGGACAGGCCCATTTGTCGTCCGTACGGTGCATGATAGTAAATGTGTCGAGATCTCTGATCTCGCAAATGACGCACCGACATTCCTAGTGAATGGACAACTATTGAAGCACTTCGTCGAATCCAATGAGCAGCTAGTCTATGTTGAGGAGATTGTATTCATGCGCGAGACAGATTCAGCAGATACACCTCGAGCCGCGCATGAAACCTTGCAGCACTTAGCTCTAGCCATCAGCAGCATCTTGAAAGATTCAAACCAACTCACTTGTATATACCATCATTCCTATAAATTCTATCATTTCTCCCCCGCAACTCTAATAACTCATCCCAGCTTCATTGATCACCATCTTGGACTATACTTAAGATGACCAGACCCTAAGTATAGGGGGATGAGTCACTTAAGTCGGGTCTTTGTACATCCTCTAGATCACATTGGTCCTCATACTCACTTCCGTCCTATACTTAAGCTGGCCTGAGCCTAAGTATAGGGGGGACCGATGCCCGCATTGTATATTCATCCATTTCTCCTCTTGACCTCGTCTGCCCCATTCTTGTTCTTCTTCTACACTTAGGCTGCCAGAGCCTAAGTATAGGGGGGCAGGACGACTTCTTTACATTTTTCGTTCTCTTTGGCTCTCTTACGCTTAGCACGAGCTATGTCTTTTTCCCCGCTCTTCGTGCTCTGAGGACATAGCACACGCTAAGTATAGGGAGGGTGTATATATTACCTATATACTTTACCCATAGCTCGTACTTTCACGTATCTTTGTATATATTTCGCAATAATTACGTGTTGGGATTGGAGAAAATTTTTTGTAAAATACACTTGTATAAGCTGTATAATACTCTTGTAAATTGTTGTAACATAGGAGGTATACCAAATAATTAAAAATAATTTAAAAAAATACGAAAAATTCAAAGGCTTCTTATTTACTCTTGCATATCATCTCTACATCAGAAAAGAAAGAAAAAGAGTCTTGCATTTCATAGCATGTCCTCTGCATCTCATCTGCATATCTTGCATATGCAAGGTGAAAAGCTAGTGGGTTCTGAACCAAGTTATGAGTATATATTGAGGATGGACTTGATTTGACCTTAATCCACCTAATTTCAGAGGAACCTTATAGGAATTGGAGTTAAGATTTTCAGGTCAAGTGACATAATTCTTTGAGTCCGCAAGTCCATGTTCACATGTCATCTTGATTAGTCTAAGTAGAATATCTCGTGCACACGCATGATTCTTTTAGACAGTGACCTAACTTGGATAAGCACAATGCACGTAGCTCTTCATTGATGAGGTGGTGAGGAGGTAGAATCTTTTAGCTTGGAGTAGCACACGGTGGAAATATTCGTCCTCCTCTAGGGAGGGTAGTGCATCTCAACCTAGTCTGATGGTGTTGAAGTCAGGGGACAGGATGTTGTGGCTTGCAATAATGCTTCAAAAAAGGGATAATCTACTGGCTCAAGAGGAAAAAGTCCTGATGTACATGCTGCACCCTGTATATAGTTAAAAACATATTTATATATTGCAAAAACTCCAGAAAAATCAGACAGGTCCAAGTGAAAATAAAATACATGTCGGAGTATGTATATTACCAAAGAAATGCAGCTGGATGACTTGGCTACACTGGTCAGGCATCTCGGGATAGGTAGCTACACTGGCTACCATCCATTCTTTTCTCTACCCCCTCCTCTTGAGTTGGTCACACTTGAACTTAGAAGGGAATACCCCGCTCCTCGAGGAAAGAGTTACTGGACCCGGTTATTTGAGTTACCTTGTTAGAGGAGGCTGGTTCTGAGCCATATCTGATGTGGAGAGTTACATTTCACTTACACAGTACAAGTAAGCATCATAGTCATCAGAAATTTGCGTTTGAGGATTTGTTCTGACCTGACTATTGAGGAGTCTTGAATAGAAGACTTGTGGAACTTGAAGTCTGTTAGGTCTTAAGTTCAGATCCCAATGACGTTCCACCACACAATTAATCCAAAGGTTGAGTCAAGCTCCATTTTCAACTTTTGTTCTTGATCTTGGTATGGAACCCAAAATCATTTCACTTTTGCATTTCATTTTAGTTGCTCAGGGACGAGCAAAGTTTAAGTTGTTGGACATGCGAGCCCACGGTGAGCTATTATGCAATAAATGTTATTGCAAATATCATTCCTTGATCTGATATGAAGAATAAATAATTTGCATAATAGGTCCCTTAGTACAATTAGGGTTATGTACCATGGCCATCTTGATGATCATACAGCTGTTGATTCAATTGTTGAATCATAGAGGCTGATGCTTGGATGAATATCTGAGGGGTTAGATTGAGGACTCATCAAGCACCGTCAAATGATTGTTAAGAGATGATCTCCAGCCTGAGTAGGAGATGGCAATCCTTATCTCTAAAGGCTGATATCTGACCGACCTCTTGATGCAGGTCCTCTGCATAGGAATAGAGATTCGAAGGTGTCAGATTAGTTAGGTCAAAGAGTTGACTTAACGAGATCGAGATAACCAAAGTCCTATATCGTATGTTGTCATGATATAGGCACGCATCCTCTAACCGGAGACAGATGTATTACTATATGTCTGAGTATATACATTTGGCAGACCAATAGGTTGATGACCTAAACAAGGTCTATACACCGGCGCACTGGTGTGCATATAAGGGCATATGAGTAATACGATCTCTCAAAGGGATCATACAGGTTCATTTACTAAACCAGAAGACATGAGCTCACTCTTGAGAGAATGGGAAGAATCAAATTCCGTGCACGGTCGTCTCTCTTTGGAAGCTTGACAGAATTTGTAGGTTTGATATATACTTTTGGAAAGTATATGATCAAGACCTAGGTATGATATATGCTTTTGGAAAGTATATGATCGATACCAACTTCCAATGATCGAATGAGAAACTTACTGATGAAACCATGAAGTAGACAGTATAAAGTTGATCCAATACTTCAGGTTTATTCTGAGTCTTTCAGTATGCAGGATGTACAGGTATTGGGAATACCTGAGGGTGATGTGATAATAAATGATTGTATAACCATGACGCTTCCATTTCTAGGGAGTGATGAAACGGGTCTGGATTTTAGTGACTCCTCTCAGTAGAAAAGTAATCTGATCTTAGTCCAAATGTTGGACATTGATCTGAATGTGATTCAGAAGCAATGAGAAGATTAGATTTACGGTCTTGATTTAATCAAGCATCTATGGAAGGCCCGTGATCTGGATATGATCTCAATATCCAAGTCACTATACTTGGAACAATACAATCGCCCTATCCTTATCTCCAAGTATCTGCGGAGAAAGCACATTATCCTTGAAAGAGTTCATGGATAATTCTATTGTTGATATATGTGTCCGAGCATTGAGAAAATGGATAATTAAATGTGATTTAATTATCATGAGTAACATGAATTTGATTCATATTATAAAGAGAGTTATCTAAGATAATTAAATGTGATTTAATTATCAAAGATGTAAATAATGTGAATGTGATTCATATTATTTGGATACAAGAGAATAGAGATCTAAGATGATTAAATGTGATTTAATTATCATGGATATGAATAATGTGGATAGCAATATCCATATTAGTCATGTATATTATAAATATGATTTATAATATATAAGAGAGTTTGTAATTTACATTTGTTAATTAAATGTTAATGTGAATTGAATTCACATTGGACATTAAATTGAAAATGTAATTTACATTTTATTTTGGGTTGTGAATATGATTAACAAATTTCCAATGTCATGATTGCAATGTTCACAAAATAAATTGGATTTATTTTTGTGAAATAATTTACAACAAAAGTTGTTGCAAATATTGGAGAGAATCATGAGATAATGCAATCTCATGTAATATAGAAAGGAGGCTCCCTTCCTAATAAAGAAGAGGGGACGACCACCAAGTCCTTATAGGACTCATGGCCGTCCACCCCCCTTATGGAAGGAGGTTTGCCTCCTTTCCTATTTCTCCAATGGAGATTGATTTGATATAAATCAAATTATATTTATTGTATATTTGATTTTTATTAAATTAATTGTTGTTGGATTTTTCCAACAAAATCTAAGCCATTGAAAGAAACACAATCAATGAGGACCATTGGATTTGTGTTGTCCCATGGATTGAGATCCATGGATCCCAAAACCCTATAAAAGGAGAGGCACCTCATTGGTCTTCTTTACACACAATGCTTGAGAAGCACATCTCTCTCTCTCTCTCTTTCTCTCTCTCTCTCTCTCCCTCTTATGGCCGTCCACCATGGATGCCCTAGAGAGGTTCTCCATCGCTGCGACATCGTCGTTATGCTGCCCGATTGTTTGCTCGTGGATCTCTGTCTCCTTCGGTGCGTCTCACTCGTGAAGAAGACGTCAGATCTCGTGTGTTGAGATCAGGAGATCCTACCGCTTGGATCATCAACATGGATTGCAAGAAGCACGCGGTTCATCCCCGCGCTCGCAAGCGTCTCCTCCGTCGAATCGGACTTGAGACATGAGGTCTCTTCGTTTAGAGATTCGATCGCAACCACACTTCGAGAGGTAACCCTAATACTTGTTTGTGGTTTAGACGAAACGATCTGAGAAGTGTTCTTGGATCATGTGGTTTCGTCGCATGAAAAAAAATTAATTTCTGCTGCATAGAACAACTAGTGCGACTAGTCATTCTTCGTCGTATCCGATACGATGATCATGCTTCCGTGATGCGCTTGAAGATATTACCATATTCCTCAAGTGGTATCAGAGCCAGGTTGACGGTTTCGAATATGATTCGCAAACCGAGGACGACTTGGGTTCGTTAAGGTCGCGAAAGTTTTTTATCGCATTTGATTTCGCAGATCTGTTTAGTAAATAATTTCGGCCATGTTTAAAATGTTTAAGAACGAATTATTAACTTGTATTTTGTTCCCCATTAAATAAGGAAACCAGAGGATCTGAGTTTCTGTAAATCGGATTTCGTATGCTCAAGATATGGTTGTTTTAATGAACATGTATGCACTGTTACGGATACTGTAAATCTTAACATGATTAAAGAGTTAATTACTATTTTGATCCGCCTCGAAATACATGAAACATCACTTGAGTTCTGTCCTAAATCAAGTTAGCAATCTTTGAAAATTGAGTTTGTCTAATTTGGATTTAAATTGACTGAGATATGTTAATTTTAGTGAGTAGGGGTCACTACTAAAATTGCAGTCCTAATCTAGAATCAAGTGATTGTTAATTAGTGAAATTAATTGTTAATTTCATGGAATAATCATGAATAATATTTGTGAAATATTGGAAGATGATTATTTACTTAATCGACTTGGCCTCAACCAATTAATTGATTAGATTTGATCTAAATCTTAATTGGAAACACAATCATCAAACTTGATGCTTGAATAGGATTGGGAATTTGTGTAGCAAATTTCCTTATAATAAAAAATGCTTTGATTATTACTATTTGGTATAATTTCGGTTGAGACACCGATGATCATCTCAAGTACAAATTGATATATCTTTCATTATGCTTTCCCGAGGTGGATATGGTGTCTAGTCGGAGAGCATTGGGGTTGCGGGTTGCGACGTATGTGGTTTGTCCCACTCTCTCGGTACTAGCCATGACAGCGGGTAGGGACTGTATAATGTCGGAGAAAATCAAGGTGTATTTTTTTAATTATTAAAATTCGAATTAACACGTATTTTGATATATTACCATATATATTCAAGTAAAAATGATCAAGTTTGTTGATTGAATCGGATTGATAATTAATTTAATATAATTAAATTGATTATGTCCAATTGAGACACTCTATTATGAATAGAGTTATTATTTCCCTTGGAAGAATTAATTATATGAATGTGATTCATGATAATTAATTAAAATTTGAATATGAGATGGAGGATCACATAAGTGACATCCATGGTCTCCCGTCAAGGCGAAGAGTTCCGTTGCCAGGGATTGTATGTAGGAGACGCATGTCCGAAGTGACAGCTCCTGTATGCAAGTGCATCTGGATCGGGCTCTTCGTTTCTCGAAAGAGTAAGGACGTATGCGTAGTGACCCCAATATCGGGTCCTCATATTATTAGGGCGATATTGGATTGCGCATAACGAGTTGTATTCCTGTTGAGGTTAGTTCATATAAAGACGGGTCAACATTGCCTTAGGGGTGGTGGGCCCGGATGTTAAAAACCGAATTGGGAGATGCAAGTTGGACTTGCAAGACGGAATGTGTTCTCGCTTCTTTTTATCTGAGTTGTAGGTTCTCATATTATTGGGATGCAACAAAGATAAGGAAGGAGATCCCAGATCTTGCTTGAGATATAATGGTAAGCATATCTCTTACATTGAAAGTGATTAAGGGAATGAACTTTCAGTATTGACAAGGCAAGACAACTTTGATATAAAAATTCCTAAATCAAAGTAAAATATGTATATATAAATTAATGCAAATTTCTTATTTCAGATAATCCTTCATTAAACCCACTCAATATTATACTCAATGATAACCAGTAAAATATCATGGATTGGACTCATGATCCAGATATTGTACTTGCAGTTGGACACATAATGTATGTGGTTGCAATGTGCAAGTTTCCTCATAATATTGAAGAATGACAATTAAATAGATAATAGGACTACAACCCTAAGGTTTGTATGTCTCTATAGTCTTTATCTCATCAGATGTACTTTGGAAGTGACATGTCGATGATGATCGCAATTATCAATTAATCCTTATAAAATCTAAGAAGATGTTCTGGCATACATATGTGCCCTTGACATTTAATCATGAATGACGTGGTTCTCTGCATCGTGCAGAATGGTGGCTCTATAAGAGATGATGTATTCAAATTATTTGAAAACCTACCTGAACCAATGTTTCAAGAGTCTAGATGGATGTTGACATGATGAGTGTCAGCATTCTACTGTCTATACTCTAGTCATTCATGAAGCTTCATAATATTCATATTGTATGAATTTAATGAAGCATGTATAAATGTTGAAATGCTCTTACATTGAATTCTTTTGAATTTAGCATAAGAGATCCTTAGTCTTAAGCAATGGTTGCTTATAGATAAAGGGAGCGCAGTGGAAGCATGGGTTGAACCCGAGTAAGAAGTATGGTCAAAGAGTTGACTGTACATCTATGACTTCCATATGTCATCCGAAGAGTTGGATGAATGCCAATACTGCAATAAGTTGATGTGTTGATAGTATGACTATCAAGTCTGTCTAGAATCCTTGGAGAAGGACTCGGATGGAGCATCAGAATAATCTACATAAATCATTGAGAGTGACTTACTTATTTGATAAGATAAAGTCTTATAATTGTATCTCAGTCTTCTAACAACACTTGCAATGGGTTGCATATGTTTTAGAAGACCGGAGAATTTGATCTTCAGGTTTAATAGTCATCTACATGGATTTTGATGCAATTGTTGCAACAATTTCCATTGGATCACTAGACTTCATAATTTCAGTGGGAGAGCCCTTAGTCTTTGAGAATGTCTCTATGACCTAGACATTAGAATACAATCATTGTTTGTTTCTATATGTTGGAAATAAACATGAATTCTGGAATGGACCTATCATAAAGAGTTATGATGGAGATATTTCAGATAGTAATCTAAGATCTAGTGGACTCCACTAAATTAGAAAAGTAATGAATGGTTCATTAACATTTCTAAATACTGAAATTGAACCTTAAGATCAATAGGAGGATGAAGATCATTTGACAATGATCTAGCATCGAGCCTTGGACATTTGTCTATTGATTTGATCAATAGACTAGTAAGGGATGAAACTTTAGAATGTCTAAAATTTCAAAACTTACATAGTTATGAATATTGTATTCAAGATAAAAATGTCCAATACACCCTTCCTTGGGAAAGGTGTAAGATGTCAAGGTATTCAGGATCTCATACATATTGATGTATGCGGATCATCTATATGATAGTAAACATTATGGATATGCGATATCTACTGATGATTATGTATGATATGAAATTTCTTAGAAACCTTTGAAATGTTCAAAGATTTCACATAATTTTGATTTACAACCAAAGTTTGAAGGAAGATAAAATGAATTTGGTCTAATCTAGGTAATCAGTACCTATTAGATGAATTCATGGTATACCTTATGGAGAAAGGAATATCATTCCTATCTCACTCCTCCTGATACACCTTAACTCAATAGAATTATAGGGAGATACAATTGGATCATGTGTGACATGATCTTATCAATGATGATTTTTAGCATAATTATCCCTTAGTTTCCAGGTATATATGTAGTAGAGACTACATTATATATATTTAATAAGATTCCATGCAAGTAAGCTGGAATTGAGCACTAGAGAGTGCTACCTCATTAGGAAAATAAAGGACGGTATTGGATACCTACTTTATGACCTCGAGATTCTTAAAAGATCTCATCTCTAAGAATATGATTCTTAAAGGATGAGACTATTGAGAATCAAGATGAAAATGAAGTGTAGGAACTCATTTAATCTTGAAAAGATAATGAGGCTCCTGAAATTGGAAACTAAAAGGACAATTAAAGATGAAACACTAAAACCTCTTCAAATGAGTTTGAGGAAGGATTCCATGTATCAGAGAAATCTAACAATGATCAAACTTCATGTGATGAAGCTTCTGAAGGTCATAGCATGGATAGATGGATGTTAGCAATAAAAGTCTAATGTAGACTTCATAGACATGTGTTGTATATGGACCCTCGAGGATCCACCTATATGGGTAAGACCTGTAAATGGATCTTCAAGAGTAAGGGAACCTGATGAGAAGGCAGAGACCTTCAAAGCACAGTTCGTAGCCATGAGCTACACACCGGAAGAGAAGACATTGCTTGCGATGAGACTTGCTCTTCGGTGACCATGCTTAAAACCATCAGAATATTGCTAACCTTAGCTGCACAACTTGACTATTGTATCTTCAAGATGTAAGTCAAAGATTGCATTCCTCTATGAATACCTCTATGAGGATATTCACATGAGGTAGCCCCAGGGCTTCATGGTTGAGGAAAGCAAGGTGAGGAATCCATCTATGGACTCAAATAAGCTTCTTGAAGTTGGACCATAAGATTGATGAAATTATAAATGTTATGATTTCAGATGGAGTCTTGATGAGCCATGTGAAGCTTAGTGGGAGTGCCTTTGTGTTCATCGTGCTAAATGTAGATGATATCAAATAATATAAGGATAATGATAAGTGTTCTAATCTGGTTATTCCATAACTTGAGATATGATCTCAAAGATACCTTTGTATCATAGTTCTGAAGGTATTCAGTAGCAAAGTGAAGAGGGTATTGGGACTGTCACATTAGTAGTACACCTTGGACATATTCCATTTTTGGAAAATTTCAAGAAAGGCTTCCATCCCTTAAGATATGGTTCTGACCTGTCTAAAGAGATAGCACCTCAAAGAGTTGAGGAAGTAAATGCTAGAACTACTTGCACTTGTGCATTAGTTACGAGAAGCTGAGTATATGCTAAATGTGTACAGAAGCCAGATATCTGCCATACAGTGGGAGTAGTAAAGTGTTACTAATTCTACTATGGAGATAAAACACTTGATTGTAGAAATAACATTATCTTCAAAGATGACAAGATTTTTTGAGATAGTGATCTCAAAGTCTTATCTTCAATAAATTAAGACTATATACAGATAGTGATCTGAAAGGTATTAACTTCGGATACCTTTGGAGATAGAGATCTCCAGGAATAAGGGTATTCTGATAAGGATTATGGAAATACTGGTTATAATAATTATTAAGCTATAGTATCAAGGACACTATAATAGTTTTAACAAGATTGACTATTGGTTGCATGAAATGCAACATTCGCATTAGATGCGAGCACTGTTACTGGGGATAAAAGGACTTCGCGTAGTCTCGCAGGAACAGAGTGACTGATCAGCTTGCCTAGCTATTTTCTAAATAGCCTATGATTGTCACATGAGTGCGGGTTTAAATGATTAGCCTACTAATGGCTCTTTGGCTAGTGTGAGATTGTTGGACATGCGAGCCCACGGCGAGCCATTTTGCAATAAATGTTATTGCAAATATCATTCCCTAATCTGATATGAAGAATAAATAATTTGCATAATAGGTCCCTTAGTACAATTAGGGTTATGTACCATGACCATCTTGATGATCATACCGCTGTTGATTCAACTGTTGAATCATAGAGGCTGGTGCTTGGATGAATATCTGAGGGGTTAGATTGAGGACTCATCAAGCACCGTCAAATGATTGTTAAGAGATGATCTCCAGCCTGAGTAGGAGACGGCAATCCTTATCTCTAAAGGCTGATATCTGACCGACCTCTTGATGCAGGTCCTCTGCATAGGAATAGAGATTCGGAGGTGTCAGATTAGTTAGGTCAAAGAGTTGACTTAACGAGATCGAGATAACCAAAGTCCTATATCGTATGCTGTCATGATATAGTCACGCATCCTCTGACCGGAGACAGATGTGTTACTATATGTTTGAGTACGTACATTTGGCAGACCAATAGGTTGATGACCTAACCAAGCTCTATACACCGGCACGTTGGTGTGCATATAAGGGCATATGAGTAAAACGAACTCTCAAAGGGATCATACAGGTTCATTTACTAAACCGGAAGACATGAGCTCACTCATGAGAGATTGGGAAGAATCAAATTCTGTGCACGGTTGTCTCGCTTTGGAAGCTTGACTGAATTTGTAAGTTTGATATATACTTTTGGAAAGTATATGATCAAGACCTAGGTATGATATATGCTTTTGGAAAGTATATGATCGATACCAACTTCCAATGATCGAATGAGAAACTTACTGATAAAACCATGAAGTAGACAGTATGAAGTTGATCCAATACTTCAGGTTTATTCTGAGTCTTCCAGTATGCAGGATGTACAGGTATTGGGAATACCTAAGGGTGATGTGATCATAAACGATTGTATAACCATGACGCTTCTATTCCTAGGGAGTGATGAAACGGGTCTGGATTTTAGTGACTCCTCTCAATAGAAAAGTAATCTGATCTTAGTCCAAATGTTGGACATTGATCTGAATGTGATTCAGATGCAATGAGAAGATTAGATTTACGGTCTCGATTTAATCAAGCATCTATGGGAAGCCCGCGATCTGGATATGATCTCAGCATCCAAGTCACTATACGTGGAACAATACAATCGCCCTGTCCTTATCTCCAAGTATCTGCGGAGAAAGCACATTATCCTTGAAAGAGTTCATGGATAATTCTATTGTTGATATATGTGTTCGAGCATTGAGAAAATGGATAATTAAATGTGATTTAATTATCATGAGTAATATGAATTTGATTCATATTATAAAGAGAGTTATCTAAGATAATTAAATGTGATTTAATTATCATGAGTAATATGAATTTGATTCATATTATAAAGAGAGTTATCTAAGATAATTAAATGTGATTTAATTATCAAAGATGTAAATAATGTGAATGTGATTCATATTATTTAGACACAAGAGAATAGAGATCCAAGATTATTAAATGTGATTTAATTATCATGGATATGAATAATGTGGATAGCAATATCCATATTAGTCATATATATATTATAAATATGATTTATAATATATAAGAGAGAGTTATTTGTAATTTACATTTGTTAATTAAATGTTAATGTGAATTGGATTCACATTGGACATTAAATTGAAAATGTAATTTACATTTTATTTTGGGTTGTGAATATGATTTACAAATTTCCAATGGCATGATTGCAATGTTCACAAAATAAATTGGATTTATTTTTGTGAAATAATTTGCAACAAAAGTTGTTGCAAATATTGGAGAGAATCATGAGATAATGCAATCTCATGTAATATAGAAAGGAGGCTCCCTTCCTAATAAAGGAGAGGGGACGACCACCAAGTCCTTATAGGACTCATGGCCGTCCACCCCCCTTATGGAAGGAGGTTTGCCTCCTTTCCTATTTCTCCAATGGAGATTGATTTGATATAAATCAAATTATATTTATTGTATATTTGATTTTTATTAAATTATTTGTTGTTGGATTTTTTTCCAACAAAATCTAAGCCATTGAAAGAAACACAATCAATGAGGACCACTGGATTTGTGTTGTCCATGGATTGAGATCCATGGATCCCAAAACCCTATAAAAGGAGAGGCACCCCATTGCTCTTATTTACACACAATGCTTGAGAAGCACATCTCTCTCTCTCTTTCTCTCTCTCCCTCTTTTGGCCGTCCACCATGGATGCCCTAGAGAGGTTCTCCATCACCGCGGCATCGTCATTATGCTGCCCGATTGTTTGCTCGTGGATCTCCGTCTCCTTCGGTACGCCTCGCTCGTGAAGAAGACGTCGGATCTCGTGTGTCGAGATCAGGAGATCCTACCGCTTGGATCATCAACATGGATTGCAAGAAGAACACGGTTCATCCCCGCGCTCACAAGCGTCTCCTCCGTCGGATCAGACTTGAGACAGTAGGTCTCTTCGTTTAGAGACTCGATCGCAACCACGCTTCAAGAGGTAACCCTAATACTTGTTTGTGGTTTAGACGAAACGATCCGAGAAGTGTTCTTGGATCATGTGGTTTCGTCGCATGAAAAAAATTTAATTTCCGCTGCATAGAACAACTAGTGCGACTAGTCGTTCTTCGTCGTATCCGATACGACGATCATGCTTCCGTGATGCGCTTGAGGATCTTATGATATCCTTCATAAGTATAAGGGGTTGATGAATCTGTGATTCATCACTCTTAAAGTTGAAAATAGAGCTTCGTCTCCGGGTATTTAGCTTCATATTTCCCTTTATCTTGCATAAATAGCATTCATGCATCAGTCCACAATATATGCATCTTAGCGTTCATATTTGCATCTAAATAAGAAGCCAATCATGTGTAAAATCCACTTGTAAAATATCCACCTATTTATATGTATTTTATCCCCTCTAAAATAAAATAACACCTTCCTTATAATGTGTACACCATTAGTTAATAATATAAGGAAGAAGGCTAGCTTTCCCTCTCTTGTAAAAGCCCCATAAAGCCCCAAACCTCCTGGACCTTAGAATGTCCATATCTCTCTCTTACAAAAATCCGAATTAGGTCTACTCACCTTCAGATGAATACAAATCTAGAGACCTTTAAAATGAGACTAATTTCATTCAATTCGGAGCTCGTAGGCAAAAACTTGGGTCCTTGGGCCTCCTTGTATATTATACATATGTGTATTGTATTCTTGTGTTTTTGTATCATATTTGACATCGTCTCTGTTTTTACATGAAACTTATAGATCTCATCGAGATCTACAACTTTCATGTTTTGAGTTTTTCCAAATTCAGACTCCTTCTCCCTCTAATCTTTATTTTTCTTCTCATCCATTCACAGCTGGCCACGTGGCACCCTCTAATTGCGCCACGCGGCCTGACCCCTTTATAATATCTGCCCGCACCCCTGGCCGTCGGATCTCTTCTTGAATCCAACGGCTCAATTCCCTCCATGCAACCTCTTGTTTTCAACCGCCCGATCAATCCTCAGATCTCATCACAGCCTTCCATCAACGCCTCATCAGGATCGCGCCCCGTGGCATCACCTCATCCATCTGATCCACTCCATCATAAAGGCTCAAACACTTCGTTCTCTCAGCCATTCGATCGAACCCCTGAGTCCATCTCATCTGTCTGCTAGCGCTTTGCCTCCAGTACGCCATATGGCAACATCCTGGCCCTCCGATGTCGCGCCCTAGATCTGATTCCAAGCGTCGATCCGCGCCTTCATCTGGGCTGTTGGATCCCTTGATCCAACGGCCAAGGGGTCGTCGTCTACCTCCGCACACCCCGCACCCACGTCCTCCATCGTGAGCAAGGGGTCGCCCCCTTTCTATTTTGGGCTCTACGCCGACCATCTTCTCCGACCCCCAACGCCACCACGACACAGCCCACTCGTCCCCATCTTCGTCAACCCCGTCGATCTCCATGAAGACCCTCAACCTCGCTCCACGTCGTCCACCAACTCCACCTCATAGCCATCCATATCGTCGCCTTCATCCTATAAACCAGTCACCTCCGGCCACATTCACCCTCATCCGCCACCATGGAAAGTGTCTCCGAGCTCCCACCTTCAGATTGGTGACAACAATTTGACCCGAGTTGAGCGAAGACCTGATGAACTCGATTTTCATCATCTTTATTTCCTATTTTTAACCCCCTTGCTTAAAATTGTGTCAATAAAACCCAGTTAATGTACTGTAATTAACAGAGTCCTAAATAATTTAAAAACCACAAAAAATGGCAAAATAAAAATTCGTGGTATTTTTAACCTTAAAAATACCCTCCTAAAAAATTTCGGGCCTTTGTTTGACTTCATCTCCAGTTTTGGCCAACATAAAACTTGTAGATCTCGTCAAGATCTACAACTTTCATGTTTTGAGTTTTCTCAAATTCGGCGTTTATAACCTTCAAAAATCAAAATCAAGTTCGCAATAATCTGATTGGGCCACGTGGCCCATTCTGGGAGCGCCACGTGGCCCAGTCTTCTCTGTTTTATCCATCGTCAACCACAGCTGTTAGATCCCTTTTTGGATCCAACGGTTGCGTTCTTTCCACGCCGCTCTTTATCCGCGACCATCAGATCAAACGCTTCTTCTCATCTAAGCCGTCCGCCCGCGCCTAGCGCACAAGCCTCCGCGCCGCCCGACCTCAGGTAAGACCTCCGATCTCCCTTTGCAATTTTTTTTACATTTCATTGATTTAATTAGCTGCCTCCCGTAGCTTTCACCCTCTGATGACCACTCTCTAAGCTTCGCCTTCAACCCCTCTTCGACGAGCATCACCTTCTCAGCTCCTCCATACCTCATCGCCTCCAACCCACCTCCTCCGCCCTCGCGGCGGAGGAGCTCCGAGCTCCTCCACATTCTCCGCACTCCAGAGGTCCCATTCGCACTCCACTTCACACGCACAAGAACCTTGTTTGCTTCGGCTATGTTGCTAATCCTGCAGGGTGATAAACCTTTCAATGGATGGAGTGACGTCGGAGCAAATCTGGTCAGCTCCGCACTCGACACTCGAGCTCCAATGGAGCTATTCTTGATGACCAGCACCTTCCCCGAGCTCGCCTCTTCATCGAAGACTGTTCTGGGAGCTCTGGGGAGGATCAACGAAGCCGGATGGAAGTGGCGGAGGAGGAGTTCCTTCGCCGGAGCTCCAAACCCGCCACCAGCTACGGATGGAGGTGACGGAGCAGCAGCCGTTGGATGCTCCGCCCCGGAGATCATCCAACGGTTCAAACGCAGCCACGTCAATACAAAGATTAATGGAGCAGGCACCGTTGGATCCTAAACATCCAACGGCTCGGAAATGACCGCGTCAACCATTCCAGAAGCCCTTGGATCCACACGATCCAATGGCCGCCCAGTTCGCCATGCGTCGACACTAGAGCGTCCCCTAGCCTGAGCAATCGAACCTCCAGGCTTGGGACTTCCGAACCACCTCCGAGCCTGCAGCGAGCCCGAGCCAACATACGAGCCAAGCCGAAGCTGATTCCGAGCCTCTGCCGACCCTGAGCCTCCTTCCGAACCTAGATATCACGTGCGTTGCACGTGTTTATCTGGGTAATTTGCAGAGACACCCTCCGAGTTTCTTCAATTTGCAAAAAAGTCCCCGCGGCTATGGATTATTTACAGGGAAGGCCCCGTACTTTATTTTATTGCATTTTAGTCCTTCTCAGGGACCTTTTTGTAGTTATCTTTTCATGTTTTCTTTTAGTTATGCCCTTGCTTTCCTTTATGCATATCTTGAGCTACGTATGTCCAATTGAGTTGATTTCAGTTTCATTTTAAAGCTGGTTTGATGATCTTTTTAATGGCATGCTTAATTGTTGCTTTGGACACAATGAGTTTTGATGTATTATTCTATAGCCATGTGTCTCTAATTTCTTAACTTCTACCTTGTTCAAATTGATTCTGTCATACCATTTAATCTGAAATTAACTTATGATTTAATTGTCTCATCATCTTGATCTAGGGCATATCTGTGATGTATTTTCTTTGCATATCTTGCATGATAAAAATTGATTAAAAATGCATTGTTTATTTACATTGCTTTGCATTATTGTCTCCTTACATAATTTGACCTATATATGCTTCAACTCAACGCTTAATTAAATAGACTTAAATCCGAATTAATAAGAGAGAGACTCGTGTCCCTGAGTTCGACCTTGGTATCTTACCAAGTAAAAAATAAATTAATCATGACCATCTCATTCTTATTTGAAATATATCAATAAGATGGTTTTTGATGAGCCCGAATCGGCCTGACTACGACGATGATTCCAAGTGCTAAAAAAACACTCTTAAAGGGTGATGAATCCACGATTCATCATCTCAATATCTTGATCTTAGCAAAATCCACGAGTAAATTCCCTAATAAATGTATATAAAATCTATAAATTAACAAAATGACTCTTGTAAATAAAATACAATTAATTATTGTATATTAGATTGTATAAAATAAACTAACAATAAAAAGCTGCAAAATCAAAGGAGTTTTCACCTGTAAATAGCCCAAAATTTTATGTATTTTTAATTAATTTCATATCAACTCCTTTTTGGCTAATTCTTTCTCCAACATGTTCATATCAATGTATATAAAAATACAAAAATACAAACAAATTTTACCTCAAATAAATACTCCTAGATCCCAATGGGAAAAAGCCGTAAAGACCAACTTCCAAGCTAAATTCCCGCTCCGTATGAACTCCAAATTCACAAACTCACTTTTAAAGTTCAAGTTAGAAAATTATCTATCCAACGGAAGTGGTTCATTAAAATCGGAGCTCATTTGCAAAAGTTGGGTTTTGGGACCAAGATGTACATTGTATACCTTGTATATATTCATTCTTTCTTTAATTTTTATTGTATCTTTCATAATTACTAAAAATACAAAAATATCATGATTGTGTTGTATTTTAATTATATTATTTTATAGTATTTTTCTGTTGTAAATATCTCTTATTAAAAAGACAAAAAAAATACAAATTAGAAAAGCAAACAAAAATTGTACATGGTGTTTTGTCTTCTTTTGTAAACTCTCCACTATTTGTCTTCTCTCTTTATTTATTGTATTTAAAGTAGCATACTTTTATTTTCTTTTATTTAATCACATTCTCTACAATAACTTCCCTTTCTCCAATAACCTCCAAGTCTTCTTTCAACCTCCATTCCACTCCATATTCTTCCACCAACCTCCCATTCAACTCCACCAATAATACAACTTCCCATTCAACACCACCACCATTCTAACCTCCCTTTCTCTTCTCTTTATATTCTTTTGTACATCCTCATTTTTCCCCATCCACCATTCTTATAGAATTAGGAGAGAGCTTGGAGTGTTTTGTTGGTGACAGCGGCGAAGTATCGTCCTCAAGCGACGACCTCCTTCAGGTGAGATCCGCGGAGCTCCGCTTCGCGTCACGAGTTCCCCATCGAGCTCGCGTAGCTTCTCCGATTTTTATCTCGCCAATCGGATCGAGGCGATGATAGGAGTCCAACGTAGCTGCTCCGCCAATCCGGCGAAGATCAGGTAAGTATTCCTTTTCATTTCCCTCGTTATTTTGTCTTATCTAATATTGTGTCCTTTGATTTGTCACCGTCATTTTTATATATCACTCCACCACACAATCTCCACCATTTACCAGACATATTTTTATTCTTTTTGAAAACATAAAAAAATTAAAAAAATTAAAAAAAACCTTTTTTTATTACAGCAGCAAAAGAAAAATCAAAAAAAGAAAAAAATAATAATAAACAGGAGCAGCAACGGCTGGCGCCGCCGCCGCCCCCCTTCCTCCTCCGCTCCCAGCGGCGGAGCCGCCAAGGGCGTCTCCAGCCCACAGCGGCTCTCGCCGCTCCTCGCCGAGTGCGGCGCCACCTCCTCCCCCTCGCAAGGCCCCTCTTCAGCCGCCCGCGCCGCCTAAGGCGGCGCCACCTCTGTCCGCACCTCGCCGCCTCTCGCACCCGCACCGCCATAGCACGCCGCCCTCGCCACCAGACCTCCGCGCGCCGCCGCCGTGTGCCGCGCTGCCGTCCTGGGCCGCCGTCACGCGCCACCGCCGTCCAACCCTTTTGGGTTCATCACCAACAACGCCTGTACGAAGAAGAAGGTGAAAAAAATTATTTGTGAAAAATTGTAGTTTTAATATTTTCATGTTTCTGTAATTTAAAAAAGGTCCCTGTGCATAAGTTTAAGTTGTAACTTGTCTTTTGGTTTTGCAAGGACAATCCTGTGTTCATGCATTAATTTGGACCTCATTATGGCATCCCCTTATTCAATGAAAAATGTCCTCATGTTGTGCAACTAATTGTCTACCATCAGACTATTTTCTTGTATTTTTATGATATTTGGGTAATTAATTAAAATTGTTTAACTGAAATTCAGCCTATTTTACCCAATCAGTGATCTTAAATTTATATCTCACACGCAGTTGTCTAAAAATTCCACAAAAATTAGGAATGATGCCTTGATATGTGATTAACTTACTGTCCAAATTTCATCAAAAATGGAGTTGTCGTGTGCCTGAAATAAATTGTAGAGTGATTTTAGTATTTTATTTTTAATTAAATCCACATACAACTTTTCTGCGAAATTTCAACTCTCCTGGTTCTGAGATAATTCGCACTCTGATTAATTTAACATTTGGATTTATTAGAAATTATTTACTCATTGTCACTCTGATTTCACTAAAAAATCCATAAAAAATTCGTACTTTGTCAAAAAAATTCAAAAATATTACTGTAGCTTCCTTGCATCATGTTTTCATTTCAGTAAATTTTTCATAATTTTTGCTTACTGTTTGTTTGAAAATTGCAAAAAAAACCCTAAAAAGTGCCCATTTTTTCCTTGTTGCATTTTAACCCCAAAATTCCAAAAAATATGTTTTGTGTTCATCTCTGGATTAGTATTCTAAGAAAAATATAATTTGGCTGAATTGAACTGATTTGGCATTAAACCTCATTCGGCTAAGTTGTATGCTTTCTTAGTATATTAATTCACTCGCATTTTGAATTACATTTGTTTTTGCATTAGAAAATCTAAAAAAATCCGCATTTTGGAAATCAAGATCTAAATTTTTGAATTAAACCCAAGTTGTTCCTTTGCCTCCCTGAGTTCAACCCCGGACTTGCCCGAGATATAAATTAAAGCCGAGACACTCTTCACGGAGATCTTCTCTCGGTTCTGACCGAATCGCTAAGTACACGTGCTACAACGTGACCGAATTATACATCGTATTTAGCGACTCATCAGATGGCGCCATTGCCGGGGAGGCAAACGGCTTAGGGACTAATTTAAAAATTTGGATTTAGTTTTCCATTTACTCGGGTAGTCTGACCCCCGAGCCACCTTGTATTTATTCCATTTTTCAATTATTTCTCTTCATATTCTGTATATATTTTGTTTTTATCTCTCTAACATAAATTTTATTTTTCTTGTGAGGGCCCGGTGAACTTGGAGTGCATCGGAGGTCGACGGACGTGACGCGCGGCGACTGCTGAAGATCAAGGAGAATTAGTTTATTTTTGAGAGAATTTTTGTAATTATTGTAATAACTTAGGTAATTCGCTCTTTTCAGTGGCTCTTGTTTGAGAGCTCGCGTTTGTATCCGGACTGGACTTTGGACCCGCTCGTGGTCGTGTGGTTGCTTGACGTAGAATAGGACCTACACTTGCGGCTCTTAGAGCATATTTTTATTAGAATATTTATTGCTTGTGCTCGTAAATTTTAGGACCACACATCACATTTAACGAGACGCACTTAGACCGCAGGACTATTAGTCAAATTTAACTTGTTCATCACTCGCTAATGGAACTGCCTGTCTAGGAACGGTTTTCTTGTTTGCATTCATTTAGTATAAACTTTCAATTCTGCCTTGCATCTCGCATGTAGAGCGCGAGGATCACTGTAAGTCTTCTGAACTGGGCATGCATCATTGATTTCACTATTTGCATTAGTTTTTCTCGACTCCCTCCCCTTGGTTTTTGAAACTTAGGTTAAAAGGAAATCGGGACTGATCACTAGGCGTGCTTTGCTTGGTGGACTAATCAAGTGATAACCAAACTTAAAATCGGAACTGCTAATCAGAGTTGACCAAAAAAACTGATTAAAACTAACACTTGTTTTGGGAGAGCAAAACCCTCATTGTATGATTGGCTAATTGTGATTGTTGAGAGGTGAGGATGCATCCTTAGGATAGTGCCCAAAACCTACTTTTGAGCCTTGCGTAATTTGATTTATATCTTGATTTATCACCTAATTAAAACTGAAAAGATAAACGGTCGGACTTTTGCGACCATCACTGTGTTGAGTAGATGAACTCAGGGTTTGCTCTTGTGTTTGTTTGTTTGTGTGTTATCGGTGCACTTGCACGTTTTCTTCCTCGATCCGCTTCATTCTCCCATCTCCCTTCCAAGATGTCAGAATTTTGGTCATCATATCCAAGTCACCCTTCTTCGACCATATTCCGATCATCTCCACCCTCTTATTCCTCTTCATACCCACACCCTGATCACGAAGTCAGAACTTCAACTGACTTCTCCGCTTCTTCGTCCTTCTCACCTATCCCATATTCATATACCTTTGACCCACAACCACCCTGGATTGACTTACCATATTCTTGTCCGCTTGTTGGAATTAAGGAACAAATCACAGAGCAAGCCACTGCTGAGATGAATGATTGGCAGAATCAGCTGCCCCCTCATACCTCATATTCACCTCGAGTTAGGACCGGACAACATTTGACCTATACACATCCTGACTTAACCTTTGGGTACAACAAGGTCAACCAGACAAACCGATTGGAGAAGCCTGCACTACATGATCTTCCTGACTTGATTGACCTCAGTGATAGAGCCGACATTGACAGACCTTCATATCACCCATTCGGAGAGCCGACATATACAGGGGATTGGATTCATGCGACCGATCTACAGACCCCCTGTCTACTGACTCTGCCTTATGAGGCTCCGACCAACATCTGCCATACAGAAGGGTCATACTCAACCCAGTATTACACGCCTGAGTCAAGGTGTGTTGAGTATAAGATCCCAAGTTCTCAGCAGCATCCTCCAATTGCACAGACTTCTCTCATGAGGTGTAATGAGAATTTATTGGGGGATGACATTTGTAGACCGATCAAGAGTCTAGGTAGGAATGTGGATCATGGATTTTGCGGATTGAATCTTGAAAACCTGGAAGACACCGGATTGACCACACGTCATGTACAGCTGGAGTCCCTTCTACCTCCCTCTTCTACTAACCACTTCCCTCCAAACCAGAGTCTGTATATTCTCCTAGTCCTCCTTCACCTACCAAAAAGACCAAAAAAAATGAAAACTCAGAAAATACCATAAAAATTGAAAAAGGAAAAGATCTAAAAAATTGGATCCTGCGGTTAGGGAAGCATTGGATAGAAAGTTGATTTTTGAGCTTCCCATAATAATGGCCATTGAGCACTTTCCCGACCTTAAAAGATTTGTGAGAAGTAAATTGATGCCTAAAAGGTCGGGCAATAAGAGAACAAGGACTGAGATACATATAGTGTCTATGGCCACATCTTTGATGATAGGGAGAAAAACCAAGAGCCGCAGAGTAAAGCGGTTGCCTAGGTTTGATTGTGAAATCAAAGATACCACATTCACCCATGTAAGAATCGATGATGACTTACCAATTAATATCCTCCCGACCTCCGTGTTTGCCAAGCTCAAACTCGGATCTGCCAAGAAGTCAAGAGAGATCATTCAGTTGGCGGATCGGTCTGTTAAACGGTCGAGAGGAACCATTTCAGTCATCGTTACTTTCCAAGGTGCTCTATTACAGGTGGATTTCACGATCATTGATATTGAGCACCGAGGAGAGTTCACCCAGTCTCCGATCATTCTTGGGAAGCCGTTCTTAGCCTTGGCTAAGGCAACTATAGATTGTGAGACTCGGGAGATCGATTTCTCTGCATTGGGAGCACTCCGACCTCACCCGATCTTTGAGGACACACGATATTCCAAGGTAACCCATAAAGTTGCAGACAGTCGTGACCTTCGAGAGATAGTTGAGTCCCGTCTCTCTACTACACCTGAGATACCGACTGTCCAGACGACCATTGGTTTAGAGACTCCCTACAACCACACACCGCCTACTGCTTGCACCACCACCGCGACAGCTTCTAGAGAGGACTCACGACCAGAAGCTATCATTGAGTCGGACATGACCTTTGTGGATTGCCTTGATCATTTCGATGATCCGACTCATGAGCCAATCAATGCCAAGCCAACTGAGAACACTATGCCTTACCAGAGACGTGTGTTGACCCTGCAAGAGTACTACAATGCATATGGTGACTCATCTGATGATGAACCTCTAGTCGGCACCTCACTACATCCACGACCTACACCGAATGAGACAACTGGGACCAAATTGACCAATCTTGATAAATCGGTTGCTCCATCCTCTAGTCGGTCATCTGGTAAGAAGAAGAAGACTATTGATTCCTCGAGGTGTTCCCCCGAACCCCTCAAGGCTTGTCACTCTCCTCTTCCTCTTGATGCTTCAGGTTCTAGAAAACCGGCTAAGAAAGTTGCCTTCGACTTACCAGAGAAGGAACTTTCTGAGGAGTCCTCATCAGGTCCGGATGAGGTGATCTATATGAGTGAGCTCAGTTCAGCTGTTCTGAAGCCATATTTGAGCAAGCAGCCGTGTGTCGACCCTCGTTGGACGTTCCCCACACCTCACTATTATTCCTCTACGAACGATTCTGACAGCGACACATATGTATACTACCCACCCCCTCGCTCCCGCAAGAAGGTCCGTCACAAACCTTCTTGATCCCTGTACAGATTCACTCCTCTTGAACATTCTCCCTTCTTTGTATATTCTCCAAATCACATCGGTTCTCACACTTACTCTTGTCCTATACTTAGGCTTACCAAGAGCCTAAGTATAGGGGGAGCCGATGCCCACCATGTGTACATGCTCATCCATTTCTCCTCTTGACCTCGTCCGCCCCATTTTTGCTCTTCTTGTACACTTAGGCTGTCCAGAGCCTAAGTATGGGGGGGGCGGATCGACTTCTATACTATTTTAGACATCCTACGCTTAGCACGAGCTATGTCTTTTTCTCGCTTCTTGTGCCATGAGGACATAGCACATGCTAAGTATATGGGGGCGTGTATATATTACATATATACTTTACCCATAGCTCGTACTTTCACGTATTTTTGTATATATTATATAATAATTATGGGGTGGGTAAAAAAACTTTTTCAAAAAAAACTCTAAAAAACGTTTCAAAAAAATGTTTTTTTTCTCTTTCCTTATTTGCTTTAACTTTTTTTTCAAAAAAAATGTGTGTCCTTTCTTATTTACCTATATTTTTCAAAAAAACACATTTTCAAAAGAAAAAAAACTTTCAAAAAAGAACTTTTCAAAGAAGAAAAAAACAAAAAAAAGAAACAAAACTTTTTCTAAAAAAATATCTTCTTTGCCTTTGTTTGTCAAAAAAAAATCTTTTTGAAAAAAAACTTTTTTCTGAAACTTAAAAAAATCAAATCAAAAATAAAAAAAACTAACTAATAAGTTGGTTTAACCCCTGACACATTCACTTTCACACAAGACTAGTGATGTTCAAGAACACTTGGTTTATGAGATCTTGAGATTTAGAGTAAATCAGCCTTAGTCATTAGGGTCTTAGACTTAATTATTCACATTTCCCTAGTTTGAAAGATTTGTGTGCTATATTGCATGATTAGTCTCTACTTTAAGAATATGATCAGCACCTCACATACACGACTGCAGTTTTGTTGAGATGAGTTAAAATTTCACTTGAGGATCTGGGATGAGGGATTTGAGTTTGGACTTGATTTGATGATGCTCGAGGATGGGATAAAATCAATGAAGGCTTCATGAAACCTGAGTGTCAGCATCTTTAGCCAGTATGAGAACATGGTTCTTGTACTATCTCTTGACATTTACCTATGTGCCAGGGTGTGATAAAATAAAAAAATGTTGATCAGTGTGCGCCAACTCTTGGTAAAAGCAGTGGAGCTAGCCAAAATACTACAAAGCAATGAAATGTCAAAGAAAAGCTCTCATTCCACAAAATCAATTATCAAAAGAGCTTCCACCAAAGGCGAGCGCTCCTAACCATTTCAAAAGTGTCCACTTGGACCACCACTATTAGGACCAGGAGTCGGGCTTGCACCAAAAAAGGGCTCTGCATCGTAAATGCTACAAGTCTGGGTGTAGAAGGTATAATAGATACTCAAAAAAGACACACCCCGGTGTACTCCCAGGAAAACAAGTGCAGACGGCTCCAACTTCTCTTGACGGACGCACTGATCAACACCAAAAAATACGTTGAGTAATAAGGCACTTGAGAGGATCCTTGTTCCAATGAGAGGGAGAGAAGAAATGACACAATCCTATGCCCTCCATCAACTGGCCTTTCATCTACACTTTTAAGTCTGACAACTAAAGAGACGGTGGATTGGATGCAAGAAATGGTTTATTCCCTAGTGTTGAGGATCGGGTCCTTAGGAGAGTCTCTTGGACTGGAACCTTGGGTGACGTTCTGACTCTACTCTTGTAACTGCGGTCAACACTTAAAGTCATATCCCTACTATATATGTATACAAAGAGGGTCTGATGATTAGGGAAATTGGATACCTTTTGACTAGAGCTTGGTTCAGCTTAAAATTTTAGGATCTCTAAAACCGAGAGTTCTTGAACGGATCAAGTCTTGTATTCACATGCACAGTCAGGGGTTAACCTAACTTATTCATTCTTTATTTGCTCGGGGACTAGCAAAGTTTAAGTATAGGGGTGATGAATCCATGATTCATCATCTCATTAATATCTTGATCTTAGCAAAATCCACGAGTAAATTCCCTAATAAATGTATATAAAATCTATAAATTAACAAAATGACTCTTGTAAATAAAATACATTAATTATTGTATATTAGATTGTATAAAATAAACTAACAATAAAAGGCCGCAAAATCAGAGTTTTCACCTGTAAATAGCCCAAAATTTTATGTATTTTTAATAATTTCATATCAACTCCTTTTTGGCTAATTCTTTCTCCAACATGTTCATATCAATGTATATAAAAATACAAAAATACAAAACAAATTTTACCTCAAATAAATACTCCTAGATCCCAATGGAAAAAAGCCGTAAAGACCAACTTCCAAGCTAAATTCCCGCTCCGTATGAACTCCAAATTCACCAAACTCACTTTTAAAGTTCAAGGTAGAAAATTATCTATCCAACGGAAGTGGTTTCATTAAAATCGGAGCTCATTTGCAAAAGTTGGGTTTTGGGACCTAGATGTACATTGTATACCTTGTATATATTCATTCTTTCTTTAATTTTTATTGTATATTTCATAATTACTAAAAATACAAAAATATCATGATTGTGTTGTATTTTAATTATATTATTTTATAGTATTTTTCTGTTGTAAATATCTCTTATTAAAAAGACAAAAAAAATACAAATTAGAAAAGTAAACAAAAATTGTACATGGTGTTTTGTCTTCTTTTGTAAATTCTCCACTATTTGTCTTCTCTCTTTATTTTATTGTATTTAAAGTAGCATATTTTATTTTCTTTTATTTAATCACATTCTCTACAATAACTTTCCTTTCTCCAATAACCTCCAAGTCTTCTTTCAACCTCCATTCCACTCCATATTCTTCCACCAACCTCCCATTCAACTCCACCAATAATACAACTTCCCATTCAACACCACCACCATTCTAACCTCCCTTTCTCTTCTCTTTATATTCTTTTGTACATCCTCATTTTTCCCCATCCACCATTCTTATAGAATAAGGAGAGAGCTTGGAGTGTTTTGTTGGTGACAGCGGCGAAGCATCGTCCTCAAGCAACGACCTCCTTCAGGTGAGATCCGCGGAGCTCCGCTTCGCGTCACGAGTTCTCCGTCGAGCTCGTGTAGCTTCTCCGATTTTTATCTCGCCAATCGGATCGAGGCGACGACAGGAGTCCAGCGTAGCTGCTCCGCCAATCCGGCGAAGATTCAGGTAAGTATTCCTTTTCATTTCCCTCGTTATTTTGTCTTATCTAATATTGTGTCCTTTGATTTGTCACCGTCATTTTTATATATCACTCCACCACCCAATCTCCACCATTTACCAGTTTCCCCCTTTATATGTACATATTTATATTCTTTTTGAAAACATAAAAAAAATTAAAAAAATTAAAACAAAAAAACCTTTTTTTATTACAGCAGCAAAAGAAAAATCAAAAAAAAGAAAAAAATAATAAACAGGAGTAGCAACGGCTGGCGCCGCCGCCGCCCCCTTTCCTCCTCCGCTCCCAGCGGCGGAGCCGCCAAGGGCGTCTCCAGCCCACAGCGGCCCTCGCCGCTCCTCGCCGAGTGCGGCGCCACCTCCCTCCCCCTCGCAAGGCCCCTCTTCAGCCGCCTGCGCCACCCAAGGCGGCGCCACCTCCGTCCGCACCTCGCCGCCTCTCCACCACCCGCACCGCCATAGCACGCCGCCCTCGCCACCAGACCTCTGCGCGCCACCGCCGCGTGCCGCGCTGCCGTCCTGGGCCGCCGTCACGCACCACCGCCGTCCAACCCTCTTGGGTTCATCACCAGCAACGCCTGTACGAAGAAGAAGGTAAAAAAATTATTTGTGAAAATTGTAGTTTTAATATTGTTTCTGTAATTTAAAAAAGGTCCCTGTGCATAAGTTTAAGTTGTAACTTGTCTTTCTATTTTACAAGGACAATCCTGTGTTCATGCATTAATTTGGACCTCATTATGGCATCCCTTTATTCAATGAAAAATGTCCTCATGTTGTGCAACTAATTGTCTACCATCAGACTATTTTCTTGTATTTTTATGATATTTGGGTAATTAATTAAAATTGTTTAACTGAAATTCATCCTATTTTATTTAATCAGTGATCTTAAATTTATATCTCACACGCAGTTGCTCTAAAAATTCCACAAAAATTAGGAATGATGCCTTAATATGTGATTAACTTACTGTCCAAATTTCATCAAAAATAGAGTTGTCGTGTGCCTGAAATAAATTGTAGAGTGATTTTAGTATTTGATTTTTAATTAAATCCACATACGTCTTTTCTGCGAACTTTCAACTCTCCTGGATTGATTATCTAAATATCTTTCTGAGATAATTCGCACTCTGATTAATTTAAAATTGTGGATTTATTAGAAATTATTTACTCATTGTCACTCTGATTTCACTAAAAAATCCATAAAAATTTCGTACTTTGTCAAAAAAATTCAAAAATATTACTGTAGCTTCCTTGCATCATGTTTTCATTTCAGTAAATTTTTCATAATTTTTGCTTTCTATTTGTTTGAAAAATTGAAAAAAACCCCCTAAAAAGTGCGCATTTTTCATTGTTGCATGTTAACCCCAAAAATTCCAAAAAAATATGTTTTGTGTTCATCTCTGGATTAGTATTCTAAGAAAAATATAATTTGGCTGAATTGAACTGATTTGGCATTAAACCTCATTCGGCTAAGTTGTATGCTTTCTTAGTATATTAATTCACTTGCATTTTGAATTAACATTTGTTTTTGCATTAGAAAATCTAAAAAATCCGCATTTGGAAATCAAGATCTAAATTTTTGAATTAAACCCAAGTTGTCCCTTTGCCTCCCTAAGTTCGACCCCGGACTTGCCCGGGATATAAATTAAAGCTGAGACACTCTTCACGGAGATCTTCTCTCGGTTCTGACCGAATCGCTAAGTACACGTGCTACAACGTGACCGAATTATACATCGTATTTAGCGACTCGTCAAAGGGCCGATTTTGCGGTTTATCAAATGGCGCCGTTGCCGGGGACACGGCTCATTTCTTTTATTATTTGGAATTTTATTTAATTAATTTCTTGTTTCTTTTATAGGTCAATTTGTTCATCCATTTTTGCATTCAAAAATTTTCTTCTCTATTGATCTCTAACTATTGCTTTTGTGGCAGGGCCTTTGATGGTTCAAGGAGGCGAGGAGCAAGATGCGACCCGCTGCGAGGAGCCGCATAAGCACACTTGGAGTACGTCGAGAAGAAAGTAAAAAATGTCTTGCATTTTTATTTCCATGTAATAAAATCGTCTTTTACAGCGGTCTTCGATCGAAGACTCGCGGTTGTAATCGAACGATCATGGTTGTGTGAGGATCGTCCCCACTTGAGTGTCGACCTAGGACCAGGCACGCGGCTCTCTGAGCTCATTTTTACTTTCTTCATCTTTTACATGCTTACTCGTAGGTAGGACACACTATTAAACAAAGATGCACGTAGCATCGCCTCACTTAGCCAAATTAAAATGAAAATTTTCCCCGCTAATAGAAGCATGTTAGGTGCAGCTTTTTAAATCGACTTGCATACATGAGTTTTGGTTTTCAAAACGGCCCCAGTTTTTCATGGATTTATCGTCAAATCACTGCATGATTTCTCGCTTAGCCTAGATCGCGGTTTTTATCGAATACATGTAATCTCGGCTTTCATTTCCTAGCTTGATCACCTAGGATTAATGGAAAATGGAATGAACGGTAGACGATGATTTCTTGATTTATGTGCTAACCTTAATTCAGTGATAATCTAAAATAAAATTGGGACTGTTAATTGCAAGTCAAACATAAAATGGAGTAAACCTTTGGTTTTGGGAGAGCAATACCCTCGCTTACGCAATGATTTTCACTTCAAATCTTTTCTTTGCGTAAAAATCTAATGTTTTATCACCAATAAAACCGACAAGATAATCAACCAACTTCAGTTGGTTTCATGTGTGAGTTGGTGAATTTAAGGGTCTTGCTTGCTTGATTGAGCCATGTTTTGCTCCGTTACACACCCCAAAACCTTAGTCCCTCCATTTCATCTCCGAAGATTCATCCGCTCATTTGTAAATCCATCCTTCTTCTTCGTTCCCCTTGGGACCTTCTCAACATCAATTCCCATCTTTGTACTTAGGCTAATCTCAGCCTAAGTATAGGGGGGACCCGAGTCCCTGTGATTTCTCTACTCATCTTTCTTTGCCTTTATACTTAGGTTATTTCTAACCTAAGTATAGGGGGAGCCCCTCTTAGCTCCCGTATATTTCTCTACACTTAAATGGACCTATGGACTCATATCATCTAGTGCTATGAGGATATAGCAAAGTTTAATGATAGGGGGGTATACCGTATATACACTTTACTTACTTTAGCTATAATCTGAAAAATTTGAAAAATTTAAAACTTTTTGGCTAAAGTAAAATTCTTTGGACTAAGAGAACTCAAATGATTTCACGGCTTTTCTATACTATGTTACACTATTTTGATAAAAATATTTTCGAAAATGATTTGAAAAATGAGTTTTTCTTGTTTTGAAAAATCTTTTTGAAAAATGTTTTGAAAATCTTTTATTTGTGTGACATGGTTTTGAAAATCTTTTATCAAGGAAAGTTGAGTCTAACATGTGTTTTAACTTTAACTAAAACCCATAAAAATGAGAAAAATTCAAAAAAAAATGTTTTTGAATGAAGGAGTTGGATTAAACCTCTACACTTACACTTTCACCCAGGATCTGAAATGTTCAAGGAAGCTTGATTTATGAGGTCTTTGAGATTTGCGATTAACCAGCCTTAGTCATCAGGGTCATCGACTTAATCATCCAAATTCCCCTAGGTCTCTAGATTTGCATGCTATATTCCATGCTTAGTCTCAGACAAAAAGAATATGTCAGCACATCACATGCACGACTGCAGTTTTTGATTGAGATGAGTTGCCTTTTCACCCGAGGGATTGAGATGAGGGATTCAAGTCTGGATTTGATCTAATGATGCTCAAGGATGGGATAAAATCTTTGAAGGCTTCATGAAACCTGAGTGTCAGCAACTTTAGCCAGTATGAGACCTTGGTTCTGATACTAATCTCTTGATATTGACCTAAGTGCCTGGGTGTGAAATAAATAAAAAATTGTTGATCAGTGTGCGCCAACTCTTGGTAAAAGCAGTGGAGCTAGCCAAAAATTATACAAGTCAATGAAATTTCAAAGAAAAAGCTCTCATTCCACAAAGTCAAATATCAAAGAGCTTCCACCAAATGCAAGCGCTCCCAAACTTTTCAAAGTGTCCACTTGGACCACCGCTATTAGGACCAGGAGTCGGGCTTGCACCAAAAAAGGGCTCTGCATCGTAAATGCTACAAGTCTGGGTGTCGAAGGTACGATAGGTACTCAAAAGAGACACACCCCGGTGTACTCCCAGGAAAACAAGTGCAGACGGCTCCAACTTCTCTTGACGGACGCACTGATCAACACCAAAAAAATTGCGTCGCGTAAAAGGCACTAGAGAGAATCCATGTTCCAATGAGAGGGAGAGAAGAATTGGCACAATCACATGCCCTCCATTTTCTAAGTCTGACAACTAAAGAGACGGTAGACTGAATGCAAGATTAGATTTATTCCCTAGTGTTGAGGATTGGGTCCTTAGGAGAATTTCTCGGACCGAGACTTTGGGTGACGATTTGACTCTACTCTCGAAATTGCAGTCAACACTAATTGTCATATCCTTTAGATTATATGTACATCAGAGAGAGTCTGGAGAAGTAGAGGAATTGGATGCCTCTTGATTAAGGCTGAGATGAACTCTAGAATTTTGGATCTCTAAAGTCAAGTCAATTTGATCGTATTGGATCCTGTATTCACATGCACAAGAGGGGTTAATCCAATTTAGTCATTCTCTTTGATGCTCGAGGACGAGCATAGTTTAAGTATAGGGGGGTGATGAAACTCGATTTCATCATCTTTATTTCCTATTATTAACCCCCTTGCTTAAAATTGTGTCAATAAAACCCAGTTAATGTCTTGTAATTAACAGAGTCCTAAATAATTTAAAAACCACAAAAAATGGCAAAATAAAAATTCGTGGTATTTTTAACCTTAAAAATACCCTCCTAAATATTTCGGGCCTTTGTTTGACTTCATCTCCAGTTTTGACCAAATGAAACTTGTACATCTCGTCAAGATCTACAACTTTCATGTTTTGAGTTTTCTCAAATTCGGCCTTTATAACCTTCAAAAATCAAAATCAAGTTCGCAATAATCTGATTGGGCCACGTGGCCCATTCTGGGAGCGCCACGTGGCCCAGTCTTCTCTGTTTTATCCGCCGTCAACCACAGCCGTTAGATCCCTTTTTGGATCCAACAGCTGCGTTCTTTCCACGCCGCTCTTTATCCGCGACCGTCAGATCAAACGCTTCTTCTCATCACAAGCCTCCGCGCCGCCCGACCTCAGTTAAGACCTCCGATCTCCCTTTGCAATTTTTTTTACATTTCATTGATTTAATTAGCTGCCTTCCGTAGCTTTCACCCTCCGATGACCACTCTCTAAGCTTCGCCTTCAACCCCTCTTCGACGCGCATCACCTTCTCAGCTCCTCCATACCTCATCGCCTCCGACCCACCTCCTCCGCCCTCGCGGCGGAGGAGCTCCGAGCTCCTCCACATTCTCCGCACTCCAGAGCTCCCATTCGCACTCCACTTCACACGCACAATAACCTTGTTTGCTTCGGCTATGTTGCTAATCCTGCAGGGTGATAAACCTTTCAATGGCCGTAGTGACGTCGGAGCAAATCTGGTCAGCTCCGCACTCGACACTCGAGCTCCAATGGAGCTATTCTTGATGACCAGCACCTTCCCCGAGCTCCCTTCTTCATCGACGACTGTTCTGGGAGCTCTGGGGAGGATCAACGAAGCCGGATGGAAGTGGCGGAGGAGGAGCTCCTTCGCCGGAGCTCCAAACCCGCCGCCAGCTATGGATGGAGGTGACGGAGCAGCAGCCATTGGATGCTCCGCCCCGGAGATCATCCAACGGTTCAAATGCAGCCACGTCGATACAAAGATTAATGGAGCAGGCACCGTTGGATCCTAAACATCCAACGGCTCGAAAATGACCGTGTCAACCATTCCAGAAGCCCTTGGATCCACACAATCCAATGGCCACCCAGTTCGCCACGCGTCGACGCCAGAGCGTCCCCTAGAGCCTGAGCAATCGAACCTCCAGGCTTGGGACTTCCGAACCACCTCCGAGCCTGCAGCGAGCCCGAGCCAACATACGAGCCAAAGCCGAAGCTGATTCCGAGCCTCTGCCGACCCCGAGCCTCCTTCCGAACCTGGATAGCACGTGCGTTGCACGTGTTTATCTGGGTAATTTGCAGAGACACCCTCCGAGTTTCTTCAATTTGCAAAAAAGTCCCCGTACGTATGGATTATTTACAGGGAAGGCCCGCACTTTATTTTATTGCATTTTAGTCCTTCTCATGGACCTTTTTGTAGTTATCTTTTCATGTTTTCTTTCAGTTATGCCCTTGCTTTCCTTTATGCATATCTTGAGCTACGTATGTCCAATTGAGTTGATTTCAGTTTCATTTTAAAGCTGGTTTGATGATCTTTTTAATGGCATGCTTAATTGTTGCTTTGGACACAATGAATTTTGATGTATTATTCTATAGCCATGTGTCTCTAATTTCTTAACTTCTGTCTTGTTCAAATTGATTCTGTCATACCATTTAATCTGAAATTAACTTATGATTTAATTGTCTCATCATCTTGATCTAGGGCATATCTGTGATGTATTTTCTTTGCATCTCTTGCATGATAAAAATTGATTAAAAAATGCATGTTTATTTACATTGCTTTGCATTATTGTCTCCTTACATAATTTGGCCTATATATGCTTCAACTCAACGCTTAATTAAATAGACTTAAATCCGATTAATACGAGAGAGGCTCGTGTCCCTGAGTTCGACATTGGTATCTTACCAAGTAAAAAAATAAATTAATCACGACCATCTCATTATTATTTGAAATATATCAATAAGATGGTTTTTGATGAGCCCGAATCGACCTGACTACGATGATGATTCCAAGTGCTAAAAAAACACTCTTAAAGGGCCGATTTTGTGGTTTATCAAGACCGAGAACCACCTCCGGCAAGATCCACGGCCCTCCATCGTCGTGTCGCAGCTCCTCCAAGGCGTTGCACGAGCTCAGGTTCCCTACCGGCCTTCGAGCGACGACCGGGAAGCTCCCGCCGAGCTTCTGATCCCAAGTAGATCCCTCCATCTCTTCCCCGATCCTCTTCTTTTTTATTTCTCTTTCTTCCATTTCATTTACCGTCCACGCGCCTCTTCTCTCTCCGCCTACCATCCTCCAAGCTCTGCAAGGGAGCTTTGAACTTCGCGAGCCCCTTCGTTCCTTCCGACGATGTACTTCGCCTTTCACCGACGCCAGTTCCGCCACCTTGGCGGAGCTCGACCGCCGGACCACCTCACTTCATCACAGGCCTTGTATTCCACTCCCGACCACTCCACTATCACAACGCACGCTTCGGCTATCCTCTAACCCCCCTGCAGGTACTTCTATTTTGATTGGTCGGAGGCTCATCGGAGCTGCTTTCGAGCTCCTCCGCCACTGCTCTCCAGAGCCTCTCCTCCACTCCTGAGACCACCGGACGCTCCGCCGCCCATCAACGAATCTTCTGAGCTACGCCAGACCCTCCAGCATCCTTCACCGACGACGGGAGGACGAGGCGGAGCTAGTCCCGCTTTGCCGGAGCCCAGCCCTCTCCGCCGCAGGAGGCGGAGGACCGTTGGGGACGACAGCCAGCAACCGTTCGATCCTCCTGATCGAACGGTCAGGAGTCATCCACGTCGCCACGTCCCGCAGCCATAGGATCAGGCGGATCCTACGCGTCCAGATCGCGCCATGTCATCGCCATCGCCTGCTCTAGGTGCCGTTGGATCAATCTAGATCCAACAGTCACGGATCGAACACATCCTCGTCTCAGGAGCGACCCATAACCGTTGGATCGATCCTGATATAACGGACCCGGACACGCCACGTGCCAGAAGTTCCTTAGCTTAGGATCGTCACTTGATCCATGATCCAGATCAGGCTACGTCGCCCTATCCGAGACTCTTCTCCGACCACTAGGCTCGGATATCCGAAGCCACTCCGAGCCAGAGCTGAACCTCCAGAGCAACCCGGGCCTTGATCCGAGCCTCCGAAGACCATCGAGCTTTGGACCCCCACGTGATCCGCATGTGCGTCCTGGGTTATTTGCATTGAGGCCCCTGAAGGTTTCCATAATTGCATTTCAGTCCCTGCCAGGAGACCCCACGTGAGGAGCACGTGTTCTGTGGAGAAATTGCATCCACCCCCTCAACATGATAGGTAATTGCATAGTGGTCCCTATCAGCACGTTTTGATTTTATCAATTTTAATTCTTGTAATTGCATTTATAGCCCTGTCTTTGCACACATATTTAGGCACTCATTTTAATTCATTTTTCAATTTGGAAAGATGCATTGTGGAGCTTATGTTGTCCTCTTTCATATGTGATACTTGGCATATTTTTGTAATATCAGTGGATTTTTCTATTAATTAATTGGTTCAATTTTGCTATATTTTGTCCATTTATGCCTTTTAATTGATAGTAATTTCTCTGTGACTCCAAAAATCCCCAAAAAAATCATATTACATTTAGGATAATTAGGTTCACATTGCATAAAAATTTCATCTCAATTGCACGCATCTCGAGGCCTAAATAAATCATTTAGTGATTTCCTTAATCAATTTTTAATAGGATCATTTCACATAGAAATTTGGGTTTAATAATTTTCCTGGATTCCTCACCTTAGGATATTTTTTATTTCTAAAAATGTTGTGATTTGGTATTTATTAAAATTAATTTAGCAAAAATCACCTTGCATTCATTTTTAGTTCACAGTGAAGTCATTTAGTGTCAGAAAATTCTAAAAAAATTAGTTTACCTTAATTTCATTGCATTTCATCATCTGGCCAAATTTCAATTTTTTTGGACTTGATTTGATCACATTAATTTTTAAACTGGCCTGATTGTGCATGTGTCTTGCATAAAAAACCGAAAAAGACCAAAAAAATTCGATGCACAAGGCATTGAATTTATGGGTTTATTCCCTGACAGCTATGGATTTGAATGTATTCTTCTTGCGGTGGACTGTTTATCAAGGTGGGTGGCAGCTATCCCCACTTGAGCCGCAAACATGAGGACCATCTTTAAATTCCTAAAAGATCACATTATTTTGAGGTTCAGGATCCCAAAGGTTCTGATATCTTATGGGTATCCACTTTGTCAACAGGGAGGTGAAGAAGTTGACTAAGGACTGCGACATCGAGCATCGTGTCGCAAGTCCTTACCATCCACAATCTAATGGCATGACAGGGGTGTTAAACAGGGAGTTGAAAGGAATTTTATAGAAGTTGTTCGGCCCTAACAGGAAGAATTGGTCCTAACTCCTGGACTAAGTTCTATGGGATTATAGGACAGCTTACAAGACCCCATTGGGCACCTCCCCGTTTGGAATGGTTTTTGGCAAGCTATGTCATTTACCCGCAGAAGAAGTGCACAAATCAAAATGGGAAATCAAGAAGATCGACTGGAATTATCACCAAGGAAATAAAAAAAGAGAAATGAATCTAAATGATCTCTCAAAGATCAGAAACCATGCATATGAAAACAACATGATCTACAAGGATAGAGTGAAGTAAAGGCATGACAAGCACATCATAACTACGAACTTTGTTCTAGGACAAAAAGTGTGGTTGTTTAATACAAGGTTGAAGATTTTTCAAGGGAATCTAAAGTTGAAATGGACGTGACCATTCATCATCAAGGAAGAGCATAATAATTGTAGTGTTACAATCTCCGAAACAACAGACAGTACAAACACTTCCCTAGTCAAGGGACGGTTGTTTAAGCATTTCGTCGAATCAAATGAGCAGTTGGTTCAAGTTGAGCAGATCACATTCATACGGAGCACATATTCAGACGAGAGATTCCAATCGCATGTGTGAATCCTTGATAGAAGAAGCTACTCTCTTCGACGCAGCTAAAAGATTCGGCCGATCACTTGTACATCCATCCCAAATCCACTCATTCTCCCACTTGTGATTACTCATTCATACTTAGGTTGTCCTAAGCCTAAGTATAGGGAGACAAATATCATTGTGTATACATCACTTTTATTCTTTATTCTCACTCTCGACCACCTCATTCCTTGCTCTTCTGCTATACTTAGGACCTCTAAAGCCTGAGTATAGAGGGACGAATCAACTTCCTATTTCTTTACACTCAACCATGCTTGGTACAAGCTATGTCTACATTTCACTTGGTGCCATGTGGACATAGCACAAGTTAAGTATGGTGTGTGTGCATGTGCTTTATACTTTACCCATAGCTCGTACTTTAATTGTTTCACATCAAAAATCATGTATGAGCATGAGTTGTGTTTATTATACTATACAACAATTTATTTTTATATAGTACATGTTTGATAACTTTTTGCAAAAATTAGGGAGTATAACAAAAAAACTGTGACTATTATGACTATTGGATTTAAAAATAACTAACTATTTCTCAGTGAGGGAACTATGGTCTCCCCTAGCAGATTGGGTGGTTAAAAGACAATGTGTAAGGCACCGTCCTGAAGTAATACGGGTAGCCGTTCTACGGTATTTACTTACATCCATACTGGCTGAAAGTAGATACAACTAGCCATACCCACTATGTCATTCTGATAAAAAAATAAAACAAAAAATAAACAGAAAAACTAACTTAAGGTTCTATCCCTGGCATTTTCACTATCATTTAAAACTTGAGGAATGAAGAAACTCGAGTTTTTAAGGTAATTTGATTCAAAGTGAACCATCCTCAGTCATTAGGGTTTGAGACTTAATAATCCACATTTCCCTAAGTTTGAAAGATCTAAGTTCTATATTTCACTCTTAATCTCTACCTTCTAAGAATATGATCAGCACATTACCTACACAATTGCATGATTGATGAGATGAGTTGAGTTTTACTTGCGGAACTGTGACTAGAGATTCGAGTCTAGACCCGATTTAATAATTCTTGAGGATGGGATAAAATCAATGAAGGCTTTATGAAACCTGAGTATCAGCAAACCCTAGCCATTATGTGAACAAGTTCGCATGCTATCTTTCGATATTGACCTATGTGCCAAGGTTTGATGAAATTAAATAATTATTTATCAACGTACGCCTGCTGGGTAAAAGCAGTGGAGTCAGCCTACAAAAAATATTGAATGAAAAAGAGCTCTCAAAATACAAAATCAAATTCAAAGAGCTTCAATCAAAGGCGAGCGCTCCCAACTATTTCAAACTGTCCACTTGGACCAAAGCTAATTAGGCTAAATGAGTCAGGCTAGTACCTTAAAAGGGGCTCTGCATCGTAAGCGATACAAGTATGGGTTTAAGTATGTTAGATACTTAAAGAAGACACACCCCAGTGTACTCCTAAGTAAACAAGTACAAACGACTCAACAACTCTTGATAGACACATTGGTCAGCAATCAAAAGTACATGTGTTGAGTAATAAGACACTCTAGAGGATCCTTGATCCAATGTAAGGGAAAGAAGAAAATACACAAACCTATGCTCCCTACTAACTGGCCTTCCATCTACATTTTCAAGTCTGACAAACTATAATGAAAGAACTGATTTATTCCCTAGTGTTGAGAATTGTCTCTTAATAAGAGTCTCTTAGATTAGGACTTTAGGTGATATTTCGACTCGATTCTCATGATTGCAGTACACACTTGTGTTGAGAATTTGCTCTTGAGAAGAATATGATAATTAGAGAAGTTGGATTTCTTTTGACTTGAGCTCGGGTTCAACTTAGGATTTAGGACCACTAAAACCATGGTTTCTTAATGAGACAAGTCTTGAAATTTGCCCTTGCACCATCAGTTATTCGATCTTCTAACTCACTAAAAATTTCACGGGGACAAGCAAAGATCCAAGCATAGGGTGTGATGAATCCATTATTTGTCTATTTTATATGAAAATCTTAGCAAAATTCCCCTAATAAATCACCAAATAAATCCTCCCAAAATCGATATATTAACCTTTACTAACTGTGATAAAATTAGGGTTAAATTCTATAATTAAATAATTTTTAATTTTTAACTTGATTAAGCTTATCATTTTGTGTACAAAAATTACTTATTTTTTTACCTATTTTTCTTCTATTATATTCTTTAATTAATTAACCAACTTCACATAAAGAATTAAAATCCATAAAAATCAGAAAATCAAGAGAAAATAAAAAATCTGACATTGTATAGTTTGCACATATTTATCATTGTTGATTTTATTTTACAATTTTCTAATCTATAACAAATCCATAAAATGGATTAATTATGTATCTACTGTGTATAAATTCACTAAAAATCAAATTTAAAATAAAAAATACAAAATGAAAAATTACAATATTTTATTATCTATAGAGTACCTATAAAAAATATGTTTTGTATAGATGGCCTCTTTTGATTATGAGTCCTTCACAAAAGTTGTAGATCTCATCGAAATGGGCAACTTTTGTGTCGACCACTTTTTCATTTGACTTCATTTACTATTTTTTGGATTTTCTTCTCATTTAGTTTTTATATTTTATTTAATTCGTAATTTTATTTATTTATTATTTATTTCTATTATTTTTTATCTATTTTATGTATTTTATTTCACATTTATTTAATTTTTATTTGTTATTCTTCTCCTTTTTCCTATTCCTCTTCTCTCTCTCCTCCTCCTCCTCCCTCTCTCTCTCTCTCTTCATCTCCACCTCTCCAGGTCACGTGCGTGACACATAACACCCTCCCCTCCTCACTCTCTCTTGCCACACGTGTGCAGTACGTGTCGCCTCTCCCCTATCCAGGAACGTGTGCGACACATTCCACATCTTCTCCTCCAGCCATTTCGACAACCATTGTCGCCCTTCCTCCTTCTGCCTCTCGCAACAATTACGCCTCGCCCCCCTCGCCAGTTGTTACCACCGCCTCTGCATATCACCTCCCCAACCATGCATAACTATCGCCAATCACTTCCTATAAAACTCCATCGTCTGCTCCATTGCATATCCATATGTCATTCCATACCAATTTCTCCCGAGCCGAGATCCGAGGGTAGGTGATGGCTCCTGGGAGCTTTGTTGAGCAGGAAGGGAGGTCTCCTGTCGGCAAGATCCGAGGTGTGTCCAACATCTCCTTACAGCTGTACCACACAACTGTAGAGCTCGGGCTCTCCTCACCGGAGCTCTTGAGCAACAACCCACTTGGAACCTTGAGCCGCTCCTCCCTAGGAGACACTCCACCTCCATTAGCTCCGCGGCAGCCACCACTCTCTCACCATATTTCCAGACCTTCTTCCCCAGACAATCCACTCTGCTCTCACATTACCACACCATCTCTTGCTCCAAGTGCTCCCTCTTTTCCCATAACCTTCTTCTTTGATTTGAACCATCAAATCTTAAAACCCCTCTGACCTCCCGACTTTCAACCTCCGCCACATCTTCCTCCCTTTTCGCTTCCCTTCTCTCCTATCAGATCTCCTCCATCTTCGGCAACGCTAAGGCTAGAGCTCAGCTCTTGCCCATCGCCATGAAAGGAGCCCCACTCCCATTTTCTTTTCCTTGTCTTGCTAACCCCTGTATGTCCTGATCTTCGGTAAGATCACCAGGAGCCTTCAACCTCAACCTGCATCACCACCAAGGCTCTTCCACCAATATAATCGGAAGCCCCAGCTCCGTCCTCCTCCGCTCAACACCGTAGCCTCCTTGAGCTCCTAGAACATCATCAACACAGATCCATTGATTGGGAGAAGATCCTGCCGAAGAAGAATGCCCCTGGGTCCAAGATACAAGAACCATTCGATCAAGAACAATGCCTCATCGGTGCCATCCATCTTTGCCTAAATCTGAGCCTTCAGATCTCCTCCATCCAACGGCCTCGATTCACCTTCGAGCCAAGGATACAAGTCGTAGCCTTGGGTTGACTCGAAGCACCAAAGCACACCTCGTGGAGGCTCGGGATCCCTAACCTCTATATTGCCCGAACCGATCTCAAGACCGTGCACTACGCACGTGGTTTGAGTTTTCTGCACTATGAACCCTTGTTCATTATGGAAATCACAACTAAGCCCATCATGCGTAATGTGCATGTATATCTAGGAAATTTGCTCTAAGCTCCCTGTGCTTCTCCAGTTTAACAAAAATACCTCGCTGGGGGTAGATTGCAACGGAACTCCTCAGGCTATTGGTAATGATATATAATTCCCTCCAGGGACCCTTTGATTAGAAAAACTGTCTTTTTATTGCATTTCAGTTCCCAAAAACTTCATTTTGTCACATCTTTCTCATTTGAACTTCGATTTTTGTGCACAATATGTCATTTTGAAGATTTTTGTGCCCCTTCATCTTATATATCTTCTGGAGAGATCATAAGCTTCTTATTGATGAATATTATTTGAGGATCTATTGTGATCTATGAAGGTTGTTTTTTTACATTTACGTGTTATTTAGTCTTGAGAAAGGTTTAGTTTAATTTGTAGGGACTCAATTGTGGGGATTTAAATTGATTGATTCTCTTGCAATTATTGTCGATGATCCTTGAGAATCTAATCTTTACAAGAACATTATCGAGGAATGAGATTAATCCTATCATGATTATTGTTGATTATTTATTGAGGAATTCGATCTATTGCAGAAGCTCGTTTAATGATAGATTATTAGATTGAATTCCTTGATTATTCTTTGAGAATTTAATCTTTCCAAGGACTTATTCAAGAAGAATTAATTGATTTATGTCCTTGTTATTTCTGCTTATTGATTGAGGATTAAATTGCTTGAGAACTTGATTAAATTAGAAGATTATTCTGGCACATAAGTTGGACAAACTTGATATATTGGGGCATGTCTTTTTAAGAATTTTGACCCAGGTTTGCAAAGGCTGCAAGAAGAAGGGTTAACAATTTATCTCCCTAATAATTATTGTGGTTATAGAAATATTTATATGAGGATTAAAGTACATGGAATTTTGAACTCAAATATTCCTAGATAAAATCATTTTTGATCTTTCATTTGTAGGATTATTCATTGATTAGTCTTTTAGCATGTAGCCTGAAATTAAATTGATAAATATTTATGGATTTAATCTCTTTTGATTTGTAATTATCTTTGAGGATTAATTGATATTTTTATTCGAGGATTGAAAATTTATATAATCACAGATCATGTGCTTCATTATTCCCTCTATTTATTTTATTTGTTTTTTGATCATTTCATTTCTTTTTATTTTATTTTCTGACACTGAGATTATCCTATGAATTAATTAATTGTTCAAATTAATTTAGAACCACAAAATTATAAATCATCTTTTCCCTACGTTCGACCTTGGTATACCAAGTAAATTTTGTTCCACAATATTCAAATTTCTTGTTTTTCGATGAATCATTTCTGCCTCCTATACTACAATTAACGACTATTTAAGAGGCACAATCCACATTCATCAAGGATGTGTATCTAAACATACATAGGAGACATAATACATTGCACGTAACATGTGCATCACACATGCGATTCAAACTAGTCACTTTTTGGAAAATTTAGAACATGTTGGTTAAACAACCAATTAAATGTATTTGTAATGATAAAGATGCACTAATCTTGATCAATAGTGGGGTAATAGTTACAAATGAAAACACATTGGTTTCCAAAGTCACTATAAACCAGATATAGTGGCAAAATAAGAAATTACCGTAACATACATACCTACAATGATATGTTAGCCGATTCACCAGCCAGGAGAAGAACAACATGTAGATACATTAAATGTGTTGGTTTAGCGGGTTCGGTAATGCATGGGTCAAACAAGAGGTATCCATGAATAAAGATCCTCGTATAATTTATCTTCTGGAATGCATTATTCGAATATAAGAGGGTAGAAGCCATGTTTATGTCGATCAAGAGGGAGATGTTGAATGGTCTCTGATGTCGTGTGGTCAATCAATCTCCTCCGACAATTTTGCATTAGGGTTATCCGATGGGACGTGGGCAAGGGACGGACGACATGAGGGCATGCACCCTATAAACACCTCCATCGTGAAAGGAATGGATCATCCCACCTCAATCTGAACCTCGTTCATTGGGAGCCCTTTCCAAATCCCTAATGTCATGTCTCTCTTTGCTTGTTGTCTGTATTCACGAAGCTCTCTTCTATCATTGAGATTTGGAACGATTGAGCATGAGGGAGACGAGCTTAAATAGCATAGGGGGTGTTAAGGTCATAATATGCGATCATGTCTATTTTTCACACGAGAATTATAAAATATTTTGCTATAACAAACTGGTTTCCATAATTTTAGATATGATGCAAACCAATAAAAATTATTTTGTTCGTTATATTTTAGGAGGATGGCATACAAACTCCCAAAATTAGTAATAACTAACTCATTTACATTCTTTTTGTACATTTGCTGCATGCTCTTTCACGTGCAATTAGTACCAACGATAATAATGGAGTCTACTTTGAGCTCATGTCCTCTCGTTTTATATTCTTAAACACCTATTCAATTATTATATTCTTTAGCAGTTAATATTACTAATGGATATCTTAGCGCAAATTACAAAAAAACCAAACTGTACATCAAAATCTCAGTTATGGCCTCATTTTCAAATACAAAAAGGCCTCATTTTCAAATACAAAAAAGGATCATCTTATTTTGTCTCAATGCAGCTTTTTGTAAGCTTGATGACCTTTTTATACAAATATTAAACCCTGCAGTTGAAAGTTAGGACCCATCTTCTTTACATTTAAAAATCAAGAACATTATTTGAGAATCGAGGTATAATTATAGCTTTTTTTGTGATTCACCCAATATCTCAAACAAAATTCAAATCAACACACCGTATCCAAATTAATAATGTATCATACAACAACAAAGCCTTTTCCCACATCAAGTATGGTCAACTACATGGATTCTTTGTCTCCACTCAGATCTATCATGAGTCATTTTCGAGTTTAGATAAAAAAAACTAAGATCCCTTCGTATAGTCTCAATCCAACACTTCTTGGGCCTTCCTCCCCATCTCGTAGCCAGCTCAACATCCTAAAACTCGCATCTTCTCACCGATGCATCAATTGTCCTCCTTTGCAAATGGTCAAACCATCTTAACTAATTTTCTCTTATCTTATCCTCGATCGAAGCTACACCAACTTTCATTCTGATTGCATCATTTCGAATCCGATCTTTACGTGTATGTCCACACATCCACCTTAACATTTTCATTTCTGCTACTTCCATTCTCTACACATGTCTATGGTTCACAAGCCAACATTCAGATCCATAGAGCATAGCATGCCTCGCGACTACTTTTAAAACTTTCCTTCGATTTTCAAAGGAAATTTTTTTATCATAGGGAACAAATAAAAGCTCCTCTCCACTTTAACCAACCTGCATTTATTATATTTGTAACATCTCCATCAATTTGCACATCATGTTGCAAAAAATATCCCAAGTATCTAACAGAATCACTCTTCTGAATGTTATCATCACCAATCTTCACATTGATTCCTTCACCATTGCTCCCTAAACTAATAATGTATCATATTTAGGTTAAATGTTTAGCCACAAATCAAGTTACCATGGTATTAAGAATCAAAGATATTAGACTCGATATGCTCTGATATTAGCACCAGAAGTTGTTGAGCTTTTAAGAATATCCAAAAAAAATCATGAATAATAATGTGATGGTTCATAGATTTATGGATGTAGTGTTCAGGAGGGTTGGTTTTGCAATTCAAAAGGGACTAACGATACAACTTGTTGCTTTCTTGTCTCCTATTTCGATGTAATCCCTTGATTTTTAGTCTTCATCAATTGTTTAGGAAAAAATGCACAACTTCACTACCAAAATAAATAAATTAAGAAAAATACATTCGCACCCACACATCGTTCATTCAACATGTATACAATAACCAACCCTCCTCAAAGCAAGTAATAAGTGATTATCTTTGCTAGTAAATAAATAATAATAACTCCAAAATAACAAGTAAAATAACAAATAGTTACCAACAATTGTTAACAATTATTTAGAGGGGTCTAGAGTTCGGTCAAGTAGGGGCTTTTTTAAAATAATTATTAAAAAATCGAAATTAGTTAAATAAGTATGATATAAATATTTTAAAAATGTGTATTAATCGATACATGAGGTGTCGATTTAGGATGCATTTCCCAAATCAACACATGAGGTGCCGATTTGGAAGAGTGCCCTTGGAAAATTATCAACGATCCCCCTCTCCCAATCCTTTATAAATACCCCCCCCCCCTCATTCTCTTCATTCTTCACACATCTATCCCCTCTCTCGTTCTATATCTTCTTCTCTTAATCCTCCTTCTCTCATTTATCTCATTCCATATTTTAAAGCGTTGTTTCGTCTCTCTTAATATGTTATTCTTATTTGAGTAAGAATAATATTTTTTGTATACCATTTTTCATGATTTTTTGCAGGTTTTATTAGTAAAGTGGATATATTATCGCGATATTGTACTATATTTATTCTTTTCTTTTCGGATAACATCTCTATTTGAAGACACGTGTCATTCAGGTAAATTTACATTTATTAATTTTTTGTGTGATTGTAATCATTAACTAGATATGCAAAATTAGATATATGTAAACAAATTTAGTTCATTTAAATGTGCATTAAAATTTGGATCTTTTATATATTACAAGAGGATAGGGAGTATGCACCCGGGTGCATGTAATTTTACATGCACCCGGCCCTATAACTTCCACGTTTTTTTTATTTTTTTTGAAAAATACTGCCATGTATATTCATCTATTTATCCCTTGTATATGTCATTCCAATTTCGTCAGAAACAGAGACTCCTACGCCCTCCATCTAGAACATGTAATTTTAACGGTCTTAAAATTGCTGTAATCCACCATTTCTGGATGGAGGGCGTAGGAGTCTCTGTTTCTGACGAAATTGGAATGACATATAGAAGGGATATATAGATGAATATACATGGCAGTATTTTTCAAAAAAATAAAAAAAACGTAGAAGTTATAGGGTCTGGTGCATGTAAAATTACATGCACCCGGGTGCATACTCCCTATCCTCATATTACAATTGCAATCATTTGTGTTTTAATAGAATTTAAGTAGAATTTACCCTACATAAGTTAAAAAAGAAATTTAAATAGAATTTAAAAATTATTATTAATATCAAATAGATTGAGGTCCAACACTTTAGTACCATTGCACGCACATATAATTGTGTTTGGACTTAGTCATGTTTAAAATACTTTTCATTTAGATTTGGAATCGAGCGCCGAGAGGGTCTATACACAGCGCTTGCAGGACTCACTGTGGTGAGCACCGAAGAGTTCTCCAAGATCGGACTTTTGGATTCCATCACCGAGTGATTAGTATATTGTGCTTCACAGTAATATCAATTTCTCATTTCGGGCGATTTTATCTGATGGCATGTGCATATATATATATATATATATATATATATATATAGGGTAAAATGTATATGCCCCATAGGGGGAGCTAACTTAGCTCCCCCACCCCTTTTTTCACAAATTTTTTTATTTTTTTTGAAATCTAAAACCGTGTAAATTCATTATTAAATCCCTATATTATGTCATTCAAATTTCATGCGAAATAGAGACTCCTACGACCTCCATCCAAACGGGGTCGTTTTAAAAAATCATGTTACCGTTAAAAAAATGACTGTCTGGATGGAGGCCGTAGGAGTCTCTGTTTCACACCAAATTTTAATGACACAATATAGAGAGAGATATAGTGATGAATATTCATGGAAGAAATTTTCAAAAAAAATTAAAAATATGGAGAAAATGGGGCGGGGTAGCTAAGTTAGCTACCCCTTGGGGGCAGCCCCATTTTACCCATATATATATATATATATATATATATATATATATATATATATATATATATGTTTCAATTCTATAAAGCATCCTTGCATGTAGAAATGCATCCAAGTGATAAGACTCGTGCATGTCTTATTAAAAAATAATTTTTTTATCATTTAAATAATCGAATAGTAGAGATGGCATCTGAGTGAAATGTAAATGATTGTTATTTCCTTATTTCAAATAAACTAATCAAATCCTATATTTGATGCGTAGAGATGACATCCAACACCGTCCATGTCATATTATATTAGGGTGGATCAGTTAGTGTCTCTGATGATCGCATAGAATATATTTGGGGCAAGAAACGTATGGTTATACTACCATACCAATTAACATACCTTGATTTGTCGGTTCAAGTATCTGAAGCCACTGATCTCCTGCTCGATTAGTATATACTTAACTAACGTGTAAGTGGTTGTACGAGGGATTAACATTCTTCGTAAGACCAATTCATAATGATGAATCCACATTAGCAATGATGAGTTCAATCAATGTGAGATTTGTTCACCTTTTCATAGAAGTTACCCTTTTTGCTATGAAAAATATACCATCATCATTGAGGTAAAATAATCGCATTTAAATTAAGGAATAATATTATATTTCCTTTATCTAAACTGACAAATATATAAATTATCAGGCTAACAAATGAGACCATGTTCGAGAATATTGAGGGTTCTTCACAAGTAAATGTTGAAGATGAATTAGCAACAGAAATATCTGAAGAAGAAAGTGAGGAGTCTAAAAATGAATCTCAAACATTAGAAGAAAACATAGGTGGTAATAGTTGACATGATTTTGGATATGATTCACTAGTTCTAGCCTTAGAAAACGAGGAAAGGAAGAACTCGTATTATGCTAATAATGAGGATGCTGAAAAAGAACCAATGGAGGAGTTACCCATGTGTTTGATCATGAAATTGCATAAGCATAAAATGTAGCCTTTGTAGAGAGACAATTTGATCCCACCGATGATTCTGGATTAAGTTATTGGTCATGTAGGAGTTATAAGTCAAAAAAGGATCTACAATACAACTTATAGAAATAGAGTATGGAAAATCACGTGTAATATAAATCCAATGCCTCAAACAAGCAGACTTTGATTGTTGTTTATATTTATGAAGATTGTGGATGATGTTTGCATGTATTAGAAAGGAAATCTCAAGGGGACTGGTGCGTTTAAGGATATAGGGGAAAGCATACATGCAGAAATCCTTTTTAATGAAGCACCGTCAATGCACATCTGTTTTTATAAAGCAGTACATATTATCTACTTTTAAAGCACAAGTTAGCATGACTCCGGGAGTAATTAAGTATAAAATAAAAGATGAGTTCAAGACTGAAATTAACTACATGACAGTGTGGAATGCCAGATGGCGTGCAATGGATATTGTTTATGGGAATGAGGTTGAGTCATATCGTGATATTCGAAGATTCATTTGTGCTTTAGAACGACACAACCCCTGCACCTATATATGATTCAAGACACAAGAAGGTCAAAATGAGAGTACTATACATTTTCAGAGATTGTTTGTATCATTTGGACCGTGTCGTAGAGCATTCAAATTTTGTTGATCTGTTTTAAGTATTGACAGAACACATTTGTATGGTAGATATGTCGGTCACATGTACGTGGCCACAACGATATATGCAAATAATGACCTATTTCCGTTCGTATTTGCTATAGTTGAAAAGAACGAGAATATTGCGGCATGGAGATGGTTTCTGAATTTATTAAGATAAACCATTGATCGTCGGGATATATGTTTTATCGGTGATCGGTTTCCCGATTTGAAGGATGTTTTGAGCCGTTTATTTTCATCGGAAGAGGGATTCACTATTTATTTAATAAAAGCAGATGAATTGAACGCCATACATCGATGGGGAAATAACACAGTTACATCATATTTGCAGAAGTGATCAAGATGTTTAGATGAGTCCAACACCACTAATATGTTACGACATCGTAGTTATGCACGTACCTGATCGTGTAATGCGTCAATTTGGGATGCGACAATATATTCCTGTTTTTTGTTGAGAGGATAAATGTTGTATCTCGACGTAATAAGACAAGAAGTACTGCATCCTAAATTGATCTACTATACATCGACAATATGTCGATCATTGGGATGACATGGAAGCTGCAGTTGTCCATGAGCACGTGGATTCAAATGCCGATTTTTACTTTCAATGGTATTGGAATATAACAAGAAGATAGATACAAACACAGATTCCTCCTCCTACAATAGCTTACCAAACACACGGACCAGTAGAAAGATGCCTGGTATGTTAAAAAAATCTACTTATTCTTACCATATTTTATTAATTTATTATATCATGAATGGAATAGGTGGATATGATTCTACAAGGAACAACATGGATGAAATTAGATGATCAACGCACTTACCTTGGAGTATGAGGACAAAAGTCGAAAATACAATTAATTCGTTTGATGAGACAATCAACATGTTCTCGTTGATGTATCCATTCCAACACTATGACCAATCGTACATGTCCTTGCAAGAGCATCATACTTCGGGAGTATCAGGTTTCGTGATTTCTTTGCTATAAATCGAGATTATTTTGTCGCTTTCAGAAGATAATTTCTTAAATTATATGTTGTAAATAGTACAGGTATGAACTATGCGAAATATGGTGGGGTGGGATCGCAACAACCACTGATATTTGGGTCTTCAGGTTTAAGTTAATTATTTATTTATCATTAACTTAAATTAGTGTATAGATTTTTTAACCTATAACCATAATTCTTCAAATGTTATAGTAGGACACAGTGAGCATGCATTTTCGAAAGGTCAAACAATAGAGGAATCAGTATTTGGAATCTCGGGAATGACGTCTGCGGGATATGACGGATAAGGGTACACATCATTTCAACGAATATTTGGATCTTCAGGTCATTATAGTTAATATTCTTCTCTTACTAATATTTTCATTTATGTGACATCTAATATAATTAATTTCACGACCCTGATTTTCGGGCCATCGGATCCTCCCATAAACGGATTTGGGTACTCAGCAATAATTTATTCAGCGATCACAACTAACATTCAAAACCAGACTGTAAATAAAATATACTCAGAAGGAGGTATTTTAACAATTTTCCATTCACAAAATAAAGTTCACATGATACATTATCTCAATATAACCATTTACATGTACACCGGATTGAAAGGAAAACACACAAAAAGATTACTAACTACCTTACAAAGTAAAGGTATTGTGACTGGTTGGATGTCTACTAAGGTCTTTGCGATGGTTCACTGACACCTGTTGGATTTTTCATAAATCATAGGATAACAATTAACGAATGCTAAGTAACGAAGAAGAGAAAAGCAAACAAATTGTGTAATTTTTCAAAAAGTTTTTATCACAAAAAGTTTCACTCCTTCCCATTCATTTAAGTCCTATTCCTTTCTATTCCACGTCAGGGATTAGTCCAGGGGAACCCCACCATTCTTGGACTTCGAAGCTGTGGACACTTCGTGATTGGAGATTGCGTTGATCTGATAAGCTTATACTGCTGCACGTCGCCTCAACCAATCCTCCAATACTACTCTGACAATTTCCTTTTTTTATTAGTCAGGGTCTCAAACCCTCAGCCTGAAAAACAAAGGAGCATACCATTCTTGAGGACACAGTTGCTTAAAACCTCAGGCTAAACGTTAAGCACAAAACCTAGTGTCTTTAAATACAGGTAATCGTGATCCAGCCACTTTTGAACCACCCGTGCCCCCACATGGCACGACCACGTCTTCCGTCGTTCAACCTGAATATATTGGCTCTCGATACCATACATTGCAAATCATTTATTTCGTGCGCACTTATCATAACAGAGGAATCGTGTACCACCTATGTAGGGAAACGTCAATACGAGTTCCTTTCGACAACCTACAGATTACATTCTCGACCTGTAGTTCTACTCCCAATCATCCTTAACGTGACACACGATCCTTTTTATGATCCAACTCAAACTACGTCAATTCCCATGATGTAATTCTTTCGTTAAGTCTTCAATTTACATAATCATCAACACTTAGTATAGACTCACATATATATTATTCATATGCATATATACTCGTATTTATGTTATTTTAACTCCCAACCCCTAACTTTCCAGGCCACTGCATCAATTCAATGCTTAAACCTTATTTTAATGGGAATCACAAAGCAACATTGCATACTTTCTCAAAAATAACCAAAATTAAGGTTTTTCATAGAAAGAACATAAAATCAGAAATTTCAACGATCTCATATGATCAACAAAAAAGGAAGGATTTTATTACCTCGTCGAGCTCTCTCGCACGTAGACAGTACTTTATCGTAATTCTTTTTCAAAAAAAAGATTTATAGCTCCTGAAATGATCGAATTTTATTTTCATATCAAAAATACTAAGAATATGCCAAGAGCATGAAAAATGAATGAAGAATATGAAGAACGCGAAGAACACACGAAGAATACGAAGAATGCGAAGAACGTATTTTCTCTTAAAACTTTAGCAGAACTTCCCCTTATATAGGGTGATATTTGTAGGAAAATTTCGACAGAGTTTCTCCTTGTATCGAGACATATTTTTATAAAAATTTCGGTAGAGTTTTCCTTTATATCGGGATATATTTCTATAAAAATTTCGGCAGAGTTTTCCCTTATATCGGGACGTATTTTTATAAAAATTTTGATAAAGTTTCCCCTTATATCGGGACATATTTTGAAAGAAAAATGGAAAGAGTTTCCTCTATAAAATCATCAAGAGGAAAATATTAACGAAAATGAAAGAATATATTCAAACAGCAAGAGATTAAGAATTGGTAGATACCACGCGTCTTATGTGAGTGAATGTATGACGAATCACATGATTCACTGACGTACATAGCCGCTCGTACCTAAGTAGGGTATTACATATTTCTCCATCAAAATAACTATAAAAGAAGAATTGAAAGAATAGAAATATAAGCGATGGAGAATCGGTAGACACCACGTGTCTTAGATGAGTAAATGTGTGACGAATCACATGGTTTACTGACGTGCATAGTTGCTCGCACCTAAGTAGGGTATTACACAGATTTCTTCTTGAACCACAACAGAAAATGAATCGGAAGGAAAGATGAATCAAGAACAAAGCTAACAAGAAAAGAAAATAATTTGAAATCCTAGCTTACGAAGCAAACTAAGAGAGGATCATACATTTCTCCTCCTCATTCTCCTGGGAGCGTTTCGCTAGCGCTCTTTCCTCACCTCCCACTTCTCCTCCTAACCTCTCAGCCTTAGCCCTTGGGGTGGTGGTGGTAGTGGAAATCGTAGAGAATGAATGGGTAGGTGGTATTTATAGGCTCCAGAAAACCGCTACCCATGGTTAGTAAACCATGGTTTAGCCCTTAACCGCGGTTAGCGGCTCATGGTTTTGGCAAAATCTTATCCAAAATTTAAGTCTTAAGTTAGAACGTTCCAGAGGATTCTAGATTCGCTAAAGACTCTTAATTAATGCTAATCGTGATTAACTTTCACTAATCACGATAAGAGAATGAACACCATTTCATTTATAAAGAAGATATACAACACATAGTGTTAGCACTCAAACAAGTAGGGGTATTTTTCTCTCATTTACGCCTCAGGGCTTCTTCAAACTCTTGGTTCCGCTATAATACTTTAACTAGAGGTATCTCTTTATTTCTCAACTTCTTAATATCTCTACTTAGTATTTCCACAGGCATTTCTTGGTATGTCAGGTCTAGCTCAACATGTAAATCATCATAACTTATCTTATGCTCTGGATCCCTAATGTACTTTTTCATATTTTGATACATGAAAAATATCATGTATTGCCGAAAGATGTGGAGAAAGCGCAAGTATATACACAACTTTTCCAATCTGATGAATGATTTTAAAGGGATCCACGAATCTGGGTGCCAACTTTACATGCAAGCCAAACCTCTGAACTCCCTTCATAGGCGATACTTTGAGGAATACAAAGTCACATATTTCAAACTCAAGATCTTTTCGCCTGGCATCACTATATCTTTTCTGGCGACTCTGAGCAGTCAATAGTCTTTTTCGATCAAGCTCTACAGCTTCACGTACCTCTTGGAGTCTATCTGAATCATAAAGGTTCTTTATCCTGACTTCTTACCAACACAAAGGAGTAGTACACCTTCGTCCATAAAGTGCTTCAAATGGTGCCAAGCCAATACTTACATGGTAACTATTGTTGTATGTGAATTCTACAAGAGGTCAATGTTTGATCCACGATCCCTTCCATTCTAAGGCACACGCTCGTAACATATCCTCTAGTGTATGAATCGTACATTCTAACTGTCCATCTGTTTGTGGATGATATGGTTCAAGCATGGTTGTGTACCTAAGACTTTCATGAAGTTATCCCAATAATGTGAGGTGAATCGTGGATCTCAATCGAAAACTACTTCCTTTTGGAATGCCATGGAGATGAATCACATGTGTAATTCAACAAATTGGTTTGGAGTGAAAGATAAGCTTATTGGAATAAAGTGTGCTACATTCATCATACGATTTATTATAACCTAGATACTATCTTTACTACCAGTCGTCTGAGGTAAGCCAGTAATAAAGTCCATGGAAATGCTTTCCCATTTCCATTCAGGTATAAGGAGGGGTTGCAATAATCCCAGTGGCTTTTGGTGTGAAGCCTTTGCTTGTTGGCAAGTGAAAATTGAATTCACAAACTCAGCAAAATCTTTCTTCATTCCCGCCACCAAAAGTATGAATGAAGATCTTTATATATCTTTGTAATTACTGGATGAATAGATAATCTTGAGCAGTGCGCTTTACGTAAGACGTCTTTCCTTAGTTTAGGTGTGTTTGGTATACAAACTCTGTGATGGTTATACAGTAACCCATCTTGCATTTGGAATCCCTCTATCTCATTCTTCTTAAGTTGTTGTCTCAAGTCTTTAAGGACTGGATCATCCTCCTGTCCTTCCTTTATTCTATCTCAGATCTCTCGTTTGTATCGATGAGGAATGGTTATAGTATCGGCACTACTATAAAATGGTTTCCATTCATTTAACGTTGATAGTAAACCCCAGAAGTGGATAGCACTCACCAACCCAGGTGGATAAGTTTTTCTGCTAAGGGCATCTGTTACGACATTCCCTTTACTAGAGTGGTAGGAGATAGTGCAATCATAGTCTTTCAACAACTCTAGCCATCGTGTTTGTCTTATATTCAGATCCTTCAGATCAAATAAATATCTCAAGCTTTTATGATCGGTGAAGATTTCAAAAGTAATACCATAGAGGTAATGTATCCATATCTTTAAAGCGAAAACTACAACTACTAATTCTAGGTCATGCGTCTGGTAGTTATTCTCATGTGTCCTAAGCTGTCGCGACGCATATGCAACTACCTTACCATATTGCATTAGAACTGCCCTGAGTCCTTCTTTAGACGCATCAGTGTACACTGTAAACCCTTCACTCCCAGGGGGTAGAGTAAGGATAGGTGCAGATGTTAGGCATTCTTTCAGTATCTGAAAACTAACTTCACATATGTCAGATCATATGAATGGGACTTCCTTATGAGTTAGCCTAGTCATTGGCAACGATATTCGTGAAAAGTCCTTCACGAATATTATATAATATGCGGCTAAACCCATAAAAGATCGTATTTCTGTAACAGACTTCAAGCATTCCCAACTCATCACCGCACTAACTTTTGTAGGATCAACTGATATACCTTCTTTAGAAATAACATGGCCTAAGAAAGATACTTCAAATAGCCAAAAATCACATTTGCTATATTTGGCATACATATTGTTCTTCCTTAGAGTTTTAAGTGTGCGCCTTAGATGGCATTCATGCATATACTTATCCTTGGAGTAAATAATCACATCATTAATAAAGACTACTATAAAGTGATCTAAGAACTCCTTGAATACTCTATTCATTAGATCCATGAAAGCTGCTGGGGTATTTGCCAGTCCAAAAGGCATAATTAAGAATTCATAATATCCATATCTAGTTCGAAAGGCTGTCTTGGGGATATCCGCATCTTTTATATTCAACTGATGGTATCTAGATCTTAAGTAAATCTTAGAATATACAGTCGAACCCTGTAACTGGTCAAAGAGATCATCTATTCTTGGTAGAGGACACTTGTTCTTTATTTTCCTCTTGTTTAACTGTCTATAGTCAATGCACAACCGCATTGACCCATCCTTTTTTCTGATAAATAAGATAGGTGCTCTCCATACTGAAGTACTACGACGAATGAATCATTTATCTACCAGTTCTTGCAACCGTACTTTTAACTCTCGTAACTCGATTGGTGCCATCCTATATGAAGGGATAGAGATAGGCTGAGTATAATGTATGAGAGAGATTTCAAATTCAATCTCTCGCTCAGGTGGTAATACAGGTAGTTCATCTGGAAATACATCAGGAAACTCGCACACTATAGATACATCTTCCATCATTCTATCTGACCATGATGTAGTGGTTACAAAGGTTAAATAACCTTGGCACCCTTTCTCTAACAACTATTGTACCTTCAAAGTAAAGATATTTTCGACCTTACCATTGGATGTCTTTCCAATGAACTGGAACTATATCGAGTTAGGAAGGTGAAACGTTACTGTCTTCTGAAAATAGTCAAGACATGTATGATGCTTTTCTAACCAGTTCATCCCTCGGATAAGATCAAAATAATTCTATTCAATAAGTAGCAGATAAGTAGGTGACTGATGTCCTGCAATCTGTCCCACACAGTTGTCTACGATCTTCTTGAATTATAATTGACCTCCTGGTTCCTTAATGAGATAATAAATTTGTGCTTATATCAAAATCTTATCCTTACAATAGGAATCAAATATTCTTCTTCTTCTTCTTCTTCTTCTTTGTTTTGGCGTGCCTACGAAGTGCATCCTCCACTGCTCCTCTAAATAGAGTAGGAGCAACCAAATTCTATGGACCGATGGTATCTATACTCTCTCTTATGAGGATGAATAGAACCCTCAACTCTATCATCTGCGGGTCTTGATGACTTTGATCTCTCATAGTGATATTGAGTCTTCACTCTAATGCTTATTACCTTTGACCCATCTCATGGGTCATCACCATCATAGTCTTTAATTACCTAGACACATCTTGCTCTTCTTTGATCGTGTGATGAATTAAGGCCAAAGGTTAGGTCCTAACCATTTTTGCATGATGTATATAAGAGACAATAATTTTGTGAATGGTACTGTAGTCACTTTATTAAGATCAAAGGATCTTAATACAACATTATTTTCTGAATACCGCTCATAGTTGTCAATTACTAAATAAATTACTGGAGTAACATGGCTCTGATACTAAACTATCACGACCCCGACTTCCGGGCCGTCGGATCCACCCATAATCTGATTTGGCTACTCAGCAATAATTTATTCAACAATCACAACTAACATTCAGAAACAACATGCAAATAAAATATACTCAAAAGGAAGTATTTCAACACTTTTTCATTTACACAATAAAGTTCACATGATAAATTGTCCAAATATAACCATTTACATATACATCAGCTTAAAAGAAAAATACACAAAAAGATTACTAACTACTTACAAATTCAAGCTACTGTGGCTGGCTGGATGTCTACTAAGATCCTTGCGATGGCTCACTGACACCTGTTGGCTTTTCCATAAATCATATGATAACAATTAACGAATGCTAAGTAACGAAGAAGAGAAAAGCAAATAAATTGTGTAATTTTTCAAAAAGTTGTTATCACAAAAAGTTTCATTCATTCTCATTAATTTAAGTCATATTCCTTTCTATTCCATGTTAGGGATTAGTTTAGGGGAACCCCAACATTCTTGGACTCCGAAGCTGTGGATACTTCGGGATTGGAGATTGCGTTGATCTAATGAGCTTATGCTGACGCACATCGCCTCAACGAATCCTTCAATACTACCATGGCAATTTCCTTTTCTTTTATTAATCAGGGTCTCAAACCCTCAGCCTAGAAAACAAAGGAGCATATTGTCCTCGAGGACTCAGTTGCTTAAAATCTCAGGCTAAACTTTAAGCACAAAACCTAGCGGCTTTAAATACATGTTATCGTGACCCAACCACTTTTAAACCACCCGTGCCCTAACATGGCACGACCACATCTTCTGTCTTTCAACCCAAATATATTGGCACCCGGTACAACACATCGCAAATCATTTATTTCGTGTGCACTTATCATAACAGGGAAAACCATGTACCACCTAGGTAGGGAAACATATATACGGGTTCCTTCTGGCAAACCTATAGGTTGCATGCCCGACTTATAGTTCTACTCTCAATCATAATTAACGTGACACATGATCCTTTTTTAGGATCCGACTTAAACCACATCAATCCCATGATGTAATTCTTTCGTTAAGTCTTCGATTAGCATAATCGTCGATACTTAGTAGTCTCACGTATATATTATTCATATGCAGATATGCTCGTATTTATACTTATTTTAACTCCCAAACCCTAACTGCGTCAATTCGATGCTTAAGCCTTTATTTTAATGGAAATTACAAAGCAACTTTTCACACTTTCTCAAAAATATTCAAAATTAGGTTTCGTTATAGCAAAGAACATAAAATCAAAAATTTCAACGATCTCATATAAAAACCCAACAGCAAAAGGAAGGATTTCGTTACCTAATCGAGCTCTCTCGCATGCATATGCTTTATCGTGATTCTTTTTTCAAAAAGAAAGATTCATAGCTCATGAAATTATCGATTTTTATTTTCATATAAAAAACACTAAGAATATGCCAAGAACACGAAGAACGTGAACAACACATGAAGAACACAAAGAACGCGAAGAACATATTTTCTCTTAAAAGTTCGACAGAACTTCCTCTTATATAGGGTGATATTTATAGGAAAATTTCGGTAGAGTTTCCCCTTGTATCGGGACATATTTCTATAAAAAATTCGACGGAGTTTCCCTTTATATCGGTATATAGTTATATAAAAATTTTGACAGAATTTTCCCTTATATCGGGACATATTTCTACAAAACTTTCGGCAGAGTTTCCCCTTATATCGGGACATATTTTAAAAGAAAAACGGAAAAAGTTTCCTCTATAAAATCATCGAGAGGAAAAAATAACGAAAATGAAAGAATATACTCAAACAACAAGATATGAAGAATGGGTAGACACCACGCGTCTTAGGTGAGTGAATGTATGACGAATCACAGGGTTCACTGACGTGCATAGCCGCTCGCACCTAATTAGGGTATTACACAGATTTCTCCATCAAAATAACTATAAAAGCAGCATTGAAATAATAGAAACATAAGCGATGGGGAATTGGTAGACACCACGCATCTTAGGTGAGTGAATGTGTGACGAATCACATGGTTTACTGAGTGCATAGCCGCCCGCACCTAAGTAGGGTGTTTCACAGATTTCTCCTCGAACCACAACATAAAGTGAATCGGAAAGATGAATCAAGAACAAAGCTTAGAAGAAAAGAGAATGAATTGAAATCCTAGCTTACGTAGTAAACTAAGAGAGGATCGTACCTTTCTCCTCTTCGTTATCCTGACAGCGCTTTAGCGCTCTTTCCTCGCCTCCACTCCTCCTCCATACCTCTCAACCCTAGCCCTTGGGGTGGTGGTGGTAGTGGAAATCATAAAGAATAAATGTGTAGGGGGTATTTATAGGATCCAAAAAACCGCTAACCATGGTTAGTAAATCATGGTTTAGCCCTTAACCGCGGTTAGCGGCTCATGGTTTTGGCCAAGATTTTGGCCAAAACTTATCCGAAACTTAACGCTTAAGTTAGAATGTTTCAGAGGATTCTAGATTAACTAATGACACTTAATTAACACTAATCATGATTAACTTTCACTAATCACGATTTATCTTTCGCGGCTTAGGATTATCTTTTGCAAACTATTGATTAGTGTTTTCTAGTATTCATTAGTTTCTTTAATCTTATTTAATTAATATTAATGACGGTTATTATGGGTTAATGACATATTAAACCTCTTTACTTCTCTTTCTTACGAAAATCATAACAACTCCAAACGAACACCGATTCATACGAAACAAATTCCGTTGGTTTCCTCCGAGAGATGCCAAGCTCAAGGCTTTATAATTAATATCATTTAGGTATGAGTTAGATAGAATATAACACTTCAGGGTCTCAATACGATCAAGCCGGTGTAGCTTCAGGTTATAACAACTTTTTAAATAAAATAAGTAAATCTAAGAAGTTATGTGTATCTTCTGTAATATTTATAAAATATGAATATCTCATTCTTACAGGATATGGAGAAGCTTTTAGTCAGTCACAGTTCGGAGGATCATCATTTGCTGGTCCTTCGAGTCAAGGATATAGCGGACAAGGATTTCCCCTAAATTAACCATGATTCACATCTACATGTTATTATAGTTGATTTATTACATTGTATCCTTCTATTACTTATCGTTTAATTTATGTGACATCTACTGTAATTAATATCTTTTAGGTATGAGTTATATCGAGTATGATGCTTTAGGGTCTCACGTCGGTGAAGCCGCCTTTGGAGTTTCGGGTATAAACAACTTATTTAATAGCATAACTAATTTCAATAAATTATGTTTACCTTCTTTGATACTTACGACAAAATGAATGTCTCATTCTTACAGGACCGTCATTTGCTGGGCCTTCAAGCCAATTTAACTCTGGACCCTCTCAGCTCACTCCGTTTACTCAATATAACTCAAGAGATTTGCAATCACAAATATTTGATAGTGTTCGATAATTGGAGACAATCGATTTAGATAGATAGTTATTTGGTATACCCACGATAATACCACAACAATGCTTGGAACCATCTCGAAGACCCTCCCCGGGAGTATGGAGCACTGAGCCTCCTCCATTAGAGCTGCCTTGTCAGTCAACAAGCGTAAGGAGTACGAGAAAGCATGAAACTCAATCAACCAAACCTCCACGGAAGTCGTCTGCTAGGCTGCATCCTTCAGGGCATATTCCAACACATTCGGAACAAAACACCAAGTAGTAGAAGAAGAAGACGGTACATGGGGAGAGTTACATGAAAAAAGGAGATGGTGGAAAAGGAAATGACAAAGGAGGAGGCAAAGGAGGTGGTCTGAAAGGATTTATGAAGATATGAAAACTATAAGATATTGTAAATTATTTTTTATTGTTTGTAAATACATTTTTGTACTTTTATAATTTTAATGAAATACTTACATTTTTTCCAAATTAGTTTGATGTTAAATTGTGCGTTGTTGAGCTTACGTACGTCAACAATAAAGAATATTGAACACACTCTCAATTGAATATCATACTTGACTAATAGAACTGTTAATATAATAAATCAAATTGACTATTATACATAATTCCTATTTGAGAACAATGTCATTGGAGAGAAGGAAGATGAGGAGGAGGTGTAGAAGGAAAGCTCACATCTTTCTACCTCCAAGGACGAGAGCACTAAGCTCCTACTGATGGATCGAAAAGCTTGCGATGAAGGAAAGCACTGAAAGCGTAAGGAAAGGTAAATCGGGTAGTGATGGAAAAAATAAATATTGATGATGCCTACTTAATAATATAGTATTTATTTAAAAGATCATCATTCCTTTCTAATAGAAAAAAGAATTATATTTTTCTTATTTAGAAGATCGAATAACATGTAAAAGAAGGGAAAATGATTAAATAATAAGAAAGAGGTGGGACGAGTTAAGGAGGTAATTTGCCCAAACCCAAATCGGCACCTCATGTGCCGATTTGGGAGCCACATGAGCGTCCCAAATCGACACCTCAAGTGCCGATTTGGGAGCCACATTCCAAATCGGCATCTGAGGTGTCGATTTGGACTGAACATTCCAAATCGACACCTCAAGTGCCGATTTAGACCGAATGCTCCAAATCGATACCTCAAATGCCGATTGATATGTATTTTTTAAATTATTTTTAATCATACCTATTTAATTAATTTTGAATTTCATAAAATGGTGTAAACCTCAAAAGCAGGACTGGTACATAAATTTCCTAAATCTCCGTCCATATATAACCCTTTGCTTTGAGTGATTCCACCGATCGTCGACCACACGACAAGCACAATGTCCCAGTCCTCATCCTCCTCGGCGATGCTGACCATCCCGGAGAAGAAGGGCACCCCGGTGGACCTCTACTCCGCCCTTTTGCGCTACATCTCCTCCCACTACCCCTACGTGGACCCCCGCCCCCTCGACGACGACCTCCGCACCCTCCAATCCCTCCGCTCAGACCTCCTCCGCTCATCCCCTCCCCCTTCCCCCTCCCTCCGCCGCGACCTACTCCTCCGCTACTCCCGTGCCCTCTCCGCCGCCCTCCCCCGCTTCCCCTCCCTCCCCACCCACTTCACCTTCCACGACGCCTTCCGCCCCCCAAAACGCGGCACCGCTCAGGGCCTCCCCTTCGAGCGCGCTGCCGCGCTCTTCAATCTCTCCTCTGCTTACAGCGAGATCGCCGCCGCCGCCGATCGCTCCGGGGAAGAGGGTAGGAAACTCGCCTGCAACTCCTTCCAAGCTGCAGCGGGTACACTCGCCTACCTGCGGGGCTCGGCCGAGGGGGTTGGGGCGACGACGACGACGGACATGACGGCCGAGTGCGTCGGGATGCTCGAGAGGTTGATGCTCGCGCAGGCGCAGGAATGCTTCTTCGAGAAGGTGATCGCCGATGGCAAGGGCCCCGCAATTTGCTCCAAGGTCGCCAGGCAGGTGTGGAAAGCGTTTTATTATATCTTTCTTGCTCAATTCTTAGATGCTTAGGCGCATACGATGTAGTGTGAGGAGCATCTCTCGATAGGTTTGGAGTATTCAGCACGAGAGTTGGAGCGAGTTAACCTCAGCTTATCCCCCAAACATCCAACATATCAACTTTTATCTGCATTATTTTCTTCTAACAAGATCAACCACGGAGATTGCTATTTGTTTTTCGTAAGACTTTCAAGACTATGGTCTTACTAAATCATTAAAGCTTCTCAAGAAAAAAAAATTCTCTTGAAGCATTTCCTTGGATTTTGAGAAACTTTGTTTGGCTGGTCTGGATTTGATCTTTCGGCATAATGCTGCTATAGGATCGCGTCGTGCTTGAATTTGCACCAGTGTGATGACTGCTTGCATTGACAATTGATAAAGCAACTTAGCTGAGATCTTCATGAAGTTGGCTTTTTTTAACAGTGCATTATCTGAAGACTGTTGCAGGTTTCTTTATATTATGAGGATGTTAACTCATCCCTCAATTTGCCACTTCTTCACCAACATTTTGATAAGGCATGGATATCCCATGTACAATTGAAGGCTGCTTTGTTCTATGCTGAAGCTTGCTACAGGGCTGCACTGGATTTACATGAGAAAGAAGCAATAGGTGAAGAGATAGCACGATTAAAGGATGGTATAAAAGTGCTTGGTAAAGCAAAGAAATCGGTCAAGGGTAGTGCTGCACCTCTGTCTGATGCTGTTGGTAAGTTGGAGAATATTATGAATTCCAACCTTGTCAGGGCACAGAAAGAGAATGATCAAGTTTATCTTGTCCGTGTTCCTGAGCCCGAATCCCTTGCGCCATTGCCTGGAGTTTCATTGGTCAAGCCCATGGTAATGGATGAACTCCTGGACCCAAGCAAAGAGAGATTGTTTACCAACCTTGTGCCGGATGACAGTGCTAAAGCCGTATCAAGGTATACCGAGATGGTTGATGATATTATTCGCACCCAAGCCGAAAAGTTGCAACAGGAAAGTGAACTCACAAGGGTGAAGCTCAAGGAGATGGACTTGCCTGATTCTATACTCGCTTTAGAGGGGAATCTTTGCTTGCCAGTGGATCTCAAGGAGGATGTGGAAGCCGTGCAGGTTGTTGGGGGACCTGTCACATTTGAAGCTGATCTGAAAGAACTAAGAGACTTGAAAACAGCAAGTCAGTCATTTCTGATTGAGATTGAAGACATGTTAGAAAAGGAAGAAAGGGATGATGATCGGTTCAGAACCCAGTTCGGGACACGATGGACAAGACCTCCATCCAAAACCTTGACAAAAACCCTCTATGAGAGGCTGAACAAGTTTGCTGCAACCATTAAGCAGGCTGCTGCTAGTGATGCAAACATTGAACGAGCTGTGGATGACAATTTGCAAGTTATGGAAATATTGAACAATCGACCGGTATGTTTGCTGGTGTTACTTGTATTTCCAGGAATAAATTACAGATCTTCTTCAAACCACTTTATCTCGTTCGAGTCTTTAAGTCTATAAGGTATAAAATCCTGATTTAGTTCTATATCTGTCTTCTTACTTCCACGTAACCTTTTGCGTATATTCTCTTGCCACACTAATATTGTCTGGGAGCATGTTTTTTTCTCGAATTGTCTGATAGCATGATTTACCTGTATCTTTGTTTATTTCTTTTGTCTGCCTACAGAATACCACTAAGGAATTAGGACATTTCTTTTTTGAAGGAGGAATTTGGATATTTCTATGGCCCCAAAATTATATCTTTTTATCATGTTAATAAATGGAGTTAATGTGTTTTCAAATGTAGAACTTCACATCAACTTCGATGTCAAGATTCTTATTTCCTGCTGTTTACTGCTAGTGACAATACCTTTTCAATGCAAATTGCAGATTGAGTCTGCCATTCCAAATCTTGGAAGGCCAATAATGTCTTTGGATGTGGATGAAGATGCAATTGTTGGGGCCCTCAAGCAGAGCCTGGTAGTTTTCCAAAGTAAACCTAGATGCAATTTTTATCAGTATATTTTTCCTATTCAATAACTAATTATCCATCTTTCTTATGCTTTTGTGATTGCTTATTCCATATGCTGTATGTTTTGTAATACTTTTATTTTCTTTAAGTAGAATGTATAATATGCTATCCCCATCGGAACTCCATATAGTTGAGGTGAGGTTGTCTGTGGAATAATTGACTTGCAGAGAAACAGCAACTCGTCCATTATTTTTGACAAGTTTTCCTGTTGCAAATTATGCATTCTCTTTTGCTTAAGCATTGAAACCTATCTAGGCCTGTTTAGATGTCCAACAACTTCAGAATGAGGCTATGAAATAGAGGTGTCTACCTGCCTAGACGAAGGGTTGCTTTAAGAATTCTTCAGACCAGTAAATCTGTATACATTGAAATGATCGGACATGTTCCAATCTCATGGGTGATGAGAGTGTTGGACCTTTCATGCATGACAATGGATTGGGGTCCTATGGTGGAAAGGTTGGAGAAGAGACTCAGGGAAGGAATTTGGAGTTTCTGTTAAGAGATGGCTGCTTGGTGTATCTGGGGTCGGTCCATTTGAGGTTCCAGGTTACTTGTAAATGTGGATAAGCAAATTGATGATATATAACGAGTAAGGCACATGGATTTATACAAGTTCACCCTACTCAAAAGCTATGTTATGTGCTTGAGTTTGGCCTATTCGAGGCTTTACAAAAGTCTCATTATACAAACTACTCTTGGTTTAGTCTAAACTTTTTACAAAGCACTTAGCTTTCCATTCCCTACACAAGAAGAAAGACTTTCACGGAAAACACCTCAAGGTATGTAACCTTACCAAGAGTTTATCATTTACTCAAGGAAAAAAGCCTTAACAAAGAATGCCTCTTATCCAAAAATAAAGTAATACATAAACATGATATGAAATGCAAATTGAGAGAATCAGATTGTGAAGACCAGAGAGAGCTTTACTAATCTTTTCTTGGAGTATAGAGAAACTCTCTAAAGAATAGAATGTAGTGTGAGAGCATAGAGAATTGTTGTGAACTTGGTGCACATTGATATGAGCGCATAAGGGTTCATTTTATAGGCGTATGGCATGTCTAAGAATAGAAGGATTCAATTGAATTTGCACTTGAAACAACTAAAGAGCAACTTTCGGCTGCTGTTGTACCGGTGCATATGGTGTACCAATGTATCATAAGCAAAACACACCAGCTGATAGGGCCAATTGCAAGAAATGATGTAAATGTGAACATCAGTTTAAGAAAATTGACAATGTCAAAATGCTTAAGTTGAGAAAGCCAACAATACAAAATGTATTGGCTACACAAGGTTTTGCATCAGTGCAAGAATAGAGAGAAATGCTGGTTGAACTGCATCAGTTGTAGGTACTAGAGAGAAATGCTGGTTGAACTGCATCAGTTGTACGTACTAGAGAGAAATGCTGGTTGAACTGCATCAGTTGTACGTACTACGTATTGATGAATGAGCTGTACCAGTGCATAGTAATGATCATGTATCGATGCACGACTAGTTGTACCAATGCAACATTATGAAAGTTCTATCAGACAACGAGTTGTTGATGGTGCACTAGTGCGTAGGGTCCCAACAGAATCTGAAAGTGGGCATGGAGTGTTTTTGTTGGAATATTTCTACATTCCATGTATCTTTCTTGTTATTTTATTTCTTTATGTCTATCCTATGCAATTTACCCAGAGGTCTCTCCCCTATATAAGAGAGCCTTGGGTTACAAGAAATGTATCTCTTCTTTTCTCCGAACATGGTATCAGAGTGGCGGTCCTAAACCGGAGCTCTCGTATCAAAAAACCCTAACCCCACCTCTTGTCCCCTCCGTGCGCCGCCGGCCTCATCTCTGTGCGTCACCACCGCACGCCGCGCACGTGCGTCGCCATCGGCGTGTCGCCTCGCACTCCTCCAGGTGCGCCTTCACACGCACCGCCGTGCGCGTCACCACACGTGTCGCATAACCTGCTCCAGCACCGCCTAGTGCGCATTCGTGTACACTGCCCTTCACGCGCGGGTCCTCCGCGTGTCGTGCCTCTACGCGCCAGCGTCGTTCACTTCTTTTCATTGATGGATTTGGGTGCATAAGTCTACATTTTTTTTGAATCCGGGCATAAGTCTACATATGCACCCAAATCCACATATGTTTGTGTAGACATTCACTCTTTGGTCTACAAAACCCTAGTCTTCTACATCCGGTAAGATGTCTGAGAATAAGGTTGATGTACCCGCCACATGCGTATTCAGAGGTCCTGCACTTATCGTCAAAATAGACGGGGCGAATTATGAGCTCTGGGCTATGCAGTTCATGAGCCTTATGAAGTCAAATGGTAAGAAACACATTCTTACTGAGGAGGAGCCAATGGAGAAGACTGGGGTAAACGCCTCGTGGGAGGTGAACGACGCATATGACAAAGTTTGGCTCTCAGGAACATTGACGATTGAGATTACCAATGATGTATTACATCAGCCTACTGCTAAGGCGATGTGGGATATCCTCGCGGCAACATATTCCCAAGCGAGAAACGAGACAAAAATTCTTCAGCTTTATCATGACATATTCACGATCAAGCAGAACAGACGTCCTCTGCAGTATACATCCTTGTCTGGGATATTTGAGAAGCTTCATAGTTTCATGTTTCTAACGGCAACTCCAGAGCAGCAGAAGACATATAAGAATGCTACCATGGTAGGGGTATTCCTTGCAACCCTTGACCCTGAATATGATGCTGCTCATTCTCAGATTCTAGCAGATGCCACTATTCCCCCCATGGAGGATGTGTTCCGTAGGCTCAACAGGATTACTATTCCTTTTACAGCTTCTAGTCATACTTCGTCAGCCATGGCAGCCTCTCGAGGAAGAGGAGGCCATTCTACCTTCCGTGGATGTGGACTTCGTGGTAGAGGAGGTCGCGCTCGTCAGTCCTGTACGTTCTGTCACCGGTCAGGTCACGCCGAGGAGACATGCTATTCCAAGCATGGGTTCCCGTCATCAGCTCGCGTTGCAGAACAGATTGAGTCTCCTGCTGCGTCTACTCTAGATCGGAGGTTTGATCACATCGTCACCAAACTGAGGGATATTATACCCCCTTCGGCTTCACCATCCTCAAGAGATCATTCAGATTGGCAGCCTCTGCGTCTGCCAATACCTCTGCTACAGCCAACACCTCAGGTACTTATGCTTTTATATCCTGTCATGGATATGACATTGCAGAGTGGATTATAGACTCCGGTGCAAAACATCATCTATGTGGAGGCAGACATCAACTTACGTCATATAGACATGTTACGCCAGGAAGAACAGTTGTGATAGATGGGATTCATTCCTCGATTATAGGACAGGAGGAGATCACTTTGACGCCTTTGATGCGTCTGTAGAATGTGCTACATGCTCCAGATTTCTCTATGAACCCGCTTTCTATTAGTCAGATTACAAAGGATTTGCATTGTCGAGCTATTTTTGACCCATCGTCTCTTATTTTTCAGGACTTTCTTACGGGTAAAGTGATTGGGTGTGGCCGTGAGCAGGGCGGTCTCTATCGCCTGGTTCGGACTCCATATGCAGGCATATCTTCTCATTCGTCTGGATTTGTCTCTCCGTTCACTTGGCACCTCCGGTTTGGTCATCTCCCTCTTCAGAAGATGTGCATATGCTGCCACAGATTTCTCCTAGTTCTTCTTTTCAGTGCAAAGCTTGTCAGCTAGGAAAGCATCATGGTTTGCCCTTCCTAGTCGTCAGAGTCAGAGCAATAGCTCCTCTTTTGAGTTATTTCATGTTGACATCTGGGGTCCGAGTCGTGTACCTGATCACCAGGGATACAAATTTTATCTTGCAGCCGTAGACGATTTTTCACGAGTATCATGGGTGTTTCTTTTGAAAAATAAATCTGAAGCAGGTGATGTAATAAAAACTTTTATTACTTAAGTACAAAATGTTTTCTCTACTTTTGTGAAGTTTGTGCGAACTGATAATATATTGAAATTCTGTACTCGTGATCTATCTCATTTTCTTTCATCTAGAGGCATTATTCATCAAACTTCGTGTCCTTACACTTCTCAGCAAAATATAGTGGATGATAGAAAGCATCGTCATATTCTTGACGTTACTCGGACTCATCTCATTCAGAGTCGTGCACCTCATTCGTTTTGAGGTGATGCAGTTCTCACAACATGCTACTTGGTGAATCGTATGCCGTCATCTGTCTTGGGTGAGAAAATTCCTTTCTCCGTAGCTTTTTCTAGAGAAGGAGTTATTCTCACTCACTCCTCGTGTGTTCGGATATGTTGCCTTTGTTCACTAGTTGACTCCTGGTCTTGACAAGCTCGCTCTTAGAGCTATCAAATGTGTGTATGTTGGATACTCCAGAACTAAGAAGGGATATCGGTGTTATGATCCTCTACGTAGAAAATACTATATCAGTGCTGATGTCACATTTTTTGAGTCTGTGATGTACTTCTCTCCTATAGATGATAGGTTGGCCTCATTGAACTTAGATGATGAGGTTTACATGCCACCTCCTCCCGTGTTTGCTGTCTCACCAACTCCTCCACCTTCTCCACCGCCACCACCATCTCCACCTCTACCTCCCCCCCTTACTACCCAGTCACATGCGCCTCTTGTTCCATCTCTACCTAAGTTTTACACTCGTCATATTGCTTCTACTCATGGTCATTACCCACCATCCACAGAGCCCCATGTTTGTTTTCATAACACAGCTTCTAACGATGGGTTTGGATTTATCTGCATAGGAATCATTGTAGGAAATTGGCACACAGATGGAGGATGGTCCTTCTGACATGGATATTCCTATTGTAGTTCGAAAGTAGAAGCAATCTTGTGCTTCCTACCCCCTGGCTTTTCATGTCTCCTTCCATCGTCTAACATGGGATTTTCAGAAATTTGAGGCAACTTTATCTGCTGTAGAAATTCCATGGAGTTATGAGTAGGCATTGAAGGATAGTCGTTGGTGCTTGACTATGGAGGAGGAGATGGCTGCCCTACAGTCACGTGGTACGTGGCATTGTTTCAAATTTCCCGAAATTTCGACGAAATTTCGGCGAAATTTCGGTTTCGACACCCTACCGAAACCGAAATCGAAATCTCGATATATACCCTTCCTTCACAAATCTAGGCCGATTTTGGCCGAAATTGGCGAAATTTCGTCGAAATTTCGACGAAATTTCGAAATTGTCTCGTTTTTTTAGCATCTCGAAACGAAATCTAAATCGAGATTTAAAACCTTGGTACGTGGAGTCTAGTTTATGCTCCAGTTGACGCGTCCGTTGTAGGATGGAAATGGGTGTTCACTGTGAAACACCGTGTATATGGTAGTGTGGAGCGATATAAGGCAAGATTTATGGCTCGCGAGTTCACCCAGATATATGGGGTGGAATGTCAGGATACTTTCTCTCCAGTGGCCCGACATTCTACTCTACATATTCTTCTTTCAATTGCTGTGACCCGAGATTGGCCCCTGTATCAGTTTGATGTGAAGAATGCCTTCCTTTACACAAGGCTATCTATGGCCTTAAGTAAAGTCCAAGAGCATGGTTCCAGAAGCTCGGGGGCTTGATAGAGCAACAGGGATTTGTGCGATCGACATCTGATCACTCGATTCACTCCTTGTTCGTGTAGAAGACTTAGAGAGGTATTATTATCATTCTTGTGTACGTTGATGATATTATTATTATTATAGGAGACGACAAGCAGGATATTCAGAATGCCAAGAACTTCCTGGGTTAGCAGTTTGTGATCAAAGGTCTTGGACATCTACGCTACTTCCTTGGGTTGGAGTTTGCAAGGAACCAACGTGGTCTGGTGATGACCCAGAGGAAGTATGTTGTAGATCTTCTTTCAGAGATATGCATGGCAGATTGCAGACCTGCCACTATTCCTATTGATCCGAGCATGAAGTTATAAGATGAAGACATCGAGGAAGTCGATAAGAGGAGGTACATGGAGCTTGTTGGCAAGCTACTATATGTGACCATCACCATGCCTGACATATCCTTTGCTGTAAGCAAAGTAAGTCAGTTTATGACGCAACCCAGACAGTTACATATGGATGCAATCCATATTGATGCAAATATATTTTGCGCAGCGACGGAAAATGTTTTTGAAGGTGGGTTTTTGGTAGAGAAGAAAATGGAGGGGTTGAGAAGAGAAGCTCGTCGGAAAAACGAGGGATGTTGGAGAAGAGAATCGTGAAGACCACGTGGGGAAGGAGAGAGACAAGAGAGAGAGAGATAAATCTCAATTTTTCATATAATTTGACCCCCCTAAAACAATAGCCTATCATCCCTTTATATAGGAGAGATGGGATTACAAAAATAGAAATTCAAATTCCAAACTACTTATCCTAAGTTGTCTCTAACCGACTAACTAATTGATTTGAAATAAATTCAAATCTTTAATTGACTCTAACTAACTAAATTGAAATTCAAATTGAAACTAATTTGAGATCACATGCGATCTCTTTTATTTAAATAAAATTACGACGACTCAAATAAATGTAAATAAAATTAGCCTCTAAATAACAGAGAAAACATAGAAAATGATGCCCTATTTATCCGTTTCACGCTGCATCAGTTCTCCTCCGCTTGAAAAATTCGTCTCCCGACGAATTGCTGGATCTGCAGGCTTGGAGGTTGGTAAATTTAAATCGGCGTTCTCAATCATCCCATGGAAGAACTGGTGTGGAGCAAATGGCGGAATCCATGCGTGCGTGGCGTGAATGTTGGAGAGGTTGGCTTCATGACGGAAGAGCATGTGTGGCGCGAATGCGGGCGCCCATCCAGATTTCGTCCCCATGATATGGTGCTTGAAGAACTGATTTGACATCTTCATGTCGGACGACTCGGCCTTTGGAGATTCCATAGCAAAATAATAGCACAAGTAGAGTAGAGGAGGAGATGCGACCAATGAATTAAGCCATGTGGCCTTTAAATAGGTGAAACCCATGATCCTAATCCTAATTGGATAAGGAGACCACCCAAATTTCTTCCTTTCAGCCCTTCTTTTTAAATATTCCTGCTCCAGGGTGGTGGGCTGCAATTTTCGTACCCTTCAATCACATTATCTCCTCTTAAAGGCCCACTATCTTTACTCTTTATGCAAAAGGTCTTAAAATTAGGTATGCTTTCGCAATTTTTCGAAATTGCTCCCAAATCCCTATTTCCACAGGATTGGTTCTTGGGGAAGGGCCCAAAAATCCGAAGGTTGCGTTCTTCCTTTCCTTGATGTGGGCGGCGCCGAACCCTCAGATTAGAGTTCCGACGATGTCGGCGGCTCGAGGCTGCGTCAGGGAGGCATCGCAGGACCTCGTATGGGCGGTGGCGCGCGACTCTCCAATGGTGGCGGTGTGCGGTGAAGCAGGGACCGCGAAGGGACGATCTGCGATGGGTTGCTGGCGGCATCGAGTGGGGTCGTGGGCTGCGGGGAAGGGGCTGCGGAGTGGCGATGGTGATGGGAAGAGGTGGAGTGGGACGGGGAAAGGCGACAACGGGGCAGGGGTGGTTTGCCGGGGTTGGGGGCTGTGTAGCGAGGGGTGCGGGGTTGGGGAAGGGAGGGGGGTTTGGTAGCGGTACAAGAGGTTCTGGGGTTGCGGGAGAGGTTGTTGGGGCCACAGGAGGAAGGGCGGGGTTTGTGGCGGGTGGGGGCGGCGGGGAATGAGCGCAGGGGGTGCGGGGGTGGTGGGAGAGGGTGCGCGGGCTGGGGGCTGTGCCGAAGGGGCTGGAGCTTCGGGGGCAGCGGGGAATGGTAGTGGCAGCGGTGGTGTTGGAAGGGTGGAGGGAGAGGGTTGCAACGAGGCTAGGGGGGTCGCTGGAGGTGTTGGGGCTGCAGCGGGGTTCCACGAGAGGGCTGCGGGTGGGCCATGGGTCGAATTCGGCGGTGTTTGCAAGTCTGAAATCACTTGGACAGTAAGCAGGTCGACGTTTTCCTCCTCTAAAACGGCCGGGACAGCGAGCATATTGTTGAAAACGATGCATATTTCTTGTCTCTCCTCATCAAGAACTTGGACGAAAGTTTCACCGGCTTTTTGGCAATGATTTCTTCTAGTTGTCGCGTCAATGCCTCGCTATTCTGTGACGCCGAGGCTTGCATATCGGCCTAAACTTGGAGCATATTCGATAGTGCTTGTCTAACCTCAGCACGCCATGCACGGTCGTTGGAGCGAGATCCGTTGGACTTTCCGTGTGAACGACGGGACGGATCGCTAGATCGTGAGGACGATCTGTAGGCTATGCTCTGTTACCAATTGATGCAAATATATTTTGCGCAGCGACAGAAAATATTTTTGAAGGTGGGTGTTTTTGGTACAGAAGAAAATGGAGGGGTTGAGAAGAGAAGCTCGTCGGAAAAATATGGGATGTTGGAGAAGAGAATCGTGAAGACCACGTGGGGAAGGAGAGAGACAAAAGAGAGAGAGATAAATCTCAATTTTTCATATAATCTGACCTCCCTAAAACAATAGCCTATCATCCCTTTATATAGGAGGGATGAGATTACAAAAATAGAAATTCAAATTCAAAATCAAAGTACTTATCCTAATTTGACTCTAACTGACTAACTAATTGATTTGGAATAAATTCAAATCTTTAATTGACTCTAACTAACTAAATTGAGATCACACATGATCTCTTTATTTAAATAAAATTACGACGAATCGAATAAACATAAATAAAATTAGCCTTTAAATAGCGGATAAAACGTAGAAAATGAGGCCCTATTTATCTGTTTCACGCTGCATCACATATGATTTTGAGATACCTGAAGACTTCACTTGGTACGAGACTTCTTTTCAGCAATGGCACACCTCTCTCAGTTACAACATGTGCAGATGCATATTATGCTGGATGTCCAAAGGATAGAAAGTCTACCTCGGGTTTTGCTGTGCTTATAGGGAATTCCATGGTTTCATGGAAGAGCAAGAAGCAGACTGTGGTTGCCAGATCAAGTGCTGAGTCAGAATACAAGGCTATGACACAAGCTACCACGGAGATGATGTGGGTCAGATTTGTTCTTATTGACCTAACTATAGATGTGCCACTTCCCATGGACTTCCAATGTGACAACCAGACTGCTCTTTTTATTACCAACAACCTTTCATTCCATGAGAGAACGAAACATATTGAGGTAGACTGGCATTATAATAGAGTTATGATTCAGAAGGGTCTGATTTCTACCTCTGATGTTAGTTCAGGAGAGCAAACAACAAATATCTTTACCAAGACATTACTCAGGGGGGTATTTCAGAAGTGTTCGTCCAAGTTGAGCATGAATGACATCTATGCTCCATCTTGAGGGGGAGTGTTGGAAAATTTCTACATTCCATGTATCTTTCTTGTCATTTTATTTCCATGTATCTTTCTTTTTATTCTATTTCTTTATGTCTATCCTATGTAATTTACCCATAGGTCTCTCCCCTGTATAAGAGAGCCGAGGGTTACAAGAAATGTATCTCTTCTTTTTCTCCCAACTGTTTTCATGCATGAAAGGGTTTGTACACAATAGTTCTATACTATATCAATACAAACTGACTAGATAAGTGAAAATGAAATCACATCTTCTTTTAAGTCTTCTCATGTCTTAGAGTTTACAACCTTTCTTGTGCAACACTTGTTGTCCATGTCAATTACTTATGGTAGTTTGAAAATTAGTATCAACTTAACAATCTTTTTTTTTGATGCTCAAAAGTGGGGGATGCACTCGGTGGTGCTCGCCCCACATTTATTAAATAGGAAAAGAAAACTTACAGCGGGTATGCGAATCGAGAATAAAAACGAGTGAAAAAAATCGAAGGTATCACAAGCTGATACCCCCATTACATCAAATAGCCTCTAAGCATCGGACCAGTCACGAATGAAGCGGGAAGCCGAGATGAGGACGTTTTCCGAGTAGAATCTCTGCCCGGTAAACAGGGCTTCATTTCTACCAAGCCAAATGCACCAAAGCCGGGCAATAGCAGTAAGAATGTCCATCCTAGCCCTGCCCCGAGAGCTAACCAGACTCTCACAAAAGGAGGAAGAATCCGATACGTCAAGCCAATCCAGATTCGCCCAGATATCATGAGTTCTGACACATCGGAAGAAAAGATGATCGATAGACTCGATCTCTAAATCGCAAAGACCACAAGTAGACGGGGCATGTGGAATAATGATAGCACATCGGCTACGAGTCATCAGACGGCCACGGCGGAAAAGCCACAAGAACACGCCAATTCGTTCGGGGACCCTCAAACCCCCAAAAAAGTGACAATCCCGGAACATAGAAGCATCAACCATCGTCAGGGGAGGAAGAGTAGCCCGGTAAGCCGCACGGGCGGAGAAGGTACCATCCTTCCAAGACAGGTGGTCGCGACCCACCGAGGGCGAAGGCGCATCCGCGAGAACCGCAAGCAAAGCCATGAATTCCAGTTGCCGCTGATCAGAAAGATTGGCCACAAATCTTGGGCCCCATGAGACACCATCCCAATAAGAGGCCACCGTAGCGTCCTTATCATCCACCAGCGCGAAAAGGCGAGGAAAAGCATCCTTAAGAGGGCCCCTTCCAGTCCAATCATCACCCCAGAACCGGATGAGCGAACCATCCCCCAGCGTAATGCCAAAAAGAGAGCGGTTGCGAGACAAAGCATTGCCAATATCACGAGAAAATTGAGAGGAAGACCCCATCATGCGAGCATCCAAGCCCAAAACCCGGTCGACCCCCACCGCCAGCCTCAAAAAATTAAGCATAAGATTATCCTCCCTGCCCCACAGACGAGCGACCCATTTGAGAAGAAGTGCCTCGTTGACGACCTCCAACCTTCTCACCGCCAGACCCCCCTCCTCCTTTGGCCGCGTGACCTCATCCCAGGCGGCCAAATGCACTCCGCTCCTCCCATCTCCCTTTTTCCCCCAAAGAAATCTCCTCAAGCATGATTCCAGACGGCGCCGAACCCCTTTAGGCATACCTTTCACAGAGAAGAAATAAATTGGTATAGAAGATAATACCGATTTTAGAAGTATCAAGCGACCGCCACGGGACAGAATGACGGCACGCCAGCCAGCCAAGCGAGCTTCCATACGATCCACCACAGCCTGCCAGTCACTTAGGCGCGCACGCCCAACCGCCAAGGGGAGCCCTAAGTATTCCAAGGGAAGAGTGCCAGTCCGACAGCGCAAAATCCGCATACACTCCTCAACCTCCGCCGGAGGGGTGGAGAAAGGAACCATAGAGGATTTGTTGTAATTGATAAGAAGACCCGACGCCTCACTGAAGAGCTCCAACGTGGACGCCATACCCGCCACATTCGAAGCATCACCCTCAATAAAGCAAATGGTATCATCTGCAAACTGGATAATCGGGATATGGTAGGGCCCAAGAGAGCAGCCACGGGTATATCCAGCCGCAACCACATTATGAATCATGCAAGACAAGACATCGGCGGCCAGGACGAAAAGCAGAGGAGCAAGGGGGCACCCTTGCCGAATCCCCCGTCGAGGCTGGATGGAGCCCCCCACCAAACGGCCATTGAGAATTAACGAGAGAGAGGCCGTCGAGATGCATCGACGCACCCACAAAATCCATAAAGATGGAAAACCCCGCTGCTTGAGAACAGACCAAAGAAAACGCCAATCCAAAGAGTCATATGCCTTTGCAAAATCAATCTTCCAAAGAATCCCCCTTACGTCGTTCCGACGCCAAGCTCAACTTAACAATATTGTTTTGCAAAAATGGCGGTTTATAAATTAAACAATTATCTCTTATTAGGATCAAATATACAAAACAAGGTGTTTCAACATTTAATGGTTTTGTGTGTTAAGGATGCCTGATGCCTAAGAGTAAGTGGATGATGTCACATGTATATCATTTTGTGAAGGCTATGATCCTTATGTTGCACATACATATCGAACATATCGCTGCTACTGTTAGTTGTTGACCTATATATATATATTGAAAATGGAGTTCTTCCAAGTTCTTAGATCATTATATAACTTACAAATATACTTTTAGATCACCCATATTGATCATCTGTGAAGCTTATATCGCATATATCGATCATTTCAAACATATCGCTATTAATGTCGATTTTTGACTTATAGATATTTTTTGAAGAATTGACTTTAGATTTTAGAAATGGATTTCATTCAAGTTCTTACAAACAAAATAACTTGCAAATATACACCAAGTTGAAGAACCATTGTATGCACCCTCCTGTCGTACCATACCCTACTGGTACGGGGGTTCTCGCTGCTCGGTCAGCGAGCCTGGGGGGCCTAGGTTGGCCCCCCTTGCGGGGGTGCGGGGGCAACACCCTCTACCAGAAACAATATATATAAACCATTGTGTGTTCTAATACTAAATGTAGCTAGATATGTGTTTTAATACTGGATGTAGCTAGATAAGTAGTGGAATCAATCTTGCATGAATAATAGCATTGATATATAGAGATATCGACGGAATATTGGCGATATCTATCGATATCCAGGATTTTTTGTACTGAAATCAGTCATTTTTGATCGTATAAGCCGATATGGCGATATATCGCCCATATATCGGCGATATATCGACGATATCCCTGTAAAAGGATGTACTGGGTGATATCGAAACCCTGTCCTTGTCGAAATCGATATATCGACGATATATCGCTGATACGACCTTCTATGATTGGAGATCACATGCGATCTCCTTGTTTTTTTAAATTCAATGGACTCAATTAATCGTATAAAACTAATTTGATCTTAATTTAATTAGACTAATTAATCTGACGAAAAAATATGAATTGGACAAAACTGAACGGATAAACATTCTAATTTTTCCCTGATTCGTTGTTTCATGCTACATCATCTTTCCGTCGTTTCAAAAAACTCATCTCCGGATGAGTGACTTTGTTTTTATGTGTTGTATCGAAGAAGTCTTGTTGAATTCATTAAACAATTGGCTTCAATTTTATACCTTTCTTCTTTGATTCAACATTATATTTGCAATTCCTTTCCATTGGAGCGTCAAAAAAAATTCCTTTCCATTGGGCGGTGTATCTACACTTTTTTTACCCCTTCCCTTAAATCAATTTCTCTCCCCTTATACTTCCACAATTCACCCTTTTGGTAAATAGCCTTTGGGTTGGAGGTGCCTTTGAAATTACCCCATCCCTATGATAAATCAACTCCCCCAATATCAATGGATACATATCTCTCTTTGGAGAGGTCTTCATTCGAGAGTAGGGTTTCTCCACGATGCCAACGACGGTGACAAGATCTATGGAGGGAGTGGCTGTGGCAACCTCGAGAGACGCAATGGTGGTAAGATGGGAGGCCTTAGAGGGTCTTGCAGTGGCGGAGGTTGCGATGGGTATGCGCGGTTGTTGCGATGGTTATGCGCGGTTGTGATGAGGTGTCGTGGTTGGGGTGTACAACATAGTGGGGGCGGGGTAAGTGGCTATGATTGGTGGTTGTCCGCGTAGAGATAGCATGAGGAAGGCTGCGACTGGAGTGAAGGGGTAGGGAGGTGGGGGCGGGTGGTGGTGCCAGAGTCGATGAAGGCGGTAGGGCTGAAGTAGGGACAATGGAGTTGGATTTCGCTGGTCGCTGGGGTGGTGGTGGGTTGAGTAGCGCGAGATATAAGAATGTTATCAGGTTTGGGGGTAGTAACGGAGGGCTGCTGGATCCAAGGGTTGGATTGGAGGTGGGGTTTGAATCGGGGTTGAAATTAAAATGTTCATTGGTGGAGTTGGTACAATGGGGAAGGTGGGTGGAGGCGGAAAAGGAGTTGGAGGTGGTGCGGGCGTTGATGGAGATGTGGGTGGTATACCATGGTCAACATAGCAGGTGGCGTCGGTTGTACATCGATGACAACTCCTGGGACGATAGGCATCGACTTGAGGCCTCCCTGGACAACAACGAAATGTTACGAAGTCTTGGACTCTAGCATTTTTTATAACCCGCGTTGCATTTCCATGCATGTCTGTTGCATAATTGCATTGCGGTGACAAATGAAAACGGAACGATCTTTTAAATGTCCTTCGATCTTGTGCCTATGCGAGCGCGTGGATGGACCGTCACATCGGCGGAACGATCTGTAGGCCATGCTTTGATACCAACTGATGCAAATGAAAAGCTCCAAGGTTGAAAAAATAGTTTTCCACTATGGAAGAAATTAAAGGGTGGGAAAAGAGAAGACTCGTCGGTTGCAAGGGATTTGGAGGAGAAACACTTAGATCGTATGGAAGGAGGAGAGAAGCGGAAGGAGAGTAATTGGATAAAGTCAAAATTCTGATTTAACTTCAACTGACTAAAACATTGGACTACCATTTTCTTTATACAGGAGGGATGGAATTACAAAAATAGAAAGTAAATAAAATTTCAAATCAAATAAAATCGTAATTGACTCCTTTATTGATTAACTAATTGATTTAATTGACTAACAAATTAATTGAAGATCATTTGGGATATCCTTATTTAAATTGAAATAAAATTGACAACACACTCAATTTTACGAAAATAAAATTAACCTACGTCAATTAATTTATTGACCATAATTTAATGAATGGAACATAGAACTCTAATTTATAATCCTAATTTAATAATGGGAAAATTGACAAATGAAAACCCCTAATTGAGCTCGAATTTGTTGTTCCACGCTGCATCAACGGGGACTTGGGTATGAACTCGTGAACTTTGGTTTTGATCGTAGCTCTGATACTATATGGAGAAAATGAGAATGCGATGGAATGAATTCTATTTATGGGGTAGGGTTTCCTATATAACGTGAATACCTAGGGCCCAATAATAGTCCCAGAGAGTTACAAGTAGAAATAGAGAACAATGAAATAAATATAAAGTAGAAACCATGTTATTTACATCAATAGCTTAAAATCATTACCTACTTAATCATGATTAACTAGTCCTAATGACATAGGTTAATGTTTAATGAGATTCAATAAATTTCAACCTTCCTTGCTTTAAAAATTCATAACTACCTCCCATTGACATGGGATAATTTATGTGGAATCACGGTGTCAGGACTGATCTTATTATAGTAAGATAAGCTCTAAGCTCTGAATCTTTTGTCGGATCTTTTGTCGGGTGGGTTTCCGGGCGGACTCCAGGGTGGGTGTGTTGTGGTCCCGGCGGTGGATGTGGTTGGTGGGGTTTGGTCTAGAGGGGGTTCGGGCCTTAGGCAGCTTCTTGGTCTCGCGATGGAGGGGGTTGCGCCCGCCTCGAGGCTGGAAAGCTCTGAAGGGGGGACGCTCGGTGAGCGTGAGGGTGGGGTCGCCCGGGCGCGGAGGGAGGTGAGGGTGACTACTCCGGTGGTGGTAAAAGTGAGCTCTCTCGGTAGTGGTGCCACTGGCTCTAGGGCGGAAATCGGTGGGAGTTCTCTTTTGGGTGTGGTGGGAGTTGGCGGTGTGGGTGGTGGACTTGACCCTATGCCGCCGATCCAGGATGTGGTGGGGTCGTGGCAGCGATGATTTGGCTTGGCGTATGAGAGGGGGGGCATGCAGAGGAGGTGGGGAAGGTGAAAATGGCTTCGTTGAGGGCCTCACTGGTGGCGGAGTCTCTTGCAGAGCATGTGCACCAAGTTGCTGGCAGCCCGCTACCGGTTCGAAACCGGTTAGTAGCTCTGGACATGGATCTTGTGCGGCGCTTGGGGGTCATTCCCCCGAAGAAGATGAATGTTCAGGTTGTTAAATGAAGATGTTGTCTCTGAATACGAGGGGCTTGGGCCGCCCCGATAAAAGGCTTGGGGTGCGGAATCTAGTGAGAGAAGCTGGTGTAGATATCTTCTTGATTCAGGAGACGAAGTTGCAGTACCTGGACGATCGATTGCGGTATGACCTGGCCAGGGGGGAGGTTTTCGCTTTGGCAGAGCGGGTGCTTCTGGGGGACTATTATCTGGCTGGCGGTCCGATTCATTTGATTTGTTGGGGACTTCTGTCTCGATGTTCTCCTTGACAGTGAAGTTGTTGCGAAGGGCGGATGGAGTTCATGTATGGGTCACTAATGTCTACGGCTCGTGTCGGTGAGAGGATGGCTCGTTGGCTGCGGACTTGGTGGTTGTTGCTGCGGAGGTTGGGGCTGGAGTTTGGATTATCGGTGGTGGCTTGAATGTCACACTGTTTCCTGATGACAGACCTGGGGGGGCCGATGGTAGAGATTCAGGGTCTGAAGAATTCAGGCAAGCGTCTAGCTCTTTGGGCTTATCTGTTGTTGACGCGGCTGGGTGCAAATTCACATGGAGGAATGCGAGGTCGAGGTCTAAGCTTGACAGGTTCCTGATGTCGGTAGAGGCGGGGGAAGCTTTCCTGCTGGCGAGGGCTTGGGCTCTCCCTAGGACGCTTTCTAATCACACTCATATTCTTTGGTTCTCGGGGGAGGAGCGGTTGGGCCGGTTCTCCTTTCGTTTCGAGAAGAAGTGGTTGTTGGAGGAGGGATTCTGGGAGCTGATGATTGACCATTTGAGGGGGTGTGCGGTGCTGGGTTCTGCCGTGTCGCGGTTCGCGGCTAAGTTGGATTCGCTAAGGCGGTTGCTGCTGTCGTATGGGAAGGAAGTCGCCAGTCGGCGGAAGGCCGTTAAGGCTGAGGTAGAGGCGGGGATCAACAAGTTGGATGGGGTGGATGATGAACGGGGGCTGACTCCGGAGGAGGTGGAGGAGAGGGCAACGTTTTTGGAGGCGGCTCTTCTGGAGGACAGGAAAGAAGAGGTTCATTGGCGGCAGAAATCGACGCAGAAATGGCGAAGGGAAGGTGATGCGAGCATGCATTTTTTTCACTCCGTGGCGTCCGGGCGAAGGAGAAGGAGCTTTCTGCATGAGGTGGAGGTAGGAGGGGTGTGGGTGTCGGGAGAAAGGAACATTGGTGGCGCCTTGCGGGAGCACTTCGTGAGGGTTTCGCGGAAGGTGAGGGAGGATTGTGGCTGGGGATGGACGGGTCTAGGTGTTGGATCTTTGAGCGGGCCCCAGGCCGATTCGTTAGTGGCTGCTTTTTCGGAGGAGGAGGTACGTAGGGCTGTTTGGGGCTTGAACGCGGACGGGGCTCCTGGTCCTGATGGCTTCTCTATATCCTTTTACCGGGAAATCTGGGATCTGCAGAGGGGCGACATTTTGGAGGTTTTGGATGAATTTAGGTGTGGCAACAGGGGCTTTGAGAGAGTTAACAAGGCTTTGATATTTTTCCTGCCGAAGAAAGAGCCCCCCGTGGGGGTGAGGGATTTCAGGCCTATCTCTATTTCTAACATGTCCTCAAATTTCAGCGAAATTCGGTCGAATTTCTGTCGAATATCAATATCCAGTCGAAATCGAAATTCGACTGAAATGACCGAAATGACCGAAATATGGGGGTCCTCGTACAAAAGATGACCGAAATGAACGAAATTCCGATCGAAATTCCATCGAAATTCTGTTTTGGTCGATACCGAAATGGTGACTGAAACTGACATTTAGGGCCTTGATTTCTAATGGCATCTATCTCATTGTCGCCAAGGTGCTTGCAAGCATGCTTAAGGCTGTGTTGAGCTCTGTGGTCTTACCTGCACAATCTGCCTTCATTCCAGGGCACTGTATGGCGGATGGGATCGTGACTGCTTTGGAAATTTGTCTTGAGTGGAAGAGTTCCAGAAAGAAGGGAGCCGTTTGGAAGATTGACTACACCAAGGCCTACGATTGTGTCAATTGGAAGTTCCTGTGGGTCTCGCTGCAGAGGAGGGGGTTTCCGGAAGAATGTATTCGTTGGATCAAGAGATGCGTCGCTACTAGCTCGTGCTCTGTCTTGGTCAACGGCAGACCGGAGGGAGGGTGGTTTCAGCCGCAGAGGGGGGTTCGTCAGGGCTGCCCTTTGGCTCCTTTGCTTTTTGTGTTGGTGGCGGACCGTCTTACGATTTTGTTTCAGCGAGCGGTTGGGGAGATGTGGTGTGATGACTTCCGGTTGGGGGACATCTCGGTACATGTGTTACAGTATGCGGACGATAGCTGATCTTTCTGGGGGGACGGTAGAGCAGAACCACATTGCGGCTATTCTGGTGGATATGTTTGGGTGCCTGTCGGGTTTGCAGATTAACAGGCAGAAGTCGGTTCTGGTTCCACTGTGGATGGACGATGAGGAAGACGGCATGCTCGCAGAGTGGACGAGGTGCCCACTGGGGTCGTTGCCGATCTCTTATCTGGGGCTGCCTTTAGTTGACGGTAGACTAAGGAGGTCCGACTGGGATTGTGTCCTTCGGAGAATGGCGGAGCGGCTGGAGGGCTGGAAGGCTACCACTCTGTCCAAAGGTGGGAAGCTTACCCTGCTGAAGCACGTTCTTTCAGCCATTCCGGTTTTTTTCTACTTGACGCGATTGATGCCTGCTGGGGTTAGAAGGAAGGTGGAGGCTTTGGTGAGGTCTTTCTTCTGGTCGGATGGGAGGTAGGCTGCGAGGGGCTTGCATCTGGTTGCTTGGGAGGATCTTGCTGTACCTGTTGCGGAGGGGGGCCTGGGTGTCTGAGATGTGAAGTTGATGAACTAAGCTTTGCTTGCCAAATGTGTGGTGCAGATTTGGGGATCCTCTGATCCGTTGGTATCCATGCTTCTGAGGAGGATTTATGGAATCACAGGGGAGTTGGTGGCTGCGAGGAAGCGTGGTGAGTTTTCGTTGTGGATGGGGATCCGAGCCGTGCTTTCGGGGCTCAGGCCCTTTCTTCGGTCGAGGTTGGGGAATGGTCAGCTATTCCGATTTTGGCAGGATGACTGGACGGGGGAGGGGATACTGACCCACCGGTTCCCACGACTGATGGCCTTAGCTGATAACAGGGGGGCGCGGCTGGCGGATGTGGCCGACTCGGGGTCGTGGGCTCCGAGGTCTCTTTCAGTTCTATCGGATCAGCGGATGGATGAGTTCTTACGGTTGCTGTCGGAGGTTTCCTCTCCTGGGGAGATGGCTGGTGAGCCGGACCATTTCGAGGGGGCGGATGGAAAGGTCTCGGTAAGGAGTGCATATCGGATGCTGCGTGGTGGAGGAATGGGGCGAGATGAAGACCTCTGTGCAGACATAAAAGTGGTTTGGGCGGCCAAAATTCCTACTCGGGTTAAGGTATTCCTGTGGTGTCTAAGGAGAAACCGTCTGTGCGACAAAGTAAGGAGGGGGAGATTGTTGGGTGTGGAAGATCTGCGCTGTGATACATGCGAGGTGTGTATGGAGGATGCGGAGCACATATTCTTCGGGTGCAGGTCTGGGAAGCGTTGGGGCTGACTTGGGTCCAGGCATCCAGCTTGGAGCATTTTTGGAGATCTATTCGATCGGTGGGTCTTGGGTCTTCGGATGATGTCTCGAGGCCGTTCGCCGCCCTTTGGGCTATTTGGCTTGGCAGAAATGATAGCATATACAAGGGACATCGGTTTTACTATGAGAATGTGCTCGCGCATTGTAATGCTTTGTACAATTTCTGGTTATCCAACTGATGTATCTTCTTGCTATTAATGAATGTTTTTGGTGTGGTGACTCCCGCCTTGGGAGGGCTCCCCCTTCGTTTTATTAAAAAAAATGCTCTAAGCTCTGAAGAAGTTTAATTTAGTTATAAATATAAGTAAATCCATAAAGATGGTTAATGTAATAAAAGCCTTAGCAAGAATGAAAGTCATTTTTTAAATTAAATTATACACGATACTTTAACCATGTTAATTAGTGAAATAATTAACTTCTTAGTCCAAAATTTACTAATTTGTAAGTATGCGAATGTCACAAGAGCTATGCGAGCGAGGGTTTGTTGGGTTCTAATGTTTTGTGTGTATGGTATTAAACTAATATGGAAGATATATATGAAATACAGAAGAGAAAATGCAAAATCATGACTATTAAGAAAAATGGATTTACGTGGAACCCTACTCTAAGGAGTGGGATGAAATCATGGGAGAAAGCCACTAATGGCTGTCTTTTTTATTATATTTCCAAAGATAACATTGGGTGTGAGGATCTTTATATAGCTTTACCATCATACCAAACTCCCAACAATGAGAAATGTGCGATTAACACCACAATGAAATCTTACCAAGATCTAAATATCTCGTCAACTAGCTCATCCTTTCACTATGCTTAACATTCCTCTCAAGCTAGAGCATGCAATGCTTAACCTGGATAAACTGAAAAACTCTCACTTATATGCTGAATACAAAGAAGAAAGATCATCTTGACTTAATGCATCTTTTGTGGTTGCTGACAATGATGAATTTAAGACGATGTTGATGAGGATGAACTGGAGGACCTATGAATGATGATATGCCGTGGGGCCTGGGCAGACAACCGTCTTGTGTGCCCTGTATCTGCATTAATTAAAGTCACCAACTTTGCAACGAGTCTCTCTCCTGGAGTATATTTGGCCAACAATGTGTCTCCTTGATGAAAGACGACTCCATCCCTCTCAAGGGTTATAAAAAGTTCCTGGGAATATCTCCAACATACCTCTGAGCCGCTTCACGGATAAATCTGCGAACTGTAGGACCATTCTTGTTGGACTAAGTTATCCAAGCCCAAATTCTTGCAGTAGTGAGGAAGGCATGGGGTTTATTGAAAACCCGCTATTAAGAAGAGTCTGCTAAAAAACTTGGTCGAAAATTTGGCATGTAATATTGGCTTCCCCCTTGTCTTTCTTTTTCTGCGGGAGGTCACTGATTGCATTGACTGTGGACATGGTCAAGATGTGTTTTTCTCCTCTATTGCGCTTGTTCTTGTGGTTTGGAGTTTTAGAAAATGGGTTGCTCTCACATGGACCTCGAAATGAGTACTCTTATAGGATGCTCGGAAGGATTTCATATTGGATTTTACGATTAAAGGAGGATGGATCTTCCAATGAGTCACTCCCTCTCGATTTTTGGAGATCTTTGAAAAGGGCCACTCCTACAGGAAACTACAATCGGTTTCTCATATATGTGCTTATGACAAGGTAGAGCCTGAAAAGCTTTACTCAACACTTCTCCTTTCTCCCGTAAAAATGGCGAAGCCTTCTCCCACTTTTAAGTAGGGTCGGCTACATGGGTTTTTGCTCAAATTCATGTTGAAAGATCCGACTATTTTTTATGATGTCTGTCAAGAGGGGATTTGAAATTTTAAACCCTGGTCCTTTCTCCCATACTTGTAGGAATATGAGGATAACCGATTAAGTTGGGAGAACAAGTTAACAAAAATCGGGAGAACTAGTGCGGTAACCAAATTCCTTCATCTCTTTTTTTGTCACTTGAGTTTTTTAAGCAACTCCTCTCCCTTTTTTGGTACAATCTTTTTGTTCATTTTTTAACTATTTCATCGACTGCTTTCATTTTCTCCCTTGTTTTTGGAATTTAACAAACTGTGGTCTGTTGTGCCTTGTGCCTGATCATTGGAAATGTTAGAAAAAAGAATAGGAGGGTTGGGCCAAAAGTCCGTATGAGAGCTACTGTCCTCTCTCTGTTTTCCTTCATAGCTTGTTCTCTCTCTCTCTCTCTCTCTCCCTATCTCTCTTTTCCTGTGCCAAACTTTTTGTTGGCTGTTCTTTTTTTCACCTGCTTCTGATTTTTTGATCACAGACGTGTCTTTTTGGGCCCAACCGAGTACAGTCTTATAATAACGGTGCATCTACCCTTTTGGCTTAAGCACGAAGCAGTTAACGAGGGGGGGGGGGATGGTTTGGGTCTAAAGCCCATTAATAAGCAGCAAGCCTCATTCTATCCTATACCCTCTCTTGCTGTTTTATTTAGGGTTTTTGAAATGAACCCCCCACAACTACTTTCTGCTGCAATTTGATCTTGGTCTCTGCCGCTGCAAGAGCTCTTGACAACGACCTTCTCTTCGCGGTGACCTTGTCAAGAATCAGCACTGGATGTCTTTCACCAAAAGTTATCTCCATTGCAACAACATTCTGCAGCCACATATGGTGCAACAATAGCATTCACATCTGATTGAGTGACCAGCCTTGCCAATGTTGGTGAACTCAGAGTTATTTCCTCTCCTTTTGCGTCATCGCACTTTGTGGTTTTCTTCACTCATGCTTTTTCTTCTTTGATAGGATTCTCTGTGACACCCAATCGCCTCTGCTTGCCACTGCCCTTCTTTTTAAATGCAGGGCCATCACCATTTCTTCCATGATTACACACTTTTGCTCTTCCACAATAGCGTCAACAGCTGTATCGATTTGGTCTTTGATGATGTCGGTATATGAGTACTCAATCTAGCGTTGAAGTGACGAAGCATTGTCTTTGAGCTAATTTGAAGGTGACAATCTTGACGATCATGTTTGTTGCAACCTTGTACGCAACATCTCTACGCAACATCTCTACAAACACAAGCATTTAAAACATCAAACAATTGAAACTTGCTGCAAGAATTTAGCTAAAATCTTCTCATTCAAATACATCTTATCTCCAATCAAACTAATGAGAGAACAATAACAAAATTTGAGAAAATATCAAAACAATTACGAAGCAATCAATCTATATGGATTAACTTGCTCTGTTACCATGTGACAATATACAAGTAAATATGATCAAGAACACCTCAAGAACTTGGATTTACGTGAAACCTTACTCCTTAAGGAGCGAGATGAAACCACGGGAGAAAGTCAACATGGGATCAAAATAAGGCTCTTTATATATCGTGACATCATTCGAAAATTCCACCAAAGAGCAATGTGGTACTAAACATCGCAATTGGATCTTACCACAAGCTAAGTACTCATTCAACTAACTCAAACGTTCACTATCCTCAACAATACAAACCACTTGTTCCTTTTGTGCTACAGGTCAATGGAAGTCTGGGACAAAGCCCTCGCCTGACCTGGGTGGTAGTTGGATGTGCGTTAGACCTTTGGACTTTTCTTGGTTCCGGTTGGTGTGGCTTTCACAGAGAAAGGTCATTGGTTGTTGTGGTAGTATGGGTCTTGTAGTTGGCTCGAAGTGGTGTGGTATTTCATGAAGAAAGATTCTATGCAGAGAATGTGATTGAGCATGCAAAAAGTATTTATGGATTGTGGTATATATAACTCCTTGTATGACTACACGTTTGTGTATTTTTGTAATTTTTGAACATACGAACATATGAATTTTTGGGGTGCACGCCATATCGACGATTAACCTTATTTTCTTTATGGGAAGACTGCACATATCTACTAGTTGGCCTAAAAACAGAAAAATAAAGTATCACATATCCTTTTTTTCTTTAAATTTGAGAAGTGAAAGAAAGGATGGCCATTAGAGGTTAATGGTCATCTAAAAACATAGTCTAAAATTCCTCATTTCATTTGTTTACTCCAAGTTACTAGAAAATTTTCAATCAAACTCATCCTTTTGTTGGTTGAAGTTTTCCTAATTGCTTGCTTTATTGTTGGCATGCACTAATTCACTATTGTAAAAGAAGATCACTCACAGAGGACGTAAAATTGGAGTGTTGAAGAGTTTTATGTTATGCCATTGTTTTACAGTTATTTATTTCTTTTGTCCGTAATATGTAATTTACCGATTAGGGTTTCTCTCTTCTATGTGAGAGAACTCTTGGATTGTGTAAATAAAAACAACAAAGTATTCTTCTCCACATGGTATCAGAGCGGCGGTCCTAGACCAGAGCCCTGAGCCAAAACCCTAACCCTACCTTCTAGTCTTCTCTGTGCGCCTCCTCCTCTGCGCGCCTCCTCCTTTGCACAGAGCCCTTGCAACCCCCCATCTTCCGTGCACGCCGTAGCATCGCCGCTCAACATTGATTGCCTCCTCGTGTGTCACCTACTCGTGGTTGTTGCCGCCTCGTGCATCGCCAGAAGTAGCAGTCAGCGACTGCCACCTTGTGTGCCGCCCCTTCGTGACTGCTGCTTCCTCGTGCGCCGCCCCCCTAGCAGCTTCTCTGCTGCTCTGCCTTACAGCAGCAGCCTGGCGGCACCACCCTAAGGGGTTTTTGGCCTCCCAAAGACGATTCGTGACCTGCATACACGGTCCAAGTGCTCACGTAGTCCTGAGTTCATGTTTTTTGGTCTGATTTCAGAGGTTTGGGGGTCTGATTTACCTTATTTAAGATTAAAATCAGACCGTGTTTTGTCTAAAGATGATTGTTGTAGAGTTTAAGTTCGCAACCATCTCTTCTCATGTTCGTTTAGACACCTTACGATCGATCTAAGATCCTAGTGATTGTTCACGATGTCAGAAAGCAGAGTTGATACACCATCTACGGGTGCCTTCAAGGGTCGCGCATCTATTGTCAAGATGAACGGTATCAAATACGAGTTGTGGGTAGCAAGGTTGCAAAAATCGGTAGTCGGTACTCGGTCGATTGGGTCACTGACTAAGGATTAATCGAGAGTCAGGCGACTAATCAGATTTAGTCAGACTTTAATCGGATTTGATTTTTTTAATTATTTTAAGTATATTGTATATAAATCATTTTTATATGTATATTCTTATATATTTAAATAGATGTATACATTTCTATATTACCATAATGAAAGAAAGGAAGTAATTGAATTCAAATAAAACATTAAGCGTATTAGAATGAGTTCGCTTTATAAAAATAAAAAATATGGTATCTCCAGGCAAAAATTGATCGACTAGTTGACCTAATCAGAATGAGTCAGTACTCGGTCGGCCACCCCACCCACTGTTGTAAAAATCAGCCGACTAATCCGATTAGTCGGTTCGATTAGTCGACTCGGTGGGGTAGCCGAGTCGACTAGCCATAGTCGGGCAATAATCGGGTATACCTGATTTCTCATCTAAATAATCAGTTTAGTTGGCCAATTAGGCAGTCGCTTTTTGCAACACATAATCAGAACATTGAAAACCGTATACCCGCAAAAATTCTTTTGAGAACTTACTGTTGCACAGTTAGCTCTGTGCTCATTTTTCAATCCACCCCTCATCCCTAACTCCTGTTGCGTGCCTCCTCCTGCTCGCCACCTCGCCTTTGCTCCATCGCCGCTCCGCTCCTCCACCAAGAGTCCAAGACACCTCGACAATCCTCCATCGCCGCCACAACATGCTGCCCGAAGGACAATCCCCACCAAGCCAACTTGTTGTTCGCCGTCTAGGTTAGGGTTTTTGTTTTTTTTTTCATTTTTTTTCATTTTATATTTTATTATATGATCAGAGCATTCTCTATAGTCTATACCATTCACTAGAACCCTAATGACAAACTATTTAGGTTGTATGTTGGATTGTTGGGTATTGTATATTATAATTATGTTGTATGCTTGATGTTTAGGGCTTGTTGCATTGTATATCATGCCACTGATTTTTGTTATATCATGATTTTTAGGGTTGTATGCAATTGTAATTATGCTGTATGCTTGATGTTTAGGGGTCGTTGTATTGTTATGTTGTATGCAATTATAATTATTTAGGTTGTATGCAATTATAATTATGTTGTATGCTTGATGTTTAGGGTTTATTGTATTGTATATCATGCCACTGATTTTTGTTATTTCACGATTCATCAACTTTTTTTGTTTTTAGATGGCTATACCTCCAGCGAACGTCGCTTCCGGTAGCGACTCGCCTTTTTATGTGCCGCCGGGATCAACTTATCTTGCATGGCAATACGGTTACTTTGCGAGCCGTACGGATCCAAATACGGTTACTTGCAGATTGTGCAAGAAGATTGTCAAGGGTGGTGTGTATAGGTTCAAGCAACATCTAGCACACCGAAGAGGGAACGTTGTTGTATGTCCCAAGATGGATGAGGAAACCAAGAAGAAGATGATTGCGTACCTAGATGTTGCTTGAACCTATACACCACCCTTGACTATCTTCTTGCACAATTTGCATGTAACCGTATTTGGTTCCGCACGACTCGTAAGGTAACCATATTGTCATGCAGAATCAGTTGATCCCGACGGCTCATAAAAAGACGAGTCGCTAACGGAAGTGACGTTTGCTGAAAGTGTAGCCATCTACAAATTAAAAAATTGATGAATAATGATATAACAAAAACCAATGGCATGATACATAATACAATAAACCCTAAACAATCAAGTATACATCATAATTATAATTGCATACAACGTAATTATAATTGCATACAACCTAAGTAATCACATACAACCTAAATAATTGCATATTGCATGCAACATAACAATACAACAAACCCTAAACATCAAGCATACAAAATAATTATAGTTGCATACAACTCTAAACATCATGATATAACAAAAATCAGTGGCATGATATATACAATACAACAAACCCTAAACATCAAGCATACAACATAATTATAATATACAATACCCAATAATCCAACATACAACCTAAATAATTTGTCATTAGAGTTCTAGTTAATGGTATAGACTATAGAGAATGCTCTGATCATATAATAAAATATAAAAAGGAAAAAACAAAAAAAAAACAAAAACCCTAACCTGGGCGACGAGCTGGCTTGGTGGGGATTGTCCTTCGGGTGGCGCGGCATGGCGACGATGGAGGAGTGTCGAGGTGGCTTGGCGGAGGAGCAGAGCGGTGATGGAGCAAAGGCGAGGTGGCGAGCGGGAGGAGACGCGCAACATGAGTTAGGGCTGCAGGGGGGGGGGGGTTGAAAAATGAGCAGAGAACTTACTATGTGGCAGTAAGTTCTCAAAAGAATTTTTGCAGGTACGGCTTTCAGGATCCGATTACGTGTTGCAAAAAGCGACTGCCAATCGGCCGAGTAATCGGGTATTCTCGGTTATTGCGCGACTATGGTTAGTCGACTCGGCTACCCCACTGAGTCGACTAATCGAACCGACTAATCGGATTATTCGGCCGATTTTTACAACAGTGAGGTAGACTGCCACGACACTCGAGATATGATCCAGAAGGGTCTCATTTCTACATCACATGTCAGTTCTAGTGAGAAGACGACATACGTGCTCACCAAGGCTACAGTCAGAGTACCCTTTTTCAGAGATGATGTTTCAAGCTGAACTTGATTGACATCTATGCTCCAGCTTGAGGGGGGAGTATCGAAGAGTTTTATTTTATGTCACTATTTTACAGTTATTTATTTCCTTTGTTTGTAATATGTAATTTATCCATTAGGGTTTCTCTCTTCAATACAAGAGAACCCTTGGGTTCTATGAATAAAGATAATAAAGTATTCTTCTCCACATGGAGCAATACAGAGAATATCACTCACTGACTTCCAGTCTTCCACTTAGATGCTAAATAAGGATGATTGTGCTAGAACCCCAGTGGCACAGAATTAAGAAAGCTACATCCTATGTTGAAATCAGCTCTTAATTACAGATTTTAGATAATAATGCACAAAGGTGAACTTGTTAGTCATGGAGTGAACACTTTTCTTTTCTGGAAACTTACTAAATTCATCTTTATTTGTTAACATGTAAACGATGCGCGTGCCTAATTGTTCTCTTTGAAGTCAAGTAGGAAGGCTCCTTATCCTTTTTGAGGCTCTAAAATGTGCCTTATCTATTATTGTCCAATGATTTTTTACTTTACCCGATCATAGAGCATTTAGGCTACTTCTAACCATGTGGTATGTAGAGTAACCCTATTTTATAGATATAAGATAATTTCTCCTCTATATGTTCGTAATTCAAACGATTTCACGTAATTCATTTTGCTATGCAGAGACGACTTGAAGCTCTTGGCGCTGAAAGGGCTGGTCTAGAGGACATGCTCAAAGAAATGAAAAGAAAGGTGCCTCCTCTTTTACCATTTTATTTTATTTTATTTCTATCTATATATCTGTTTTTTTTCTGTGAAGAAGGGTAAGATGGTTCATGAAGCTGAATGCTATCGTGTGAACGGTCCATTGTTTAGACTTCAAACTATCAAATTGGATCTCATGTAGTTTAAGTTATTACTCGTGCACTATTTTGTGATCGTGAATGGAGTTTTTTCTGTTTTTTTTTCTGGGAAGAATATGATTTATATCCTATTAGTTGACTTAAATTTCTCATGCCCATTCTAAATGACTAATTTATAATACATGCATTGATTTCTGGAGGATGTTGTTCAAGCCCAAATTTATACTACATGCATTGATTTCTGGAGGATGTTGTTCAAGCCCAACTTTATACCCATTCTTTATGACTAACAAGACATTCATGGTAACTTAATTTAAATGTTCAATAACATTTGAGGCTGGACGAGAATCTGAGCATGCTACAACCGTGCTTGGCATGTATAATTAAAATTAGAGAGAGAATATGAGAGACTAGTTAATTAGGGAGAGAATATGAGAGACTAGTTAAGACTTGTCGCCATTGCTAGTGCACGCATCATTTTTATTTTAACCTATGCCAAGTAGGAAACCAATCTTACATTCTATCCCAAACTATTGGCCAGGTCAACCATCCTTCTTGTTGAAATATTGAGTTAAGTAGGATCACGGATAAGAACAAAATAATTTACGTGGTTTGAGATAGTGAGGCTGACCATCCTACTTCACGGGGAAAATGGCTAAATGAGGCAAGATCTTCACAGTATTCTTCTTAAGAATTATAGATACTATATTTAGGCCCATCAACTTGCACAATTCTCAAAGCTAAGTAATATGGACTCACCGAGAGCGTAATGTTATCTAACTTTGTACATAACTCTAGTCTCTTATACTCCTTGTCAAGGCATAGCTTAAACGTTGCTGTTTGTTACAAAAATAAAAAACATTCACATTACTCGGCATATCTTCCGAACAAGGAATGTAGAGATATTTCTATGTTCTATGTGCTCTTTCTATTATTTTTATTTCCTTTTATCCATCTTATGTAATTTACCCATAGGCCTTCTCTATATAAGAGAGCCTAGGGTTCTCTGGAATAAACAATTCACTCTCTTCTCCCAACATGGTATCAGAGCCTACCTAAAACCCTAACCACCCCTCCTCTTCTATTGCCGCCCACCTCACCTCTATTTTCTTACTGTTGCCGCCCCATTCTTCTCCTCTCACGCCGGTGTCGCCCCCCCTCCCCTCCTCTCTATCGTCGGCTCACCCCCCTTCCCACCTCTCTCTCTCGCCGGCGTCACCCCCCACCCTTTCACTCGCGCCATCTCTTTTCACCATGGATTTGAGTGCATAGGTCTACATATGCACTCACATCCAAAGTTTTCTGTGTAGATATTCATCTATTGGTCTACAAATCCCTAGTTCTATCTTTCCGACAAGATATCCGAAAACAAGATTGACATACCCTCCACTGGTGCTTTCAAAGGTCCATCGCCGATTGTCAAGATAGATGGGACGAACTATGAGCTCTGGGCTATGCAGTTCATGAGTCTCATGAAGTTAAATGGTAAGAAGCACATTCTTACAGAAGAAGAATCGACGGAGAAAACATGGATTTATGCCTCATTGGAGGCCGATGATTCGTACGTCAATGTTTGGCTTTCAGGCACACTGACGATGGAGATTGCTAATGATTTCCTCCATCAGCCCACTGCTAAGGCGATGTGGGATATCCTTGCCGCAACATACTCGCATGTACGGATTGAGATCAAGATCCTTCAACTTCAGCATGATATATTTATTGTCAAGCAGAATGGACGACCTCTTCATTCATTGTATACCTCTCTGCGGGGGATGTTTGAGAAGCTCTACAATATCATTCCTCTTACGACGACTCCCGAGCAGCAGAAGACTTTTCGGAATGCCACCATGGCGGGCGTATTACTAACATCACTTGATCCTGAATATGATGCTGCTCGCTTGCAAATTCTTGCGGATGCTACTGTTCCTCCAATGGAGGAACAGTAGCATCCGCTTAGCCTGATTACAGTCCCGTCTACTACTACTTCTCAGCCTCCTTCAGCGATGGTAGCCTGTCCCTGCTCCACCACCGCCACCACTACCACCACCACTAATGGTTTCACCTTTACCAAAATTCTATACCCGTCAGTCTGTCCCTGCTCATGGTACTCGACAATCATCCAGCACGCCTTAGTTATGTCCAGATAGCATTGCTAACGATGGGTCTAACGATGTGCCAGTGCAGGGATGTTTGCAGGAGATTAATTTATCGACGAATACTGTTTTCGATGATTTGAATGTACCTATTGCCTTACGGAAGAAAAAGCCAACTTGTGCTTCATATCTGTACGCTTCACAGGTTTCCTTTCACCGTCTCACAGGAGTTTTTCAGAGGTTCGCTGCTGCTCTATCTACCGTGGACATACCACGGAATTATCAGGAGGCCATGAAGGATGGTTGTTCGCGTTTAGCCATGGAGGAAATGGCTGCTCTGCAGTCATCGGGGTACCTGGACCTTGATCTCTGCTCCCCCAAGAGCATCTGTTGTTAGCTGTTAAATGGGTGTTTACTGTCAACTATCATGCAGATGGCAACTTAGACACTTACAAGGCCAAGACTGGTGGCATGGGATTCACTCAGACATACGACGTGGATTATATGGATACTTTATCTCCCAGTCGCGTGTCACTTGATTCTACGTGTCCTTTCAGTTGTTGTGGTACACGATTGGCCCTTGTTTCAGCTTGATGTTAAGAATGCCTTTTGTATGGAGATCTGCAGGAAGAAATCTACATGCAGCAGCTTCCGGGGTTCGCTGCTTAGGGGAAGAGGTCACATGGTGTGTAGATTTCACAAAGCAATATATGGCCTTAAGCAAAGCCCGCGAGCATGATTTCGAAGCTTTCTGACCTTAATTGAAAGGCGAGGGTTCAAAAGATCAAATGCAGATCATTCCTTGTTTGTGCAGAAGGCTCCTAGAGTAATGTTGTTATCATGTTCTATGTTGATGATATACTCGTTACGGGAGATGATATGCAAGGGATAAAGTTGGCAAAAGCTTGTCTGGGTCATCATTTTGTTACTAAGGATCCTGGCACCCTACGATACTTTCTAGGGTTGGAGTTTGCTAGGAATGCACATGGTCTCGTGATGACCCAAAGGAAGTATATTACAAACATGCTCATTGAGATGGGCATGATCATGTATCGACCCTCAACTACTCCTATGGATCCCAGCAAGAAGTTATATGATGATGATACATATGAGGTTGACATGAGAAGATATAGAGAGATGGTGGGAAAGCTTCTCTATATCACTATCACTAGAACTGATATTTCTTTTGCAGTGAGCTGGGTGAGTCTGTTCATGAAGCAGCCCAGACAAGTACATATGGATATCATATACATGATATTGAAGTATCTGAAGTCTTCTCCATATGCAGGACTACTATCCAGGAAAGAAAAAACATTTCTATTTCTGCATGTGTTGATGCAAACTATGCAGGATGCCCTAAGGATCGGAAGTCTACTTCAGGTTTTGCAGTGTTTGTTGGCAGTTCTTTGGTTTCTTGCAAAAGCAAGAAACAAACATTGGTGGTTAGATCTAGTGCAGAATATGAGTATAGGGCCATGACACAAGCAAGTATAGAGATGATGTGGGTTCGAGCTATGTTAGAAGATTTGCATATAGATGTACAACTACCCATGCGGTTACAATGTGCAAGCATCGCTATTCATTGCTAATAATCCTACATTCCATGAAAGAACAATGCATATTGATGTAGACTGCCACTATACTAGATATATGATTTAAAAGGGCTTGATTTCTACTTCACATGTCAGTTTAGGAGAGCAGACTGCTGACATATTAACCTAGCCATTGCTCAGAGGGCCATTCCAGAAGCATTTTCCAAGCTAAGCATGATTGATATCTATGCTCCATTTGAGGGGGAGTGTAGATATATTTCTACGTTCTATGTACTCTTTCTGTTATTTTTATTTCCTTGTATCCATCTTATGTAATTTATCCATAGGCCTTCTCTGTATAAGAGAGAGTAGGGTTCTCTGGAATAAACAATTCACTCTCTTCTCCCAACGGGGAATGTGGGAGGAGACCAACATGAATGATCTGTTCTTAGGAGTCCAACACGGAGGAGATAATGCTGGGAGGAGGCTCATGCTTAGAGGAGATGGTCTGTTGGAGGAAGATGGGCTCGAATGAGCTAGAAAGATGATCTTTATGTAATCAAGTTGATGGATACATAATAGGAGAAGATCCTAAACAAACAACAATTTGGATGACACATGTTATGCCTTTTGAATTTACACAAGGATATAGAGTGTATAGAGCATAATGAGCGCAGAGAGGGAAGTTGTGAAGGGGCAGGATGTTGATGGCAGAGAGGGTTGTCTGGTGGTTGCCATTGTTGGCAAAGGGAGATTGTGTAACTGATGTGATGTGGAGGAGATGGTCTAGAGGTTACCTTTGGATGTTGGCTTCATGAAAGGAGGTGTAATTTTGATGAAGAGTAAGGTGGCATTGTGCAAGAAAATTTCCAGGATCACACTCCATGCTTATGTATAAAGGCATTGCCGATAGATAGTGGGCATGACTTGGTAGGTGATATTGGTTGAAAAATTGACTAATTAAACCTAGGAAGTTATAGATATATATATAGCAACAGAGAGAGGAGGTACAACAAAAGGGATCCGGGTTGGTGGGTTTTTAACATGCGTTTTTATGTGCCGTTCATCTATGAAAGAGTAGTGGATGAGTGGAGCAAATGGTCAGAGCATGTTTAGAGGGGTTTGGTCTTCAAGGTGGTGTGGTTTACAAATTTGACTCTGATTTTCACCCAGTTTATGTGATATCAATGTATCACTTCTCCATGATAGTACAATGACCTTTGATTAGGGATGGCACTTTGATTCCTACAAGTTTGTGCCATTTTCAGCTTGAGGCATTTTCACTCCTATATAGGGACTGACAACGAGCTTCTCTGCTCCGTTGGGAAAATAGGTATTTGTGTTTTCTATAAGCCTAGAGTTGGGTGCTTTACCTTGCATAACATCCATCATAATGGATGCAATTAGGAATTAGGTGCCAGTTTTGGTCACGTTCTAGCTTGGCACCCATTCAATTTCGATAGTGTTGGTTGATTATGTCCTTGACTTGGAGATAGAAGGTGACGTTGGGGTTTGGACGTGATCCAGAATGGCGAAGAGAGATAAAATTCAAAACGATTATGTTATAAGGTCATTGGTATGAGCATTACGTGGCTTTTCTAAAAGGTGAGGAGTCAATGGTGAAGATTGCATGAGATGAGGCGTTATTCTAATCTTTTATGGAGATCTGAGAATTGGAGATGAAGATCTTGGATGCAACAAACTTGAAGTACATGTAGAGATCTCACCTCTCGGTCTCGCATGGATTGCGTTCTTGGTTCGCTTGGTTTGTTAAAGTATTTTCCTATGCGGTCTGTGTTGGCCTTGCCCAGGTCGCATTTGGATCATACCCTCATTTGTTGGGACTCAGGTGATGGAAGGCGTTTGGGTGACATCTTTCGCTTTGAGCATGTTTGGATACTTGAGATGAGTTTTTTTTTGACGCTCAAAAAAGGGGGACGCACTCAATGGTGCTCGCCCCGATTTATTAAGAAGTTAAAGAGAACTTACAGGCGATACGCGTACAGGAGACAAAACAAAGATACAACCAGGAGGTAGCGAGATCGGATACCTCCGCTAAAGTAAGAAAACCCTACACATCAGTCCAATCACGAGTGAGACGCGAAGCCGAAATTAGAACGTTCTCGGGGTAGAATCTCTGACGTGCAAAGAGGGCCTCATTTCTCCCAACCCAGATGCTCCAAAGCCGCGCAATAGCAGAAAGCAGGTCCGTTCTCGCCCTAGCCCGAGATGAAACCAAACTGTCGCAGAACGAAGAAGAAGACGACACATCAAGCCACTCCAGATCTGCCCAAATGGCATGGGTTCTGCCGCATCGAAAGAATAGGTGCTCGATAGTCTCCGCCTCCAATTCACAAAGCCCACAGATAGAGCTTACGTTGGGAAATATCACGACGCACCGGCTACGAGTCAACAAACGGCCACGCCGAAAGAGCCACACAAAAATACCTATTCGTTCGGGGATCCCGAGGCCCCAAAAGAAATGACAATCCCGATAAAGAACCACATCGGCCGCATCAGGAGGAGGAAGGATAGCACGGTAAGCCGCATGAGTGGAAAAGGAGCCGTACTTCCAAAGCAAATGGTCACGACCGACCAAAGGCGTGGGAGCGCCATCGAGAATAGCCAAAAGAGCGAAGAAATCCTCCTGCCGCCGCTCAGAGAGATTAGCCACGAAAGTGGGGCCCCATGAAGCACCATCCCAGCAAGAGGCCACCTTGGATTCCTTATCCGCCGCCAGGGCGAACAGACGGGGGAAAATCGCCTGAAGAGGACCCCTCCCGGTCCAATCATCGCCCCAAAAGCGGATGATGGAACCGTCCCCCATCTTAATTCCAAATAGGGAGCGGTTGCGAGAAAGGGAAGTAACAATGGCACGGGAGAAAGAGGAAGGGGAAACCCTCTGGCGGCCGCCGGGATCAAAGAACCTGTCCACTCCCACCACCTCCCGCAAGAAATTCAACATAAAATTGTCCTCCCGGCCCCAAAGTCGAGCCACTCATTTGAGCAAGAGGGCCTCGTTAACGACCTCCAACCTTCTCACGGCCAGCCCCCCTCCTGCTTCGGCCGAGTAACCTCGTCCCATCGAACCAAGTGCACCCCCCTCCTCCCCTCCCCCTTCTTACCCCATAGAAATCTTCGAAGGCACGAGTCCAACCTCCGTCTGATCCCCTTTGGCATACCTTTAACAGAGAAAAAGTAGATTGGGATCGAGGACAATACAGATTTGAGAAGAATCAATCGCCCACCGCGCGAAAGAATGGCCGCCCGCCACCCGGCCAAGCGAGATTCGATCCTTTCCACCATCGCCTGCCAGTCACGCATGCGAGCATGCCCCACCGTCAAAGGAAGCCCCAAATAGTCCAAAGGAAGAGCGCCCACAGAGCAGCCCAAGATCCGCGCATACTCCGCTAGCTCATCCCGCGAAATGTTGAAAGGGACCATAGAGGATTTGTCATGGTTTATGAGGAGGCCCGAGGCCTCGCTGAAGAGGTCTAACGTGGTAGCCATACCAACCACATCCGAATCATCGCCCTCGATAAAGCATATCGTATCATCAGCGAATTGAATAATAGGGACATGGTATGGACCAAGAGAGCACCCGCGTGTAAGGCCCACCGCCGCCACATTATGAATCATCCGAGGTAAAACGTCAGCGGCCAAGACAAATAACATAGGGGCAAGGGGGCACCCCTGCCGAATCCCCCGAGGCTGGAATAAGCCCCCAGCCATGCGACCGTTTATAAGAAGCGAGAGAGAGGCCGTTGATATGCATCGACACACCCACGAGATCCACAGCGATGGAAAGCCTCGCCTTTTCAGAACTGACCAAAGAAATCGCCAATCCAGTGAATCGTATGCCTTTGTGAAGTCAATCTTCCATAGAAGCCCCCTAACGCCGGTCTTGTTCCATGCGTGGATAATCTCCGAAGCCACCGCGTAGCAATCACAAATTTGCCGCCCCCGAACAAAGGCCGCTTGAGTAGGCGAGATGAGAGTGTCAAGGAGCGGAGCCAGACGCCGAGCAAGCACCTTCGCAATGATAAGGTATATGGCATTGGAAATGGAGATCGGCCGAAAGTCCTTGATACGGTTGGCGGACGATGTTTTGGGAATGAGAACAATAAGAGCCCTGTTAATTTTTTCAAACCCGTGGTTCCCATCACAAAATTCCCGGGCAACATCCAAAACGTCATGAGAGAGCACATCCCAAAACTCCCGGTAGAAAGAAATAGGGAAGCCATCAGGGCCCGGCGCCGCGTCGGAGTTGAGAGCCCATACAACCTCCTTCAACTCCTCCATAGAAATAGGCCGAATGAGTCCCAAAGCAGTTTCCTGCTGGAGCGTGCTAGCCCCACCACCCGACCAACGCCACACACGCGCAGACCGGCGCCCGAACCATTCCTTAAAATAGGCCACGGAGGCGTGGCCCAATTCCCGCTCCCCCTGGACAAGGTTGCCATTAATCAGCATCGAAGGAATAGAGTTAGAGCGTCGCCGACCGCTCGCAATTCTGTGAAAGAAGGCGGTGTTGGCATCGCCTTCTTTCAACCACCGCATCCGAGAACGCTGACGCCATTCAACAAGGCGTTTCCGATCCTCCACCTTCACCGTGTCCATGGCCGCCGCGCGCTCAACCAGCTCATCCGCAAACAAGTCCCTGTCATTCTCAATGCGATCAAAGCGCAAGATCACCTCGTCAGCCGCCAGGCGAGTAGCAATACGCGCAGAACGAGTTTCCTTCTTAAAAGACGCAAGTATCCTTCTGAGAGATGTGAGCTTGAGGTGAAAACGACAAGCGGCACTGCCCGCGTAATTATCCTGATTCCAATGATTTCGAACCAAATCCCTAAATCCAGACTCCAGAAGCCAGGAACGCTCATAACGGAAAATACCACGAGGCCGAATATCATCCCCAGCCGACCAAATAATGGGGTTGTGGTCCGAGAAGGATCGCGGTCTAGAAGATACCTCACAAAAAGGAAATGCCTCCATCAAGGTGTTATTCGCCAAAAAACGATCAATCCGCGACCGCGAGGAGTTGCTCCGCCATGTGTATGAAATGTCATTTGGGGCTAGCGGTTCAAGAGCTAGATCATTAATAAAGTCCCAAAAATCGGAAGAGCCCGGGTCCTGACCACCGCGACCCCGAGGGCGATCCTGCGAATACAACGTGACATTGAAGTCCCCCCCCCCCCCCCCCCCCCCCAACAGCCAAGGCACGTCGCCCAAAGCGTTAGCGTCCTCGCGTAAGTCCTCCCAAAGCTCGCGGCGAGAAATATGACAAATAGGGGCGTAAGCACAATAGTTTTAGGAGAATGTTGCGACATGTTGGCACGGAACAAATGTAGTGGGGTTGGCTTCTCGAAGGATGGTCTTGAAGCTTAAAGCTTTATACTGCATGCTTAGTTCAGGAAGGACACCAGGATGAATTGTGGACAAAGGAGAAATGTTGCTCATGCTGAGGTTGAGTGCCTTGATCAGATTGATGACTTTAGGGAGTTGCAAGAGGAGAAGCTTGCGATGAGGCATGAGAATAGCATGGTTCTTTTGGATGAGGACAAGAAGCAGGAGACAGAATGGAGGCAACAATCGAGGCAGAAGTGAATGAAGGAGGGAGATGCAAACACCCATTTTTTTCATGCAATAGCCAATAGTTGTAGGAGGCGAAACCTTATACACTCAATTGAGGTGGAGGGCGAGGTTCTTGTTGGTGACCACCTTATAAGGGAGGCTGTGCGAAGACTTCCTAGATAATCGGTAGGCGTGTTCCTAGCTGCGACACGAGATAGCTAGGTCGTGCTATCTCGCTCTTGTCAGAGGTCTAATCCAAGGAGTTGATACGTTCGTTGTTGTTGTCTGAGGTTAAGCAGGCGATGCTTGTTATGAATAGGGAGGGTTCTCTCGAATCAGATGGTTTCCTGTTCTTCTTCTTTAGGGAGTTTTGGGACATGGTGTGTCGGGTTGTGTTGGAGGAGCCGTAGCAAGAGAATGGTGGGTTCGAGCGGCTACATCATTCTCTTTTGTTCCTTCTGCCAAAGTCGGATGTTGTGCGACACGTCTGGTGCTCTATCAATTCCGATAGCTTCTGGTACTAAGCTCTCAGACTCTATTTTAGGCCATAAATAGCCTTATGGAGCCTTCACACCTGATGGGACTCCCCCTCAGTAGCAAACCCTGGTGGCTGCTGCATGTAAACCTCATCCTAGAGATCCCCATATAGAAAGGCATTCTTCACATCGAGTTGGTACAAAGGCCAGTCTCGTGAAACTTTTGTTTCAGATTTCGCGAAATTTCGACGAAATTTCGGCGAAATTTCGGTTTCGACAAGGGACCGAAATCTCGAGCGAAATGGCGATATGAGGCCAATTTTCGGTCATTTCTTCACAAATGGTGATCAATATGGGCGAAATGTCATTGAAATTTCGACGAAATATCGTATCAACATGGTATCGATACGATATCCGAAATCGATATTTAAACCCTTGCGTGAAACAACAGAAAGTAGAATACGTAGTGTCGAATGTGTAGCCACCAGAGAAAAAGTATTCTGATTGTCCACCCCATAATTTGGGTGAACCCACGTGCCACAAGTCTTGCCTTGTCTCGGTCCACACTACCATTGCTCTTTGGTTGACGGTAAATATCCATTTGCAACTTACAACAGAGGTACCTTTTGGAGCAGATACAATACTACATGTACCACGTGACATCAAGGCTGCCATTTCCCTCTTCCATTGCAAGTCGTCACTTACTGTCCTGTAGCGCCTCCTGATATGTACGTGGGATAGTGACAGCCGAGAGTCCCACTACAAACTTCTTGTACTCCTTTGAAAGATGATCCAAATGAACATGAGCAGCAAGGGGATACGTGGCGCATTGGCGACGAGGCTTCCTTAGAGCAATAGGAATCTCCAGATCATCAGCCTCTTTGTCTTTTGAAATTAACTCGTCCTGTGTATCATGCAAAGCTCTAGTGCCATCAGTAGAAACAATGTGTTCATGACATACCTGAGACGTGATGGATGATGTCGACGACGCATGAGCAAAGGAGCGAGTAGAAGATCTGCGAGTGTAAACAATTGGTAACACCTTGGACTGGGTAGATGGTAGTGGAGGTGGTGGGGATGATGGAGGTGGTGGGGGCTGAGGAGCAATATGGGGTTCATATGCTGGAGGAGACGGAGGAGAAGGAACACCAACATCCTCTCTAGTAGTAGCATTGGATAACCTGTCACCTGTGGGAGAGAAATACATAACCGACTCAAAGAATGAACATCAACACTCACATAATATCGCCGACCTACAGGATCAAAACATCTATACCCTTTTTGGTTACAAGAATAACCAACAAAGATGCATTTGACAGCTCTAGGCGAGAGCTTGTCACGACCAAGAATGAAGTTATGAACAAAGACCACATATCCAAACATTCTAGGATCGAGGGAGAAAAGTTCCTTCTCGGGAAACTCAATCAAGAAGGGAGCCTTCTCCCAAGAATAGTTTGACGGCATGCGATTCACCAAGTAGCAAGCAGTGAGAACGACATCTCACCAGGAAGAAAGGGGAGTAAGACTTTGAATCAACAATGTTCTTGTAACATCAAGAAGGTGATGATGTTTTATGTTTGGCCACATCATTTTGTTGAGAAGTATAATTGCACGAAGTCTGATGAACTATACCGAGGGACCTGAGAAATTCAGATAAGTATAATGTGGAAAACTCCAAAGCATTGTCTGTATGTATGAGCTTCACATTAGTAGAGAATATATTTTTAACTTCATAAGAAATGTTTTAATGATAGCACCATCTTCAGACTTGTGTTTTAACAGGAAAATCCACGAAATTCTAGAAAATTCGTCCACAACAACCATATAAACTGATGTCCCTGATGATCATGGACACGACTCGGACCCTAAATATCAAAATGAAACAACTCAAAGGACTGACTACTATGACGATTTGGATGACTCGGGAAAGAGGGGAGCGATGGTGTTTGCCAAGTTGACATGCTTCACAATTCAGAGTAGTTCGAGGAGATATCTGTGGTAGCACATGACACATTATCTGTAGTAGAAGGTTGCGAAATCGAAGACACCACATGAAGGGATAAACATATCTTGAAGGTAGAGTAGCGACACCAGCACAAGGTGGTATGGCAAGCTTATACAAACCTCGTTGCTTACGGCCATGACCAATCACCCTGTCAGTTAGTATGTCCTGAAATACAAACGAAGAGGTGTCAAAGATGGCACGACAATGTAAATCTTTTGTAAGTTGACTAATGGACAAAAGATTCATCTGGAAGTCTGGAGCATATAAGACATTCTGAAGATTCATTGAGGGAGCTAGAACAATCTTCCTCTGAGCAACAATGGGTAGACGAACCCCATTGGCGATGACCAGGGGTGGAACTAGTATATATTATGAGGGGGCCATGGCCCCCCATGATTATTATACGTCACTTGTACAATGTATTAAGCTTTTAATACGACCCCTCCTCAATTGTATTATAATTAATGTTGTTAGTAAAAGGTTGTAGAATCATTAAATGGTCTAGTGGTAGAGTAGCATAGCTATTATTTTCGAGATCAGGGTTCGAATCTTATCTCCATCAATTTTACTTTCTTTTATATGCACTTCCAAAATATCAAAATAATTTGATATAAAATTGTATTCGAATTTACTTATCTCTCCCATTGTTTTTAGTACTCCTTGTAAATAAAATAAATTTTATTGTTTCCTTTTAATCATGAACTTTTTTATTTCGAAATTTCACTTGATAATTTAGCCTTTTTAGTATGGATTTAAAGAGGCTTAAATTATTATATTTATCCAATTTTTAAAATAACCATTGAAAATACCAATCTATTTGAAATTGTAACAATAGTAATAGATTTAAATTTTATGTCTATCAAGATTGAAAGAGGTTCATTTTAAAATATTATTTTTATTTAAAAATATCATTCGAAAATACATAATTTTTTTCATTTTGAGCATACATAATAGTTGTATACTCGGCTCCTCCTTGATGAAATTTCTGGTTCCACCCTTGGCAACAACCACGGATCTGCCAGGTGGGATAGACCTGTATGTACGGAACTACGACCCATCTCCGCACATATGATGTGACGCTTCATAGTCCATAATCCAGTCAGACAAATTTGAACAGCTACTTCTTGTAAACACAGAAGTATTTGATGAACTAGAAGATGCTCTAGCAGTGGCTGCGACATCTGTGGCACATGGAGTTGGAGTCGTAGGAGTGGTCATCACGTCTCGAAGTCTGGAGGCAATATCATCGAAACGTGGATCCGGAGTAGGCAAGCTAGAATGCTCAGTCTGCTCAGCAATACATTCAGGTGCTGGATAACCATGCTTCTGAAGGCATGTCTCCTTAGAGTGACCAGGATGATGGCAATGGGAACAAGGGCTACGTTGTCGACCGCCTCCTCGACCTCGAGGACCACGACCACGAAACGGGATGACCCCTCTACCACAAGTGGCCGCTATAGCAGAAGGAGTTGGCTGGATCGTAGTAGTGGATGTGGTAGTGATCCTGCTCAATCGCTGGTAGACCTCCTCTATCGACGATATCATCTCTCCAGTCAGAAGTTGAGTACGAGCGGCATCGTCTGAGTCAACAGAGGACAAGAAAACTCCGGTCATGGTGGCATTCCGATATGCCTGCTGCTGTTCAGTGCCAGTGGTAATGGGCATGAAGCTGTGTAATCGCTCAAACATGCCCCTCAGATGAGAGAAGTGTACATGGAGCGGTCGACCGTTTTGTTTGGTCGAGAAGATGTCGAATTGTAACTGAAGAATCTTGCTCTCATTCTTTGCCTGCCCATATGTGGTTGACAATATGCCTCACATAGCCTTCGTCGTTGGCTGATTGACAATATCATTAGCAATCTGTGTGGTAAGTGTCCCAGAAAGCCAGATACGAGCATATGCATTGTCTTGTTTCCATGACGCATTTGCCCCAGTCTTGTCTGCCAGCTCCAAATCAGTCAGAATATGCTCCTTATTGTGACACTGCATTAGGGTACGAAACTGCATGGACCATACCTCATTGTTGGTCCCGTCCATCTTCACGATTGGTGCAGAGCCCTTGAAGGCACCGGAAGAGGAGAAAACATCACCCTTGCTTTCCGACATTGTACCAAGAAGCCAAGACATGGAACAACTGGGGATTATATCACATGGATAAAAAATCGTCTGCAGACTCATCGGAGGGAATAGTTGTATTTGTACTCATACAACCATCCCTAGGTCTTCGTGCGAGGTCTAGAGCTGCATGAACAGGAGAGAAATCAGCCCCTAGGGGCGCGGGACAACCCCTGTTAGGCGCATGGTGGTGCGGGACAGCGTCTGGCGATGTGGTTCACCGCTTGGCGGTGCGGGACCACCTCTGGATGCGCCTAGCGGTGCATGACAGTGCCTGGCGGTGCATAAATGGCGCCTAGAGGCACGTCGCAAGAGCTTGGCGGCTGGACCCTTGAGGCGGCAAAGCCCTGGAGATGCGGCGATGGCGCGGCTAGATCGCCTGACGATGTTGGGGCCCTTGCTGCGGTTGGCGGCAGGCCGGAGGGGGGGTGGGCAGCGCGTGTAGGGCTAGGGTTTAGGGTGGGATATGGGAACCTCGGTCTAGGACCGTTGCTCCGATAACTTGTCGGGAGAAAATAAAACCATGCATATAGAATAGACCGAGGGCTCTTTTATATAGAAGAAAAGCCCTTGGGTTAATTACATGATAAGTACATAAAGAAACATAAAACATAAAATAGACCAAGAGATATATTTATCTCAACACCGACGATTTCACCAAAATTCTCCTAAATTTCTATTTCCGCACATGGTAAAATGAAATCAAAATCCAAAATTTAAGGCTTTGCTTTCTTGTAGCTTTTGTATACTAGGAGAACGTGTAGTTGTATGAGTGCTAGTTTGTTAGCAACTTTCTGAATATTGTGTCCGTTAGTATTTGCATGCTATCAGATTGGATATATATTGTATTTGTGAATGCTACACGATTTCTTGGTATTAGTTTATTTGTTTGTGTTTTGTATTTTTGCATTAGCATATATTTTACGATCACAAGTTATACAATGCATCTATTAGACATACATATTAAAAGATCTATGTATATTGTGTGTTTTATTTTATTTCTAAAATTTAATATAAGTTGAAAGTATTTTGATTAGATATAAGTTCTAAACTATCATTTTTATCTTCAATTTCTTACATAAAATCTCATTCTGCGCATACATTTTGTCAGCCTATGTTTTTCTCTGTTATTATTGCACGAGTCACTATTCTCTTCATATTCAAGAGATGAAACTAATGGCATCTAATTTGATTCTAAATCTAGTTATGATTCTTAATAGTAGACTACCTTTTTATCTGTTGGAGCGATTGGATGGAAATTTAATGTGACATATCATGTTAATATCATGCTAATATCTTACTATTAGCAAAAAACTGTATATCTTTATATCATTTATTGAGTTAAAGAATATTAGGAATCTTAATTTTAGGGAAAAATGAGTTTTCAAGTAATTTCCCCAATTTCTGGCAATTTCACTACAATTCCATTGAAATTCTACCGAATTTCTCTTTCCGCGCTGACCGAAACGAAACTAAAATCTAACATTTAAGGCGTTGATAATAACACACGATACTTCCATGCCATGGCGAATGGTAAAAAGCGACAGAATTTCCTTCATCAGCTCAGATGGTGTGGATATCCACGGAGATGTGGAACTTGGTAGAGCTCTTAGAAACTATTTTTTCGCTTTCAACCATAGAGCCACTCGTACAGGTTAGGGCTGGAGAGGAAGGGGGATGCGAAAGATCTCGAGTTAGCAATCCGAATCTCTCCTAGCCCCCTTTTTTATAAGAGGAGATTGAGTGGGTAACCTTTGCGTTAAATGCTTATGACATGCCATGAGCAAATGGCTTTTCGATTGCTTTTTACAGGGAGTTTTGGGAGGTAGTCAAGGAGGATATTATTGATGTTCTGCAAGAATTCAGGAAGGCAATCATGGATTTGAAAGATTGCATAAAGGCGCTGATATTTTTGCTACCAAAGAGGAAGAGAACCCGACACGAGTTGAGGACCTCAAACCTCTTGATCTTTCGAATGGAATAGATCTTATTATAGCCAAGGTTCTTTCCACTAGGCTTCACATGATAATGGTGACATTATATCTCTTGAGTAGTTTGCCTTTGTGTCGGGGAGAGTAATGACTGATGATTGGGTGCCGACATCTGAAGTTGCTCACAATTGGCGGATGAATCAGGATAGGAGCTTGTTATGGAAGATTAATTTTTCAATGGCTTATGACTATGTGAACTGTCGTTTCCTTTAGGCATCTTTGGAGAAGATGGGGTTTCCTGATGTGCGGGTGGTATGGATGACAATGTGCATCACGACAGTTTCTTATGCAATTTTAGTGAATGGCCGCCCAAAGGAGGGTTTCTTCCAGCCGCAGCGTGGTATAAGTCAAGGGTGTCCTTTGACCCCATTACTGTTTGTGATAGCGGTTGATGATGCCTGAAGTAATGATGAAATTGGCAATGGAGGAGGGCCTATGCATGGGATTTTGTAAAGAATAAATAGCTATACACATCCTACAATACACGGATGACACGACGATTTTCTTACGCGGAGATTTGCCACATGTGCAAAGGGCAAGATGAATTTTTGGTGATATCTCAGAGCTCAAGATAAATAGAGATAAGTCAACTTTTGTGCCGTTTGGAATAGGGCAAGATGAATTTCAAAGGATGGGTGATGTTTTACGTTGTCAGAAGGTAGATTTGCCAATTACATATTTGGGCCTACCCCTGGTGGTAGGCCACCTTCGGGTAGTAGATTGGAACGTAATCCTTGAGAGATTGGAAAATAAACTAGCAGGATGGAAGGCAAGATTAATTTCTAAAGGCGGGAAACTTGTTTTGCTCAAGCATGTTCTCTCTGCTATACATGTTTTTCTGCTCTACTAGCAAGTTACCAATGGGAGTATGTACACGAATGGAGCGTTTGATGAGGCGATTTCTTTGGTCAGATGGTAAACAAGAACAAATAGGATTGCATCTTATAGAGTGGAAGGTGGTGACACACAGAAAGAATGAAGGTGGCCTTTGGGGTTTGATGCTTGAACACATGAACAAGGCCCTATTATCCAAATGGGTAATTAGGATTTGGGGGGACTATGATGTTTTGGTATGTAGAATGTTGAGGAAGATATATGGGATTGCTGGGAACTTGCAGCTGGTGCCTTTCAGACACCCTTCTTCGCTCTGGACTAGCATAAAGGAGATCCTTCATAGAGTGAGATAGGCTTTTCATCCAGTGGTTGGTAACGGTTAGACATTTAGGTTTTTGCTGGATGATTAGACAGGTCTAGGGGTCCTTGAAGGAGTGTTACCCCTACCTCTTCCCTCTCTCACAAAACCAAGCCGTTACTGTTGTTGAGGTTTGGTCGTTTGAAGCATGGATCCTTTTTTTGGCTGCTGCATTTTCAGAGCAAAGGTTTTAGGAGTATATTTCTTTCTTGGTGAATTGGCGGGCTTGAAGGTCCCTACACGTGTCAGGGATCATTTTACTTGGATTAATGGCAAGTAATCAATTAAAAGAGCTCTTTACACGAAATCATAATCGAGACTTGGAGGATTTGACACGTGATTTCTTAATCATTTGGAACTGCAAGATCGAACATATGATTAAATTTTTCCTTTGGTTAACAAGACATGGTTGTCTGCTAAAAAATGATGGGGTATCATTCTACACAAGCGATCTCACTTATACTAGATGTAATGAAGAGGAGGAGGATTTGGAGCACCTTTTCTTTAAGTTCAGGACATCGTCTTTTGTTTGGGAGAGTGCAAGGATACAATGGTTCAAGACTGATGATAGCACATCCTTCTGGAATTCTATTAGAACAACACACAACAATTTACAAGATGATATTTCCCCGGCCTTTATCCTTCTTTGGTGATCTAGTGTGCTAAAAATGAGAACATCTTCATGGGCTAACAGTTTTATGCTGAAAATGTGATTGGTCATTTCAAGGGCTTGATGTTAGCCCATTATTAATTTTTTTGATTGTGTTAAGTTAAATCTATCTTATTAATGAAATTTTAGTGGTGAGTCCCTGAAGGACTTAATAAGAGTAGGTGGAGGATAAATATCATTTGACAATGATATGGTATCAAGAATAGGACATAATTCTATTGATAAGATCAGTAGACTACTAAGAGACAAACTTTAGATTATCTGGAAGTTCAAAGCTTACATACTTGTGAATACTATATTCAAAGTAGAATGTCCGATGCATGCTTATCTGGGAATGGTGTAAGATGCCGAGGTATTATAGACCTCATACATATTTATGTATGTAGACCTTCTATACCATAATGAACATTAATGATATGTGATATCCATTATCCATTGATGATTATTCATGGTATGAGATTTCTTCTTTATACATTTGAAGCCTTTGAAATGCTTAAAGATTTTATAATTTGGTTGAGAACCAAAGTTAGAAAGAAGATAAAATGAATTCGATCTGACCGAGGTAGCCAATACCTTTCAGATAAATTCAGAGAATACCTTATAGAGAAAGGAAAAAATTCCTATCTCACTCCTCCATATTCACTTTAGCTCGATGGAGTTGTAGGGTGATGCAACTGAATCATGTTTGGCATGATCTGATCAATGATGTTCTTAACATAATTACCTCTTAGTTTCCGGGTATATGTAGTAGAGACTACAATGCATACCCTTAATAAGATTTCAAGCAAATCTATACCTAAAATCCCTCATTAGATTTGTTCTGGAACCAAACCCGGTGTTATACACTTGAGGATTTAGGGTTTCTTAGTCCATGACAGAAACATGGATGCAAGTAAGCTGGAATCTAGTACTAGAGAGTGCTGATTCATTAGGTACAAGGTTGCAAAAGTCGATAATCAGTACTCGATCGACATGATCACTGACTAAGGATTAATCAACTGTTAGGCGATTAATCAGATTTAGTCACTCTTTAATCATCTTTGATTTTTAAATTATTTTGAATATATAAGTCATTTTTATACATATATTCTTATCTATTTACGTAGATTTGTACAATTTTGAAACTATCATAATGAAATAAAAGAATTAATTGAATTTCAATAAAATATTAAGCATATTAGAAAAAGTTTACTTTTAAGAAAAAGCAAAAATAAAAAATATGGTATCTCCAAACAAAAATCGGTCGACTAATGGACCTAGTCAGAATTAATCAATACTCGATCGGCCACCCCACTGACTAGACTAGTCAAAACTACTAGTCGGACCAATTAGACGACTTCTACAACATCGATTAGATATATAAATGATGATATTAGATACCTACTTTTGAACATGAGATTCTTAAAAGATTTCATCTCTAAGGATATTATTCTTAGAGGATGACTTCCTTAAGAGTCAATATAAGAATGAAGTAAAGGGAATCATTCAATCCTATGAGTACAACGAGGTTCCTAAAATCGGAAACTATAAGGATAATAAAAAAAGAAACACTCATACATCTTCAAATCAGCTTGAGGTGGTAAGACCACCTAGAGTTTATGAATTCCATGTGTCAGAAAAGTTTGACAATGATCGAACTTCATATGATGAAGCTTCTGAAGATCATGACACAGAGAGATGCATGTTAGTAATAAAGTCTAACGTAGACTTCATGCACAAGTGTTGTGTATGAGCCCTCGAGGATCCACCTATAGGGGTTAGTAGACCCGTTGGGTGTAAATGCATCTTGAAGAGAAAGAGGAAACCCTACGTGAAGGTAGAGAGTTGCCAAGCATGGCTCGTAGCCAAGGACCACACACAGAGAGAAGATATCGCTTGCGATAATGCTTACTCTCACGTGACCATGCTTATGCCCATTAGGGAAATTTCTAACAATACACAACTTGACTATGACATCTAGAAGATGAAAGTCAATAATGCATTCCTCAATGGGTATGTCAACGAGGATATTCATATGAAGTAACCCCAGGGCTTCATGGTTGAGGAATGCAAAGTATGCAAGCTAAGAAAATCCATCTATGGACTCAAACAAGCTTATTATAGTTGGAACATCAAATTTGATTAAATTATAAAGGTTATGATTTCAGACATAATCTTATTGTACCATGCACAACTTAGTGGTTGTGCCATTGCGTTCGTCATGTTAAATGTAGATGAAATCCTTATCATTTATAATGATATAAAGGTGATAATTGGGATAACTCATAAGGTACTGAATTATGGGATAGCTCATAGGGTACTCATAAAGATGATCATTTACAGGTTTACTACTGAACCCTAAGACATGAGCTTATTCATAATATATTGGGATAAATCAAAGTCCAACGTTGGTCGTCTTATTTTGGAAACTAAACATGATTTGAAGGTATGATATATGCTTTTAGAAATCATACGATTGATACCACCTCCCAATAATCGAGTGAGCAACTTAACGATAAAACCTTGAAGGAGACAATTCAAATAAGATCAGATTTCCAGGTTTTATCATAGTTTTCCAGAGTTCCAGTATGCAAAATATACGTATATAGGAAATATTTGAGAGTGATGTGATCTTAATCGATTGTATAACCATGACACTTCCATTATGAGGGAATGATGAATCATGTTTGGAATTTAGTGACTCCACTCAATAGTCTAGTTATCCATTCTTGGTCCAAATGTTGGACATATGATTCAGATGCAATGAGAAGATTAGATATTTTATCTATCTTGATTAGACATCTATGAGAGGTCTTCTGGATATGGATATGAGATTAGATGTCACTACACAAAGCCACTATACTTGGAATATACAATCATCATGTCCTTATCTCCCAGTATCCGGGGAGAAGGCATACTATTCTTGAAAGAGCAAGAATTATTCTATTAGAGAATATCTTAGCATTATAAAATTAAAAGAAGTAATTTTAAATAAATTAGATTTAATTATAATAGATAATGTGGATATGATTCAAATTATTTCGAAAAGTGTAAAGAGATGTCTTAGATAATTAAATTAGAATTAATTATCATAGAAGAAATTAATGTGGATAATACCATCCATAATAATTATTGGAGTAAATTTTAAAAGGGATAATTACACCCATAACCCTGAGTAATTCTTCAATCTCAATCATAACCCTGCATAATCGCGAATTACACGAGAAACCCCGAATAATGCTTAACTCTTACATGACATGACCCTGTGTTATGGTCCGTTTCAGATGACCGTTATAGTTGACGGTTTCCGTTAGAAAAAGTCAAAATTACCCCTAATACTCTATCGAATTTACAAATCATGCCCTATATCTCTTTTTCTCTCCTTGATGCACCAGGCCATCACGACCAGCAACCACCGACCACGACGCCGCCGCGAACCCCAGCAGCATCGCCATCACAATCTGCTTGCAGATTTTCGCCGACCACAGAGCAGGTAGATGGCGAAGTCCACGCTGGTGAGGATGGCAAGCAGGAAGAAGAACTTGTCGAGATGGCCCCTGTTGAGGTTGCTGGGTATCCATCCATTAGCTCTGCCTCCTTAAACTCCTTTCCTGGTGACCTCCATCACCAGTGTCGCGATGAGGCTGCTCACGTAGTTCCCCAGGGAGATGGACGTCATGCAGAGGGCACTCCCAAAGCTCTTGAGGCCATCGGGGGTCTGTCCGTTGAAGAACTCCAGTTGACCGACGTACATGAACACCTCGGACGCCCCCACAAGTACGTATTGAGGTATCTGCCACAGTATACTCAGGCTGCTGCTGCTGCTGCTTCCGGCGTGGTGGTGCATGGTCCCTATGACGACATGCTTGAGCCTGAAGTGCTCCACGGTTCCAGCGGCGATCATGGCCATGACGGCTATCACCAGCCCGACTCCCATCCTCTGCAGCTCGGTGAGGCCCCTGCCATCCTTCTTCATCCTGCAGATGAGTGGTTGCAGCAGCCTCCTGTTGAGGAAGATGAAGACCGCCACGCTGAGTATGTCGAATGCCGACATGCTTGCAGGGGGGATGCGGAAGCCACCTGCCACCGTGAGCTTCATGGCAGCACCCTGCTCCACGAAGAGCGACGCCATTTGCGTGAACACGACCGAGTAGAGTATGGTGCACAGCCATATGGGCAGCAGCCTCAGCACGCACTTGACCTCTTCCACTTGGGTGACCGTGCACAGCCTCCACGGATCGCGGATCCCGCCCATCTCCTCCTCTGAGAAATCTTGGTCATCGATCACTGCCGCTTTATCCAAGAACCTGCTCCATCATCATAAGGATACAGTCATATGAAGAAGTTGGTAATCGATATAACAACCCTTATTACTATATGATATATGCAGTACTAGTACCCGAAGCCTTTGGTGTGGAGTATCTTGCGGGCGCCGTCTTTGGAGGCCATGGCCTTGGGATCAACCTCGTAGAGATCATCACCATTCTGTGGAAGCTTCAGCATCCACTTTCTGGAAGCAGCTGCGACCACCTGTGCCACCCTGGGAAACGGGTTGCCGGCGGGGCGGAAGTGGCGGTACCACGGTGTCCCTGCGAGGAAGATGAACAATGCAAGAAAGGCAGAGGCGGCAGAGGCCCAGAAACCGAGAGCCCACTGGCCCTCATCCTCAAGGTAGCTCAGCACGGTGTTGGAGAAGAGGGAGCCCAAGTTGAGGCGCATGTCTTGTAGCGTCCCCAGTAGGAATCGCTGAGGAAAGCACCGACGAGTGAGAAGAGATAGACTGTGTCGGTCCACTTGCTCACGTTGTTGGCAGCGTCTGCGTTGCTCTGCTGCAGCACTCACGCACGGTGGGGGGAGGGGGGCGGGAGTCTCCCGGGGTTGCGTGGGGCGGAGGGGCGGCGGAGGGGATGGTTGTAGGCGGAGGGAGGGAGGAGGGAGGAGGAAGAAGGGGGAGGGGGTCGGCTAAGCTGGAAGAAGATGGAGGATAATTATTTTAATTTTTTTCAGCCATTGGATACAAGAAGGGTTGGATTAACCCAATGATATGGTTGGGTTAAGGGAGAAATTTAACGGAGGGTCATGAGTGTGAGACGGAATGATTACTCGGGGTTTCTCGTGTAATTCGCGATTATGCAGGGTTATGATTGAGATTGAGGAATTACTCAGGGTTATGGGTGTAATTATCCCATTTTAAAAAGTCCCTAAACTATACACCTAATTTCAATGTCATACCCGAACTTCAAAAAAGTAACAATGTGGTACCCAAACTTTTTAATTTATCTCAATGCGGTCCTTCATCATAGAAATTTAATTGATTATTTCGTCATTTTAACCTTAAATTCCAATAGTCAGGAACCACATTGAGACAAATTTGAAAGTTTGGGTACCACATTGTTACTTTTGAAAGTTCAGGTACGATATTGAAATCAGGTGCATAGTTTAGGGACTTTTTTTGTAATTTACTCTAATTATTGATAATGTAAATATGATTCAGAATATTATAGGGAGAATTAATCGTGAATATGATTCACAATTTAAATGTTTGAATCATATCATAGGGAGAATTAATCGTGAATATGATTCACAATTTAAATGTTAATGTGAATTGGATTCACATTGAATAATTAAATGTAACTGTGTTTTACATTTAATTTTGGGTGGATGAATATTATTTATAGTTACCAATGATCTATTTGAAATTATTACAAATTATTTGCAAATTATATGGTTATATATTATTGATAAATAATTGTATGAATAAATATTTTATGTAATAAGATTGCATTGAAGGAGATTGAAGAGAGAAATTCTCTCTCCAATCTCATGGTGGGCATCACCCTTCAAATGATGAAGGATGCTCATTTTTGGAAGGAGGCTCTATCTCTTTCCTCTTTATTAATGAAAAAGATTTATGTTAAGATTAAATTTTGGAATATGAATTAATAATTGATTCATAAATTCTAAATCCTATTATACTTGGAGCACATGTATTACCGTATAATCTCAACCATTGATCATTATTAGGATTGCATCTCCATCATCTAATATTATATAAAAGAGTGACTAACCATAGCTCTCTCTAAGTCAATTGAGTAATGTCCTGATTGCAAGTAACAACTTTCTCTCTCTCTCTCTCACCACATGTCTACGCTCTCCCTCTCCAACCCTCGTGGCTGTCCACATACTGTTCATGGAGATTGTGATCATCGTCGCGTTGCTGTTGTGTTGCTGTACTGATTGCTAATAGATCTTCATCTTCTTCGACATTTCATGCTCTTGACGAAGATGTCAGATTTCATGAGACGAAATCATGAGATTTTTTGCTTGGATCATCGCCTTGGATTGTGGGAAGCACACGTCTCATCCACACACCCATAAGTGTTCTTTCTTCGGATTGGACTTGAGACAATAAGCCTCTTTCTTAAGAGGCTTTGAGATCACGGTCATGCTTCAAGAGGTAAATCTTATACTCGTTTGACCATGATTAAACGATATGCGAATTGTTCCCATGCCATGTGATTTCATTGAAAATTTTCAACTCCGCTGCTACAATGACTTGTATGACAAGTCCTATTTTTGTTGGATACAATCCGACTCTCATACTTCCGTTATGCGCGAGGCACTCCATTCAGATATACTAATACCATTCGAGACATTATAAGTAAATTATGGACTAATTGAAAAAAAGATAATTTGCATGTATGCCAATCCAAACCAAGGTTTTAAAAAACGAAAGGCGGAACGAGGCGGTTCCACCAGAATCGAGGCGAGGCGTAGCCTCGAGGCGGTCGAGACGTAAGCCTCAGTTTTCCCCAAAAAATTTACTAATCTAACATATTCTAGTACATAAATCTCAAGAGAGCAATACAATAACACATATCTACAAGCATAAAGCAAGTAAAGGAATTCTAATGCAATCCATCGTTGTCTTAGACCCATATACTTGCAGTGTACCAAATGTTAGAATTAAACACAAGACAAAATAGAGAGTACAAAACATAATTAGTTCCAACTTCTAAAATTCAAATCCTATTTCTAGTTCAAAAAGTAGAATGCCAAATGCCAATTCATGTTCTTGAATCTTGTCTTGTAGACTCGTAAAGATATTCTAATCATTGCCATGAACTCTAACATCGGCAGCAAGACTATCATTCTCCGATTCATTACTGCTCATTGGATCATCCAATGAATCATCCATGTAGTTTAAATTTTCTTCATCATCATCTCCATCAATAACATCATCTCTAGTATGAACCTCGTCGTCATCAATATCAACCGCAACTTTACCTGTATTATACAATACCATTGTTATTTGTTAGTATATTATATTTTTGTTCTAATGAAATAAAATTAACATCGCATTTACCTTTTTTTCTCTTCTTCCTACGAGAATCATCTTGTTGTTCTTCAGCTTCCTCAACATCCTTCTCCAGAGGAGTATTCACATCAAGCTCATGATATGCACTGTATTCACATGTCTGAAACTCTGAAACCCACTCATCACCAGAATCGACATCTTCCAAGCATAGGGGATCCTCCATAGTCTTTTTCTTGACCTTCCTCTGCTTCAACTTCAAGTTGAACATCACAAAAACCAAATCATTGAGTTTTGCTTGTGTGAGTCGATTTCTCCTCTTCGTATGTACCTACTCAATAGTAAATACACATGGGAATGCTTAGAACATATACGATTAGAAAATATGTTTATGATCTACTCTAGTCAACTACCTGATTAAATGAACTCCAATTGCGTTCACAACCAGATGCACTACATGTCAAACTCAAAATTTTTATGGCAAACTTGATTAGCTCAGGAGTATCATCTCCAAAAGCCCTCCATCAGTCAGCTGTTGATGGTGATAAATCCATAATATATGGTTAAATTCTATCATGAAAAGCAAAGAATAATGGATCTAGAGGATCAGAGATATACATACCTGGACTCCTTTTCTTGCGTGTGTTCATAGCATTGGAATATCCAAACAAGCCTCGTGCATTCCTGAAAGCATCTATCTATAGATCTACTTTCTCCCTCTCCAATGGATCACTTATCAACCTCTCCATACAAGCATACAATCAAATTTTATCTCTGTGTTTGTGGAAAATGAGGGTTCATAGTGATATTGGGGATTGAGAAAGTAGGCAGCAACATGCAAATGAGTATGAAGTTGGCGATCCCACCTAGCATCCACGATGTCCCAAAATGGCTTGTATTTTTTTCTTCTTCATTGCCTAACGCATGCGCAATTTCCTCCTTGGCTCTGTCCATGGCTTCATAAATGAATCCCATTGGGGGATATTTTTCAGAATCAACCATTCTTAAAACCATGACCAAAGGTTTGGTTGTACTAATCACAAAGGCAACGCCGGGCCAAAAAAATTTGCATCTCAAAATTGTGTTGCATGCACTTTGCCCTTGGGGCTTGGAAGAATAGGGGCTCCTCTTCCATGCATAGGAAGTAAAAAATGACTCGAGGGAGTCCCTAACAGTTATCAATCTCTGTAATGTCAAGAAAGCCGTAGCAAAATGGGTAACGGCAGGTCGGATCAAATCTCCCCCAATCTTTGCCCTGATCATGGACAAAACCCAACCATGTGCATAGATGTAGTTGATGACTCTTTTGGCTTTTTTGAAAACGGAAGCATGCAAAGGCAATTTCAAAATATCTTCTAGAATCAAATCAATGCAGTGGGCAGCACACGGGGTCCAATATAAATGTTGTCTCTTCTCCATTGGCAATTTTCCAGCCGCTTTGTAGTTTGAGGCATTATCGGTTATAACTTGTATGACGTCTTCACCAACCTCCTCAACTACATCATCGAACAGAGAAAATAGTAATTAAACTCTTTGTTGTGTCTGATGCATCAATGGACTTCAAGAACCAAGTCCCAGTCCGATTGTTCACTAAAAAATTGATAAGTGAATGACCTTTTGTATCCGTCCAACCATCAAACATGATACTACAACCTGTCTCTGCCCAAGAAGCCTTTGCCGCTTTCATCACATTGTCGATGTTATTCACTTCTTCCTTCAATATCCATGTTCTCAACTAGTGTGCCGTTGGAGGTTTCAATCCCCTCCCAAGTGCACCAACATAATGAACCATTATTTGAAATGATGGACTATTTGCACAATTGAATGCTAATCCATTTTCAAAGAAAAATCTTCCAATATCACGACAAACACGAGCCCTCTCCTCTTTCTTCCACGATGCATTCAATGTCATTTGATGTTGCTTTTCGAGGACATTTGTAGGCCCAATAGTGGGACTTCCCGAGCCGGCCACACCAACAAATAAGTCCATAGGACCCCTCACCTGCTTCACACTGTTGGATCCTCCTGTGCATGTTTGAGGATCGTTACTTCCACGAGGTTCTTCCATTCCAAAAGCACCTACTCTGCAAAGCTCCTCCATCTCTTCCACGGTTCTTCTATTTTTTTCTTCGTGCACTGCTAGCAAATACTTCATTTCATTGGATAGTTCAGTTGGAACTTTTGGGCATGCTTTAACATTTTTCCCAATTTTGATGAGGTGGTGCTTGAGTCTTGCAACTCCACCGGTTATCCTCTTAGCACAGAAATTGCATTGTACATAAACATAACCCTTGCCCTTCGTAGACTCGTCCATTTCGAGTTGGACACAGTATTTCCACCCAGGGTCGCTTCGACCTCCTTCGGAATCTTTCGCGCCTCTCTTCTTTGCTTTTGGCTGCAGGGTTTCACATCCCAAACACCTATACCCACCCGGCTTGACAGTCGGAAATTTATTGCACAAGATAGAGGGTGTGCATTTATTGCACAAGTAAAAATAATATTACATGCAAAAGAGAGCAATCCATTCATATAAACAGACAAGACTAAGAGAGGTACTTATCAGTTATCATCCCAAAATTGTATAATATGAACAAGCATTCTATTTTTACAAGGAAAAGAGCAGAAGACTACAAAATTCGAGGGTCGAAAACTCAAAGCTATTATTCGAGTCTTGAACAACCTGGAGCAGGACCTAATGTAAGTAATCAGATTAGGATCTCTTGTCAACCTTCGGATTATGAGATATACTCTTTGCTTCAGATAAACCCAAAAGCTTTGATACGTGTTTTTTCCACATGATGAAAGTAGAACTTATATTAGGCAATCAATCCAAGTTAAAACAAAACAACATAAACCATTTATGTTGGTGAAATGGCTATTTTTATTACCCTTGAACATGGCTTGCTATCGTTTAGACTGGGATAAAATGTTGTCAAGTACAACTGTACAACAACATGTGTTGTTATCTGTGCTAACTTCATCATAACAGCCTAAGTAATCGGATTAGGGCACAAAAGCATACCTACGAAATGGAGATGGCGGCACAAGATCGATTGCGCAAGATATAGAGGCAGGCGGAGGTGGCGCACGATGCAGAGGGAGGAGGCGGCGATGGCACACGATGCAGAGGAGGAGGCGGAGACATCGACGTTGCTTCAGAAGGTGTCGCGTGTTACCAGTCGACCAACCTCTTCAAGAATCGCAGCAATCGAAACGTGGATTAGGGTTTTTTTGGCTTTTCCAGAGACGACAAAGGAGGATTCGAGCAAACGGGGCGACCCTCGGGCGAAAGAAACCTATTACACATATAATTAAAACCGCCTCGGCTGTCGCCTCGTATCGCCTCAAGGCGCATACGCCTCAGGGAGTTTTCGATCATCGAGGCGACCGCCTCACATCAAAAGACCGAGGCGTACGCCTCAGAACCAAAATCGACCGCCTCGCCTCGAGGCGCGTTTTTTAGTTCCATGATCCAAACCTCATCAAAAACCTATAGGAAATTCCAATTGGGGTTTTCCCCTCCCATAAATTTATAAGATGCAGTATGGGAACAAAACAAATTTTTAATGATTGATGCGTTGGATATAATCCTTCTCCCTCACTCATATTTTCTGATGTACAACCCTCTTTGCGCACCACTCCTGTTTCTTAGAAGCCTTTTTTATTGGTGGACTGAACGATGGAGCGGGAGGGGGGCGAGAGGATTTCATGTTTCCTTTTGTCTAGTTTGCTAACACCAGGCTTAATCAAGGGTTCTGAAGGAGCAAAGTGTACACATGGACATATTTCATAACCAACTTACGGGAGAAAAAAGTGAGCCAATGTTATGATTCCTGTATCAAATCTCATCTTTCCTCCCGTGTGTGTAATTGAAAACTTAACACCTTTAAGAGATGTTGAAAAAAGGGTTTTTTTATCAGTTGTGCCCTCCTTAGATATTACAATATCAGTTATGCCCCTCCCGTTTTTGGAATATCAATTGTGCCCTTGACTTCTTACACAATGATTACTTGTGCCTCTCGGGTTAGTTGTCGTCCATCCATCTCAGTAACATACCTTGACTTTAAGGGCATAACAGTAATTAGAAAGAAATATTAGTACTCATTCGTGGCTCAACCATCACATCGAACTTTGCATCAACAATAGGATTGGAGCAGAACTGCTTTAAGAACATCATCCAACACTGGTTCTTGAAGAATCAAGTGGTCTTAGGAGAAGTAAAACAAGGTTCTCGTGTCTGGAACATAACCACCATTGTTGCCTTCAAATACCATCTTAACAACAGGAGAACATCACCGCCATTTCCTTCAAGCATCAATCCTCAAGGAGTTTGGGGGGAGCGGGAAACATCATCCTTGCCCTCTTTGTTCTTCTCCAAAGATGGTCCCGAGCCCTAGAGATGATGGTTGGAGCACTGCATGATAGCGGGAGCCTATTCCTCTTCCTCAAGGTTTTAAATCTCGATTTTGATTTTGTTTTGAGATCTTAAAAAACAAAATAATTTCGAAATTTCGATGAAATTTCGCCAATTTCGGATAAAATCGGCCTAGATTTGTGAAGGAATAACATATATCGATATTTCGATTTCAGTTTCGGTAGGGTGTCGAAACCGAAATTTCATGAAATTTGGAACCTTGCTCTTCCTCCCTTCCAACGATATCCCCCTCCAACCCCTTCCTCCGCCCACCTCAGGCCGTGTAGGATACCTACAGGGTGATTGGGATCTCGAGCTTTAAGAACTCGATTGATCAGTGAAGAGGAGATATGAGATGAAGTCGAAGGAGAGGTGGGCGGAAGGACTTGGAGGGGGAGGTTGGCGGAGGAGGAGGGGGCAGATGAAGGGGTATAGGAGTAGGTCGGTACAGGAGGAGGATGGGCTGAGCAAGGTCAGATGTGGGCGGAGGAAGGGGCTGGAGAGGGAGGTCAACGATGGAGGTGAGAGACAGAGGAAGGTGTTGGAGGGGGAGATCGACATAGGAGGAGGAGGGATTGTACATTGTTGGAGGAGAGGTGGGCAGAGGAAGGGTCTGGAGGAGGAGGTCGGTAGATAGGAGGGAGGCAGAGGAAGGGGCTGGAGGGGTAGGTCGGTAGAGGAGGTGGAGGGGTTGAGCAAGGCCAAAGGTGGGCGGAGGAAGGGGTTGGAGGGGAAGCTCGACAGTGGAAGATGAAGGCATTGGAGGGGAAGGTCGGCGGAGGAGGAGGGGTTGCGCGGGGTCGGTTGAGAGGTGGACGGAGGAAAGGGAGGTCAACAGAGGAGGAATGGGGTGGAAGGGGAGGGGGTTGGGTTTGTTTGGTCGGTATACCCTTCTTAATCATGCATGGTTTGAATAAACCATGATTTACTCTAATCCATTGACAACCAAACTAACAGAAGAGGGCAAATGATAACGTTGTAAGAAACCGGGGGCACAATGTATAATTCCAAAAATGGGAGGAGCATGACTGCTATTGCAATATCCAAGGAGGACACAGTTGATAAATATCCTTGAAAAATGTTACAGTTCTTTCTTTATTGTTTATTGTTTATTGTTTATTTCTTTTCTATGTACGGCAGGTGGCTCCTTTTATAGCCCAAAGATTTTCTTTCTATATAAAAGACTCCTTATATCTTGTAATAAACATCTCGCTAAAATTCTTTCCCAAGGGATACATAGCTCCTTGACATTCAGAAGCATTTTTGCAAACTAGGACGTCATGCAGACTTGTGCAATAGAGTCAGTGTTAAACAAAGAATGTTCACTTGTTGAATTAAAGCCATGTCTTACCAGGACCAAGAGATGATGGTCAATGTTCTTCCCACTTTTATTAATTTAAATGTCAAAGGAAAACTGAGTTGAATCCTCTTTTTGTGATCCTAGCATAAATATGTTCTTTATTTCAATGATTTTGAATTTATATACTAAACATATACAAAGCAAATTTGCCACTAAACAAGCATACATAAATTAATATGCTTTGAATATCGGATACCGACTTTTCTGCCATTCATCCTCATTTCTTATTTGTGATTTCGGCTAACTTCTTCTAAGGCTTCCAGCATCTTTAGACACTATACTTCATGTATTCTGGGGGCAAAGGGAAGTTAAAATTTCCTCTGTTTCTTGGGATAACCTTATTCATGTGTTGAAGACTTATATACAAGTGTCTCGGAGGATTAACTTTATTTGTTTCTGATGTAGTTTTGGGAATGAAACGTAACATAATGACTTGGATTTTACAGTCCTCTGGTGTGATCATCGTATGGCTTCTTTTGGAACTTACTTTCTTTTTGATAGAGTTCTTGTTTTGTGCTTTCTCAAAAAAATCTTCTCGTAGGAGATGTATTCATTATCCAGACGGGAATGAGAGAGAGTGATCTAATTGTGCATAGTTATATTGAAGATTGTTAGAGTATGTGTCATATGTAGAGATGGGTAGGATCCAATTATCACATCTACTTGTTTACTCCCACATCTATTACTGGTGGGGCTATATAAAGAGCTCCACACCACCTATAACAGATGAGAGAGAGAGAGATGAATAATAAAAATTAGGCCCTAGAGAGGCCTTCTCTCGTGGCATCATCCCGCTCACGGAGTAGGGTTCTACTTTAAATCCTGATGTTTGTCCACTATTTTATATTTCTTTATCTCTAATCTGCTTTTGCATTTATCGTTTTCTACATGGTATCAGAGCATGTTTGATTCTCGAGGATTTATTTTATGTTCTTGATTTTTTGATATTCGAGATTCAGTTCTAGGGTTACTTAAAACCCTAATTCTCCACAGTCATCAGTGTCGATTTGATCAGCTTGGTTATGCAGTTCAATTCTGAATTTTCTTGCAGATTTATTATTTGTTCATATTTAGAAGCTGTTCTGGAAATTTCGTACGAATCGATTCTAGACATTGTGTTCGGTTTCTTCATGAAACCCTAGATCTCCATATCGTGTTTAATTGCAAGTTCAGAAGTTCGATTCAGCAATTGCAGTATGCGCATCTTCTTTACGTATATCTTTTCCACATGCATCGCTTTCTACATGTTCTAGGTTTTCAAATGAAACCCTAATTTCATGTGGTTACGACAGTTCTGAAGATATTGAAGCCTCCAATTCTAACAAATTGCAGAAAATCTAAGATTGTTCTGTAACCCTAAAAATCACAATGCCTCGCGAAGGATATGGCCTCTGCCATTATTTTGGGCCTAATAAGACCAAAATTAAAAAGAGGCCTATAAAAAGGGAAGGTCAATGGATTTTTTAAAAAGGTGAGCATACAAAAAAAGAAAGAAGAGAAAAGCCATACACAAAGAAAAATAGCCGAACATGGAGAGAACGACGTAAGAGAAGAAGAAAAGCCAAAAAAATATTGAGACGACTTATTGATTTCTTGTTTTTCCCATCTTCAGTTCATCTCTTGACTTGGTCGATGTCATCTATTTCGACTAGTTTGGGAGAAAGGGGGAGTATTATGTAGAGTTCTACAAGACAGATATGAATTGTCCAGTTCAGATTCAAACATCTAAGTTTCAAACTCTACTAGTTTGATGCGCACATATTGCAATCATTATCTGAGAGCTCCCCCCATCTTTGATTTGGACTCATGGTTTTCATGTAATCCGTAGGGATTCCAGAGTAGAGATCCTATTCTCTGAGACATTGTGGGCTTAGGATTTTCATGTGGATTCATACAGACTCCAGAATAGAGATCCCACTCTTTGAGCCAATATGCGAGAGACCTGTTCTTCGATGGGGAGTCTTTTTTTCAGACCCCATTATTCAGTGATCGTGAACTCCAGTACAAGATCCTTCGAGGTTCCTATGAGAAAAAAACCCACTTCGAGGTCCTTATGTGAGAGATCCTTTTTCAGAGATCTACGTATGGATAATTAATGGTGTTCTTTGTTTTCCCTTTAGAGAGATGGAGCAGTTGCGGGCTAGAGTTCTCCGTTTGGAGATTTATTCCAGTTTCAATGACTTTGACATACGTAATATAGAGTATACGTTCTTTGATGAGGAGACCTAGTTCAGTTCACACTTTAGCCCTTCAGTTTCTCCTCACCAGCACATCATAAGAAGCAATGTCCTCAGCAGACAACCATCAAAGTTTAAGTTGACTTGATATTTTTTGTAGTGTCGCTATTGTGAGTGAACGATTTTTTTCTATTTATGCTAGCTAAGCATTGTATGCTCTAACTTAGGGGAGTGTTAGAGTATGTGTTATATGTAGAGATGAGTAATTGAATCCCTATAGGGTCCAATTACCATAGTTTTAGTCCCACATCTACCGTGACTAGGACTCGGTCTTACCGGTGGGGGCTATATAAAGAGCCCCACACCACTTGTTATAGATAAGAGAGAGAGAGAGAGAAATAACATAAGATCCGGTCCTTGAGAGGCACTCTCCCATGGTTTCATCCCGCTCCTCACAGAGTAGGGTTCCATATTAAATTCCAATGTTCTTCCACTATTTTATATTTCTTTGATAGATCTCTGCATTCATCGTTTTTATAAACATCAACATGGATTTGTAGGACTCCGAAATGTAATTTATCTGGGACATAGACCCACCTCTTTGATGAGGGGTTGCTGCTGGAATTTGATTTGCCATTGAGAAGGGTGTCTGCTCAATAATTGTGAAGTAGTCTCATGTTGGAGCTCAAGATGGCTCAGGTGGATGGACCTACAAATGGCTTGTAGCTCATTTGTATGCAGCTGGAGCATATTGGCATATTTAATGTCTTGAGGGTTGCTTTGTTGAAATTCAGAATCTATGCCTTTCCATCTCAATAATTTTAACATATGCAAAGTGGTCATTTTTATTTTCTTTTTTTAATATTTCAACTTATCAAATGACACAAGGATCTTATCATTAATTTAGAAAGGCACCAAATATCATGCTTGAGTTAGAGGAATGAGAAATTCTCCTAGAAGAAACACTTGTAGATATAAGACAGCTTATATTCTCGATGAATATTTTTTTTGCACATGTATTCTGGTTGAAATATGCAAGCACTATCACTTTAGGGGTTTGGGTATCTCCTCTCATTTTCCTACTAAGTTGCGATGAAGATATCCCCCTTCCATGCACGTGTAATGTGCTTATTTATCATACTTTTAGGTAAAGAGAAATTATAGTTCCCTAATTTTTTTGAAGGACCACGGTTATGAAGACAAACCATAAAGGATGTTGAACAAAGAAAGTGGAGCAACTTTTTGCTTTGCAAACTGGTTTTATTTGGTCAGGTGAGGAAATGCTTTTCCTCCAAGAGGTTGGATAACTTGAGTCTTCTCTTTAAGAACAATAGAAGGTCTCTGATCATTGTCACTGAAGCAAGGATCATAACCTTTACTAGTAATGAATCGGTGTTTCATAACTTGGGTAATCTCTTTTGAAATGTATTCATTTTAAATTTTATTTAAAATGGCAATGGGACTTCTCAGTTAACATTTGATATTCATGGTCATTGTGTTGCATTAATTTCTAGGTTGTTTTTCCCTTTCAATTTTGTGTTGACTTTTCTGCTGGAAAAATGTTGCAATATCTAAATCCCTACCATACGACTTTTGTTTATTCTGTCCACTTTTGCAGGATGATATATTGCCAAAATTGATGGCAACTACCGGGTCACACGATGATCTTTTTAAAAAGGAGATATCAAAGTACGACTCTATTTGTGAAGATATAGTTCAAAACATACGTGCTCAAGAAATTTTACTTCATGAAATTCAGGTAAAAGCAGTTAGAAGCTTCATTTTGTTCTATGGATATAATAATCAAATTTTAGTTAGTTATCGTCACTAGGTTCCATACTATTTTGCTTCTAATAGTAAATGCAGGATTAATTGCTGATCTTTACTGGATAAGCTAGTAGCACCCCAATAAAGAGTCATTTCAGGCGTTAAATTAAGATTTATTTAGGAATTGTCTGATTTAAATTTTCCTTTTTATAACTCCACCCCTTTATTTAAAAGGGCTTGTAGGTTTTGTAAAAAAATACTTATCTTAGAAAATTAGATTTCTCCCCTCTTATCCCTATTTCTCTCTATTTGAAGCTGATTGCTCATCCTGATGTTTTTCTTGACTTGCGAATTTAGTCAAGTTCTCTCGCCTCATTTCCTCATTTTCAAATTCTATATGATATCACTAGGTATTATAACATCAATATTGTGTTATCCTCATAGTTCAACGATCCTCTTCAGTATTGGCGGATGAAGATAGGTTCGACCATATGGATCACATAATATCGTCTTGTAGAAAAAATGAATAATTGCTTGAAGTCATTCTCAAAAGTTCATGGCTAACGGTGGATGTCGGGAGGCAGGGGGACCATATAGTTGGAGTTCTCTTTACGGTACATAGTAAAGAGAACCTAATGCCAATGCTGGTGGTTTTGGTGAAGGGTCGTACAATGGGAAGCATGGAAAATGCGGTTTGGTTATCTGAAAAAGAGGGACGAGGTTGCGACGTTCTTGGCTTATGGATGGGAGTTATTTCCCACAGAGGTGGTTTGGTGAAATCCACATCTGATAGTTGGGGCTGCGAAGGTAGATTTGAGATGGTTGGTGGAGGTGAAGGGGGCTTCCGGTGAGATGCCGTGGGCTCAAGAATTTTTGTGATGCTTTACGGGAAGTGGGGTTTCTTGAGTTAGTGTTGCGGACGGTCCTATGTTATGGAAGAAGCTTGGGAGGTTTGGGTACTGCTAAGGGGACCTCCAATGGCGTTGCCAGCTTCATTCATGTTATGTATTGGGAGGTCGTCTTTTTCATGGAGCTTGCTGAGGTTGTCCACAAGGCAAGCTGGTAGTGGATAGGTTATCAGTAGCATGAGCGGATGGTGCCACCGGTGGAGAAAAGGTAGCAGAGGGAGAGGTTTGGCAGATGGAAACATGGCCTCAAATTTCAGAGAAATTCAGTCGAATTTCTGTCGAATATCGATATCCAGCTGAAATCGAAATTCGACCGAAATGACCGAAATATGGGGGTCCTAGTACAAAAAATGACCGAAATTTCGGTCGAAATTCCACCGAAATTCCATCGAAATTCTATTTTGGTCGATACCGAAATGGTGACCGAAACCGACATTTAGGGCCTTGGATGGAAAGGGTACGACTGTCAGCAGAGATCGTGGCGATTCGTCTGGTGATTTGTTCGCATGCTCCCCAATAAAGTGTGTGTGATTTCCATAATATTTCATTTGCTCCACTGCATGATTTGCATGCGAAAAATACGGTGGTGCTGGAAGGGGGAAACACGGGGATTCAGTGTCATTGCGCATGTTAGAGAGGCATGATTTTGGAGTGGGGAGAATTGGAGGGGCACACTAAACCTGACTTGGAGGGGATTAGAGATAGGGTTGTTTTAGAAGCTCCAATCAGGTCAGGTAGTGGGGCGGGTTCGATTGGCCTTGATGGTGCAATTAAGAGGTCGGATCCTCCTAAGGTGGATCTAGGGTCTTTCCATCGTGCTTGGTGGGGGGGGGGGTTGTGGGCCTAGTAGAGTTGGGGGAAGGTCTTTGGAGCTGTTGGGATATGGTTTTTGCTGCTTAGTTTAGGTGAAGTGTGGCTCTTTGGACCCGATTCTCCATGTTGGAATTTGGTCCCTCGAGCATGGTTTTCTGATGTCAGTCTAGAAGGGAGGTTTTTAGGATGACGATGGCAAGGTTGGGGGGTCATTCGTCGGGACTTAGAAGAAGGATAGAGGAGCTTTGGTTGCCCCACCATGTATTGAGGATGATGAAGCACATGACAAGCCAAGACGTTTTATGGCGACATGGATTTCAAATGTTGGGACTTTGAAGTGGGATAAAAAGCAAGAAAAGCATATTTTGACAACATGGGCTTGCTAGCAGAGGAGTCTGGTACTGGGGGAGGGTATGCTCAAGATTCAGGTGGACTCGATTCTTTACTTCTCGTGTAAGAGAAGGAAATCATGGGTAAGGCTTTGGCTTGAGCCTGAGCTAGAGGATAAGATTGGGGGAGGGGTACCATTGTAATAACTGAAGTTGTGGGGACGAAGGAGCCAATGGAAGGTAAGGTGGAAGGTGGCTCGATTCATTTGGGCGAGGAGATGACTATTGTATTTGATATTCATGCATGGGTTGTAGTGTGTCTTGGGGTTCTGATACTTGTCGTTAACCCTTCGAGTGGGTCAAGAAAATAGTCAGCTTGAATGTAAGGGGATTGAGAAAATCGTTAGCTTGGTTCTTGGTATGCTGATTTAGCATTTTTAAATAAATCAAACGTTGAGGCTTGGAATCCAACGTTATGGAGATCGACATTGGGCCCCTGCTTTTAGAGTTCAGGGAGGTCCAGCTATTAGGAGTGCTGGTGTCAAGGTGCATCGATGCTTGCTTGGGATGGAGACATTTTTTGTTGCTGGAGGAGAGATTGGGCCTTAGATCTATGTTGCTTGTTTTAGAGCCCAAATCTGGGGTGGAAAGCGTGCTTTTGATTTCTGTTTATGGACCTTTTGGTTGTCTGCGCACCATGGCCATGTGGGAGGAGTTGCGGTCCGTCAATGGGGGGTTTTTGAGTGTCCCATAACTCATAGGTAGAAATTTCAATGTGACATGTTTGCCTTAGATCGTCCCAATGTAAGATCCTAGTTCGAGAGATTTCTTGAACTTCGTTGGGGAGATGTCATTGGATGTTGTGGATGTCACCATGGGATCAAATTTCGCTGAAATTCGGCTGAATTTCGGTCGAATTTCGGTTTCGGTGGGTGACCGAAATTCGACCGAAATGGCCTATATCGGCCGATATTTGGGTGCCCTAGTTCAAAAACCAACCGAAATGACCGAAATTTCGGTCGAATTTCGACCGAAATTCGACCGAAATTTCGTTTCGGTCAGTCACCGAAACGAAACCGACATCTGACATTTAAGGCCTTGGATGTCACTAACATATGGTTCACATGGAGGAATAACTCATTTAGGCCTCTGGATTATTTCTTGGCATCGATAGAGTTGCTAGAGATGTTTTCTATTCCCTCGACTTGGGTTTTTCCGAAATTGAGGTCATATCATACACCTATATACTAGGATTCGAGCATTGCTTACCTGGTCTGTGTTCAAATTCGAGAGATCGTGGCTAATAGATGAGTGTTTTAGGGAGTTGGTGATGGAGTCCGGTTGTTGATGCAGGTAGGTAGTTCGACAACACAAAGGATGGCCCATAAGATTGCATGTCTGAGTGAGATGTTGAAGAAGCACAAGAGATAGTCGCGTTTGGTGCGAGATGAGTAACGCGTGGAGGCAGAAAGGGAGATTGCTCAATTAGATGACATCGAGGATGTGTGGGACCTTAGCATGGAAGAACTTCAGGGTAGAAGTAGGCTCTAGAAGGCTACAACTGAGGAAAATAAAAAGAGGGAGATGGTGTGACGAAAAAATATCAAGGCAGAAGCAGGTGATGGAGGGTGATGCAAACACAAGATACTTCCAAGCTATGGCCAGTGGAAGGATGATGAGGAACTTGATACATGATTTGCAGGTGGGCGGTGAGAGAATTTCAAGTGGATGGGGCAACTGGTGCAACAATAGTAATGTATTTTTGAGATATCTGTAGAAGGACATAGTTATCTGGAGCCAGGTGGCTAGGGAAGGGGGTTCGATCTCTGGGACCTAAGCAGGATGAGGTGCTTGTTGCTGATTTCTGACCTTAATGCTGATGGTTGTTTTGGGTCAGTTGGTTTTGTTGATCTTCTTCAACATAGAGTTATGGTATGTGGTTGAGTATGATGTCATGGCGATGGTTATGGAATTTAGGAGCGTGAACATGGATCTAGAGAAGCTGAATAGATCCTTGATCTTCTTGTTGTCGAAGAAATAGATTGTGGAATGGGTGGAGGACTTTAGACTGATTGCTTTATCCAACACTAGTTATCTTATTTGGCCAAGGTCATGTCTAATTGTCCCAGGAGAGTCCTTAACGCGCTCATTTTGCTTGTTTGAACTGCTTTCATTCGTGGACGTCAATTGTTGGGCATGGTGATTATGGCATTAGAAATCGTGTCAGACTAGAAAAGGAGAGGGTTGCCATGTTTTCTTTTGGAGGTTGATTTTTTGAAGGCATATGAGGTGTATCACTATTCCTTGTTTTCAAACCTTGTCATACATGAGGATTTTTTTCAGCTGCAGAGAGGTTTGAAGCGGGGTTGCCCCTTGGCTTTCTTGCCATTTGTTCTGGTTGCATATGCATCTGCGGTTATGCCAGAGCTTGCAGAAAATTGTGATTTCTTTAGGGATTGTTCAAGGGAAGGATTCTTGATCCCAATCCTGCAGTATGCTGACAACCCTATTTTTTTATTGAAGGAGTGGCAAAGTATAGGGTGATCAGGACAATCTTTGATATTTTTGGAGTGATTTCAAGCTTGAGCATTAACAGGGCAAAGTACACTTTTGTCCCTTTCAATCTATCTCCAGAGGTGGCGTCGGTGTGTGGGACAATTTTGGAAAATGGATAGAAGAGCTCACCCATTACATGTTTTGGCTTATCGTTGTTGTGTTGGAGGCCTAAGTTGGTAGATTGGCCGCTTGTTGTAGAGAAGCTGGAGAAGAGGTTGACACGATGAAAGCATCTTGCTTATTGAAGGGAGGAAAGTTGGTTTTGTTGAAGGTCTTTCTATCAACAATTCATGTTTTGCCGTTCTATTAACAATTCATGTTTTCTTTCTCTCTATGCATGTGGTACTGATTGGCATCCTTAAGCGATTGGAAGCACTAATACAGATATGTTTAATCATCATCTGGTGATGGTAGGGTTCTTGCATTTGTAGATTGGGAGGTGGTGACGAGACCCATTAATAAGGGAGGATTAGGGGTGTTTCACATCGAAAATATGAACAAGGCGTTACTCTCAAAGCGGGTAATGAGGATGTGGGGAGATGGGAATCTCTCTAGGATGGTGAGATCCATCTATAAGGTCTCACCCAGCCTTTGCGCACGAGTGGATGTTGTGGTTTCGCCGACCACTTTTTGAAGGAGTATTTGTTCTGCTTTGCATGATATTGTTGCCTTGCTTCGGCCGATTTTGGGTATTGTGAGAAACTTCTTGTTTTGGAAAAATGAGTGGACAGAGGAGAGATCCCTTTGCGACGAGTTTCCGAGATTTTTTTCTTTCGCCTCAGACAAGGAGGCGAGTGTTGTTGGTATATGGGTCAACGGATCATTGACGCCTACTTTTGTGGCTGAGTTGTCGGACCATAGTGGAAGAATTTATATATTTATTGAGCAAGTTGGCAAGGATGGAGGAACCTTTCGAAGGTAGAGATTCATAGTGTTGGAAAGATAGGGTGTTCATTGTTAAGAAAGCTTACGAAGTTGTCTCTGAGCATGTTGTGCCGATGATTGATGGATGTCTCGAGATTGTGCAAGGATATGGGGATGGAGAATCCCCACAAGGATAATGGTGTTGCTATGGCTAATGAGAAGAGGATGAATTATGACATTTGCTAGGCATACTAGATGAAGTAGAAGACATTGATCACCTTTTCTTCAAATTCTCTGGGTCGAGGAAGACATAGGCTGCTGCTGACCTCCCAGGTGTCCAATGGAATGATGTGGATTCATTATGGCGTTAGATAAACAGAAATTGGACGGGCTCAATTGAAGGTAGGGTCAAGGTGTATACATATACCTGGGCTATCTAGCTATTTGGCTAGGATCGATACTATCTTCAAGGAGGGGAGATTTTGTTGTGAGAATGTAATCGAGCATGCCACGGCTCTCTATGAAATTTGGCATATGCAATTTTTATTTACAATTCTTAATATTTTTTGGATGGGACTCTAATGGAGGTTCATCCCATTATTTCTCGAAAAAGTTTAAGAACCATTTGTCTTTATTGATGGAGGAAGGCACAATTCTCTTTGATTTTCGACCACCTATAGGAGAAAAATACATAAATGTGACATCAACACTTACATAATATTTTCTCTCAACATGATCAAAACATCTAGACCCTTTTTGGGTACAAGAATAGCCAACGAACACACATTTGACAACTCTAGGAGAGAGCTTGTCACGACCAAGAGTAAAATTGTGGACAAAAGCCACAGATCCAAAGACTCTGGGGGTAAGTGAGAATAAGTCCTTCTCGGAAAACACAATCAAGAAAGAAACCTTTACTCCAAGCATAGTAGATGATATGACATGCAGTAATAACCGCATCACCCCAGAAAGAATGAGGAGCTGGACTTTGAATCAAAAGAGTCCTTGTGACATCCAAAAGAGGACGGCGTTTGCGTTCAACAATACCGTTTTGCTATGAAGTGTAAGCACACGAAGTTTGATGAACAACACCAATAGATCTGAGGAAGTCTAATAACTGTAAAGTGGAAAACTCTAAGGCATTGTCAGTGCGAATAAATTTTACATTAGCGAAAAAATATTTTTAATCCCAATAAGGAAAGATTTGATAAAAGGACCAGCTTCAGACTTATTCTTCATCAGAAATACTCAAGATAATATAGAAAAATCATCCACAACGACCATATAAAATCGATGTCTCTGATGATCAAGAACACGACTAGGACCCCGGATATCAAATTGTATCAACTCAAACAACTGAATATTGTGACGACTCAGATGACTCGGAAAAGAGAAATGATGGTGCTTCCCAAGCTGACACGCCTCACACTCCAAGTTAGAACGAGTAGGGATCTGCGGGAGGACGTGACACATCTTCTGCAGAGGAAGGTGTCTAAAGCGAAGATGCCACAGAAATGGGGAAACAGATCCATAAGCGATAGTAGAAGCCCTGCACAAGGAGGCTAGACAAGTTTGTAAAGTCCCATCTGCTCACGACCACATCCAATCGCCTTGCCCATGAGTATATCCTGAAACACGAGAGAAGGATCAAATACGGCACAACAATGTAAATCTTTTGTAATCTGACTAATAAACAAAAATTCATCTGAAATGCTGGAGCATGTAAAACATATTGCATATGCATCGAAGGAGCTAGAACAATCTCCCCCTGTCTAACAATGGGTAGATGAACCCCATTTGCAATCACCACTGATCTACCCGGAGGGATAGACCTGTAAGAAGTAAACGATGCTCGATCGCCACATATATGATGAGATGCTCCGGAGTCCATGATCCAGTTAGACAAATCTGAACGTGGTAAGTGCATAAACAATACCCGACAAGCTCGCAGAGGATCTAGCAAATTTGTGCGACATATGAAGAACCTGTGGGCGAAGTAGTATGAATAGTCATCATCTCTCTCAACCTGGAAACAATATCATTAAAGCGTACATCATGAGCCGGAGCAGGTGTAGAAGTAGGCTCGGTCTACTCAGCACCTCGGACGGAGGCAGGATACCCATGCTTTTGATAGCATGTCTCCCCAGAATCACCAGGACGATGGCAATGTGAACATGGACCTTGTTGATGGCCTCCTCCCAGACCATGTGGTCTTCGGCCATGGAACTACGAAGTACCCCTTCTACCACGAGAGGCTGTCATTGCAGGAGTCTGAGCCACAGTAGTAGAGGGTGTAATAATTCTGCTTGGCCTTTTGTAAATCTCCTCCATCAGAGGTATCGTCTCTCCAGTAAGAAGTTGAGTACGTGTTGCATCGTACTCAAAGTCTAGATATGACAAAAATACTCCTGTCATAGTTGCGTTTCGATACACCTGTTGTTGCTCGGTGCTAGTAGTAATAGGCATGCAGCTATGCAAACGCTCAAACATGCCTCTAAGATGCGAGAAGTGTGCATGAAGAGGTCGGCAATTCTGCTTGGTCGAAAAAATATCAAACTGCAACTGTAAAATTTTGCTCTCATTTTTTCGCTTGCCCATACATGACTGCTAAGATATCCCACATAGCCTTCGTTGTGGGTTGATTGACAATATCATTGGCAATCTTCGTGGTGAGCGTCCCGGAGAGCCAAATGCAAGCATAGACATTTCTTGCTTCCATGAAGAGTTAGCCCCAGTCTTGTCTTTCGGCTCTGGATCCGTCAGGATGTGCTCCTTGTTATGGTACCGCATCAATGTGCGAAATTGCATGGACCACAACTCGTAGTTGGTCCCATCCATCTTCATGTTGGGAGCTGAGCCTTGAAGGCACCAAACGGAAAAACATCTCCCCTGTTCTCTGACATGGTAGCAAGAACGTTGAAATCCGGAATAAAACTGAGGAGTAGACCATTATAAATGAGTCTACACAATCACATATAGATGATTGCTTGTATTGGTAGATTCATACAACCATCCTCTTCTCATGTTGTTGTAGGCTAGGCCGTACGGGCGCAAAGGGCATCAACGCATACAGATGCACGCAGATGCGCGCAGGATGCACACTGGAGCGGGCGCGACGCGAGTTGTGGTGCGGCAGGGCACGGTGGTGCATGGAGAAGGGGGGTGGGGGGGTAGGGTTAGGGTGTGATACATGAATCTCAGTCTAGGACCGTTGCTCCGATACCATGTTGGGGAAAATAAATAACTTGTTTATTCGTGAGACCCCATGGCTCTCTTATATAGGAGAAAAACCCTGAGTAAATATCAAGAGAGGTACATAAAAAAATGAAATAAGGAATAACGCCAAAGATGTGCAATAATCTCAACACATGCATCTGCGAAGAAATTTGTGATTTCTTTAGGGATTGCTCAAGGGAAGGATTCTCGATCCCAATCCTGTAATATGTTGACAAGACTATTTTTTTCATTGAAGGGAGAGTGGTGGAGTATAGGGTGATTAGGACGGTCTTGGATATTTTTGGGGGGATTTCGAGCTTGAGCATTAACAGGGCGAAGTTTGCTTTTGTCCCTTTCAATCTATCTCCAGAGGTGGCTTCAGTTTGTGAAACAATTTTGGAAACTGGATAGAAGAGCTTGCCCATTACCTATCTTGGCCTATTGTTGTTGTATTGGAGGCCTAAGCAGGTGGATTGGTCGCTTGTTGTAGAGAAGCTGGAGAAGAGGTTGGCAGAATGGAAAGCATCTTGCTTGTCGAAGGGAGGAAAGTTTGTTATGGTAAAGGCCGTTCTATCAACAATTCATGTTTTGTCTCTCTATCAACAATTCATGTTTTCTTTCTCTCTACGCACGTGTTACTGACACTGATTGGCATCCTTAAACAATTGGAAGCATGATCTTTTTTGTCATCATCTGGTGATGGTAGGGGTCTTGCGTTTGTAGATTGGGAAGTCGTGATGAGACCCATTAAAGAGGGAGTACCAAGGGTGTTTCATATTAAAGATATGAACAAGGCGTTACTCTCAAAGTGGGTAATGAGGATGTGGGGAGATGGGGATCTCTCTAGGATGGTGAGATCCGTCTATAAGGTCTCACCTTGGAGGGGTGTTTGCTCAGCTTTGCCTGATATGGTTGCCTCGCTTCGGTCGATTTTGGGTAATGTGAGCAACTTCTTGTTTTGGAAGGAAGACTGGACAGAGGAGGGATCCCTTTACGATGAGTTTCCGAAACTATTTGTTTTTTGCCTCAGACAAGGAGGCGAGTGTTGTTAGTATGTGTCAGGGAATCATTGATGCCTACTTTCGTGGATGAGTTGTCAGACCAGTGAATGGAAGAATTTATATATTTCTTGAGCAAGTTGGCAAGGATGGAGGAACCTTTCGAAGGTCGAGATTCATGGTGCTTGAGAGATAGGGTGTTCATTGTTAAGAAAGCTTACGAAGTTGTCTCTGAGCATGTTGTGCCGATAGTTGATGGGGTGTCTCGAGATTGTGCAAGGACATGGGGATGGCGAATCCCCACAAGGATAAGGGTGTTGCTATATCTATTGAGAAGAGGATGAATTATGACATTTGCTAGGCGGATCAACATATTTCCTGAGTGCGATGAGATGTACAAAAGATGCAGAGATGAGGTAGAAGACATTGATCACCTTTTCTTCAGATTCACAGTGTTAAGAGAGACATAGGATGCTGGCGACCTACCTGGTGTCTAATGGGATGATGTGGATTCATTCTGGCATTAGATAAGCAGAAATCGGACGGGCTCAATTGACGGTAGGGTCGGGTGTATGCATATATACGGGCTATCTGGCTGTTTGGCGAGGAGAGACACTATCTTCAAGGAGGGGAGATTTTGTTGTGAGAATGTAATCGAGCATGCCGAGGCGCTCTATGTAATTTTTATTTATAATTCTTAAATATATTTTTGGATGAGCCTCTACCAGAGGCTCATCCAATTGTTTCTCAAAAACTTTAAGAACCATTTGACTTTATTCATGGAGAAGACCTAATTCTCCTTGATTTTCGACCAATCGATCCAATTCTCCTTGATTTTCGACCATCTGATCGATTTTAATTTTTTTTTATATATTTGAATGAGAGTAATATGATTGTAAGGAAATCAACTCCTCTTGTATGCTCTCTTGCTATTTGGTGTTAACACTAGCATGTTGGTATGTTTGAGGAACAACTACAATAGAAAGTAGTCATAAGCTATTAGTAGGCTTGAGTAGGTTTTCCCATAAACATATACTCGGAAATGGGATGTATCGCGCAAGAACATTTGCTTTTCCTCTAAGCAATTTGCAAAGCAATGTTCTCAGCATTATTATTCTGTATTGTTATGAGCCTAAGAAGACTAGAGAAAAGGACGATGGGTGGATATTGTAATGTTACAAGAAATGACGGCTACATATGGGATAGGCACTATCTGGCATGATTTTGGCGGTTCTCTTGTATCGCAATTCAAATCCATTGACTTTGATGAAGCGTCGAGAGGATTGGTGGTTTGGTGGAACTGTAATCGATATGGGTTAGAAGGTGTAGAGTTGCGCTCGATTCCTATTTGGTTGCGTTGGAATGCTGATGGTATTTGTGTGTTGTTCACCAATGTCTATGGGTATGTTAATCGTCTGATGACCTGCAAGCTACTTGAGGATTGTAGATATATGCTTTGGTACCATGTAGAAAACGATAATGCGAATGCGTAATATCAGAGATAACGAATATAGAACAATGGAAAGAACACTATGATTTTAATGTGGAACCCTACTCCGTGAGGAGTGGGATGAAACCACGGAGAAGGCCTCTTAAGGGCCCAGTATTCTGTATTGATCTCTCTTTTAACTGTTATAATGAGTATGGGGCTTCTTATGTAGGCCCACCAATAAGATTGAGTTCCAGTCATGGAAGATGTGAGATTAAACCAGTGGATGTGGTAATTTGACCATTAGGGGATCCAATTTCCCATCTATGAGATGATGCATATTCCAACACTCTTCCTCAAGGTGGAGCATATAATGATCAGTTTGGACAAATAGAAAGAAATCACTCGCTCAGAATACAAGACATTACTGACAATATCAACTCAACCCATACTCAATTGGCTGCCTACTGAGGATGTTGATTCTCATTCTGTGCTGAAGGGCTAGAGCGTGAATTGAATTGGGTCTCCTCGTCGAAGAACATGTGCTTTGTACTGCGTCTGTCAAAATTATTAAAACTGAATGAGTCTCCACCTAAAGAACTGTGATCCACAACTCCTCCATCTCTCTGAGGGGTCAAACTAGAGAAAAGCCGTAGAAACATCCTCGTTGGAGTCCACGGTTGCTGGAGAATGGAGTTTGAAAGCCTCCTCGCCGGAGAATTGTGTCTCACCCATAGTAGCTCAGAGAATGGGACCTCTACTATGGAATCCCTATGAATCCACATGAAAACCCTAAGCCGACAATGCTAAGAGAATGGGATCTCTTCTCTGGAGTACCTTTGAAACACATGAAAACTCTGAGTTCAAATCTAAGATGGGAACCTCTCAAATAATGATTGCATACATGCACACATCGAACTGATAAAGTGTGAAATCTAGATGATTGAACTGATCATGAGAGTCCTAATCTGTTATGTATAACTCTACATAATACTCTCCCTTTCTCCTATACTGGTTGTAGTAGATGACATCGACCAAGTTGGGAGATGACATGAATATGGGGAAGAAACAAATCTTAAAAGTTTTTTTGCAGCTATTTCCCTCTGTTTTCTCTTATAACTGTCTCCCCTTTTTTCAAAAAAAATTTACGTACACGACTTTTCTCCCCTTTTTTAAACACTTGCCTTTCCCCAAAATAAATCTTTTTTTAAATATGGCCCAAATATCTTGCTACTTTTCTTTTTTTAAGCATCCACAACGGACCTATTTTTTATTTGCAGTTGACCAAATGTGCATGCTCTTTTCCCCTCTCTTTTTTCTTAAATACATAGAACGACCCACCCCCTCATTTAATTGAAGGGGTATTGGGCCCCTTTTAATAATGCATGAAATTTAGGGTTCCCATCGTGGGAACCTTTGCTGGAGCTGTTGTTGATGCCTGGAGCATCGCTAGGAGGGTGGCAGAGGCACCACTTTTTCATTTGGGGCTGATCGCTTACGCGAGGGCGACGTTGGTAGCACATGGGTATCATCGGTAGCACGCAGATAGCGTATGTGTATCATCGTCAGCGCTTGGGTGGTGCTGGTTATGCTTGGGTAGTGTCTAGGTATCGCTTGGGCAGCATTGGTAGTGCATGGGTATCACATGGGCGACGCTGGTAGCGCCTAGGTAGTGTGTTCATGCTACTCATGAAAACAAGAGCTTGGTGTTGGATGAAGATCTTTTGGTTGATGTTATCGATGATGGTAGAGAATTAGGTTTTCAAGAAACCCTAGAACTGGTTGGCGTCATCAATAAAAATTAAGATTTCAAGAAACCCTAGAACTGAATCTTGAACTTAATCATGAACTTGAATAATACGTAATAATAATCTTTAAACATAAATCTTCAAGAACAACCAAGAATCGAATATGTAATCAATTCTCAAATAAATCTAGAAAATAAAATAAATCCTCGAGAATCGAACCCGCTCTGATACGATGTAGAAAACGATAATATAGAAGCGTAATATCATAGATAAAGAATATAGAACAATCGAAAGAACAATGAGATTTTAACATGGAACCCTCTTAGTGAGGAGCAGAATGAAATCATGTGAGAAGGCTTCTCAAGGGTCGGGTATTGTGCATTGATCTCTCTCAACTATTACAATGGATGTGTGGCATCTTATATAGCCGCACCACTAAGACTAAGTCCCACTCTGTAGATGTGGGACTAAATCAGTGGATGGGGTAATTGGACCTTGGAGGGATCCAATTACCCATCTATGAGATGATGCATACTCGAACAAGGACCTCGAGCTCATCCACGAAGGATTCCCATTAGATCCTTGGGTTATTGGGGAAGACTTTAATGTAACACTAAAGACAGAGGTTAGGTCGAGAATGCGCGGAGGCTTAGTTGCTAGATCTCAAGTACTACGTACTTTGATTATGGAGTTGCGGATGGGGATTATTGATGGGGGTGGTAGGAACTAGATATGGAGAACATCTAGATCTTGATTACGTGTCTATCGTTTCCTGATGTCTATTGAAGCCTTGCTGGTATTCTCGATGGCTGGGGCGTGTGGACTTCCCCGTGCACATTCTGATCACACGTCGTTGCTTTGGGAATTTGTTGAGGGTATCAATCTCAAGCCCTTCTTCAAAATTTGAACAATCTTTACTTCTCGAAGAGGCATTCCTGGATATGGTTAGGAATTTTTGGAGAGGTTGTCATACAGATGGTTTTCCGATGCATCAAATGTCGTCTAAGCTACATGGGCTACGGAAACACTTAATGGATTATAACAGGATGGTTCGTGAGCAGCCTCGTCGCAAAAGGAACTCTACGCAAGAAGAGGTAGCATGTTTCGATAAGCTAGAAAATGAAAGTGAGTTGTCAGCAAAAGAGGCAGAGGGGGAGCTAACTAGCTTCAGGCCATTCTCTTGGAGGATCGGAAGGCGGAGATTGAATGGAGATAAAGATCACAATAGCGCTGGCTCAGAGAGGGATATGCTAATACAAGGCAGAGGGTGGTTGGAACTAGATATGGAGAAATTCTACATCTCGATCATGTGTCTATCATTTCCTGATGTCTACTAAGGCCTTGTTGGTATTCTCGATGGCTGGGGGTCATGGACTTCCCCGTGCACATTCTTATCATACATCGTTGCTTTGGGAATTTGTTGAGGGTTTCAATCTCAAGCCCTTCTTCAAAATTTGAACAATCTTTGCTTCTCGAAGAGGACTTCTGGTATATGGTTAGGAATTTTTGGAGAGGTTGTCATACAGATGGTTCTCTGATTGTCTAAGCTACATGGGCTACGGAAACACTTGATGGAGTATAGTAGGATGGTTTGTGAGTAGCCTCGTCGCAAAAAGGAACTCTACGCAAGAAGAGGTAACTTGTTTAGATAAGCTAGAAAATGAAAGTGAATTGTTGAGAGATGTTCTTGTTCTTGCATCCGAAATGGTATTGGTCCATTGGACTAGATAAGAAATCACAATAGGGACATGGTATGGAAAGTGGATTTTTTCAAGGCCTACAATTTCTGTTGATTGGAGATTCTTGTGGTTCTTGTTAGAGAAAAAGGGTTTTCCTAGCCTCTGGATTTCTTGGATGAAAAGGTGTGACACGACAACTTCTTATGCGGTAATGGTCAATGGTATATAGAGTGGGGATACTTCTAATCAAATTTGGGAAGTCTACCAGGGATGCCTCATGGCACCTCTCCTTTTTGTGATGGTAGCGGATGCATTAGCATTAATGATGAGATTGACCTCATAGTGTATCTTTATATAAAAATTTTAAAAAGGATAAAATTATTAAAAATGTATCAGCTGACCCATTTTATGAATTTATTTTAACTATCAATGTATTAGATTACATTACATTATAGTGGGAGTCATTGTTGTTAAGGCGGCCGCCTAGGCGCCCAGGCGCCCCAAGCCGTGCGCCTAGAAAGCACGCCTTGTTTTCATAAAAAATGCGCACGCCTTGGGTCGCCTGGGCGTCAAGGCGCGCCTGGGCGCCGCCTAGGCGACTTTTTTTATGCGTATTACACATATATCGCATTTTCAAAATGCGATATACATAACGCATTTACAAATTGCGATATACATAACGCATTTTCAAGATGCGATATACATGTCGCATATTGGAAGTGCGATATGCTCGTTCGACCCTGTATTACCCCACCGCATTCGACCCGACCCTCATTACTCTGTTTAGCAGAGAAACCCCTTGCATCGTCCCTGTCTCCTCCGCAGCCACCTCCCTACCTCCTCCAGCGGGCTCCCTCCTCCTCCGACGGCCTCCATCCTCCTCCGACGTCCTCTCGAGTCCCTACCTCCTCCAACGGACTCCCTCTTCCTCCAGCGGCCTCCTTCCTCCTCCAACGGCCTCCCTCCTCCTCCAACGGCCACCCTCCTCCTCCGGCGACCTCCCTACCTCCTCCAGTGGCATCCCTCCTCCTCCAGCAGCCTCCCTGCGTTCTCTTGCTCTCCCATTGTAGAATGACTTCAATGGAATCCTTGGATGGGGATGCCATTCCTAATCCCACTACTACACCAACCCCATCTACTGTGCAAAGGCCTGGAGAAATTGATCCCCGCTTCACCGACAAGATGAATGATCCATGCTTGAAAGCGGCGTCGAAGGATCCCGGTTGGAAGTACTCTTTTTGGCCGAATACACTAGACAAGAATAAGGTGCAATGTACATTGTGCGGCCACATTACTAATGGTGGAATCAAAAGGCAGAAAGAACACTTGATTGGTGGTTATCGAGATGTATCTATGTGTCCAAAAGCCACTGTGGAGATTAAGAAAGAGATGGCTGACTTCAAAAATCGTAACAAGAAGAGGAAGATAGTCGTTGATTACATATCTATAGTGGAGCTGATTCAAACATTCCAGATGCAGATGATGGTCATCATGGTGAACATGTAGTCATCTTGGATGACTCACATCCTACGGCTACAACAGGTAAAAACACTTCTGGTTCATGTTCTGCAAATAGGCCACCTGTACGGAAGGATTCACACGGCAAGGGTCCTATGGACTCATTTACTTCTGCTAGCCCATGGGAGGTTGTGGCACAAAGGAAGGCAGCAAGGGCTCGTGGTGAAGCACAACAAACTACAATTGAGTTTGCTTTAAAAAAGGATGCTACACAGGTGGCATATGATGCCATAGCTGAGCTATTCTATACAGGTGGCATTCTTTTTAATGTTGCACAACGAGAAGTTTTTGAGGTGGCAGTGGAGGCTATTGTCCAAGCTGGGAGAGGATTTGTTCCTCCATCTTATCACCAATTGCGAAAGCCCCTACTTGAAAGATTATATGCAAGGACCAAAGATTTGCAGGTGAAGCATGAAAGCCATTGGAGGACATATGGATGCACGATTATGTGTGATGCATGGACTGATAAACGACAACGAAGTCTGATTAACTTCCTCGTTAATTCTCCAGAAGGGTCATTTTTTATTTATGCAAAGAATGCAACATCCGATGTACACACCAGGGAGTATGTGTTCAAATTGATAGACGAGGCTGTGGAGATGGTGGGTGAGGAGAATGTTGTAGAAGTTGTCACCGACAATGCAAGCAATTTTGTTTTAGCAGGAAAGTTTTTGATGGAGAAGAGGAAAAACCTCTTTTGGACTCCATGTGCTGCACACTGCTTGGATCTGATGCTTGAAGATATTTCCAAGTTACAGAAATTTGCAGGAGTTATCAAGGGGGCTAGAAAAGTAACAACTTATATTTACCAGCATATTCGGTTGCATGATGCGTTTCTACAATTCAGTGAGGATCACCAAGAGCTGTGTAGAAGCGGAGTTACCCGCTTGGCTACCAACTACTTGACCCTTAGTAGTTTGCTCAAGCAAAGGAAAGCTTTGGCGTCTTTGTTTATTTCTGAGGTGTGGAACACTAGTTCTTGGTCGAAGACATAGGATGGGAAATATGTCTATGAAACTGTGATGGCGAATGCTTTTTGGGAAAAAATTGAAGATTATCTTAAAGCTGTGCAACCCATCGTTACTGTGCTACGTTTAGTGGATGCTGACGAGAAGCCGCCCATGGGATACATTGCTAGGGCTTTTGACACTGCAAAGGAAATGATTATTGAAAACTTTGGCAGGAAGGAAACATATTACATGCCTATTCTACAAATTATTGATTCTCGCCGGGATAATCAGATGGCTCGTCCTTTGTATGGTGTAGGTTGTTTCTTGAATCCTGCATTTTATTATAAAGTGAAGGACAACAATGAGGCATTGATGGGAAGGTATGAAGGTGATTTCATATTTTGCCTTGAGAGGATGGTTGATGCTCCCGATCAACAAGACGTGATATGTTCTGAAACGGAGGTCTACAAAGGAGCTCGCGGTATGTTTGGCAGGGCAATTGCTATTAGACAAAGGGAAAAAACCACCATGTAAGTTACATTTTATTATTTATATTGAATGATTTAATGGTAACATGTGTTTACATTGTAGACTTATTGTGTAGTGGAATGGTGGGATACTTATGGAAGTTTCACCCCCGCTCTGAAGCGGGTGGCAAAGCGTATTTTGGGACTATGTTGCACATCTTCCTCATGTGAACGCAATTGGAGTGCTTTTGACTTTGTATGTATCAAAAACACTTATAAATTTACAAATATAATTGCCAACTTTATACTTGTAAATTTACGTAATACTTGAATAAATGTGCAGATCCACACAAAGATGAGGAATAAGTTGGAGGTTGATAGACTTTCCAAGCTTTGTTACATCCAATACAACAAGCAACTTGAGGAGAGATTCAAAAATAGGAGGTTCGGGAATTTAGCAAAAGATTTTGATCCAATTGCTCTTTCAGAGTTAGATTGGTCAAGTGAATGGATGACAGGTCTTTACGTGGAACCAGAGGTTGTACCGGGGCTTACACTGAGGGTCATTGATGAAGCATTATGTGCTTCTCAAGCATATGAAGGATCTCGTCCTAGAAGGAGTCAACCTCAAGCACAACCAAGCACTTCAGCACGTGGTGGTCTTCGTGGCTGTGGTCGTCGTGGTACTCGTCGTGCACATGTGATTAGGCGACAATATGTACCTCCTCATGTTTCGGACGATGAGGAGGAAGAAGACGAGGAAGATGATTGGATGGATCTAAATGATGATGGCCAAGAGCAAGATGAAGGACATGAAAAAGAAACTAACCTGTGTGATGATGATGATTGAAGCATTGTTGTATTAGATTATTGTCTTTCAGTCTTTGAAATGTTGTGTTATGCCAAACAATTTGTCTGTATTTTTAGTACATTTTCCACCTTTTTTTACCAAACAATTTGTCTGTATGCCAAACATAGCTTGTTTAATTATCTATTTTCCGATTCCTTTATGTGTTGTGATTCTTCATTCTTGTGATTAATCACTAATGTTTGGTTAAATGATATTTAGTACTCTAACACTCTAGTTACTATGTATTTATAAATACAAAAGGTCTTGACAGAAAAATAAATCCAATACTTACTGTAATTTTTCTTAAAAAAATATATTAAGTTATGTCGCGTCTCCAAAATGCGACATGCGCTTAAAAAAAATAAAAAATGATGTCGCATTTGAGACATGCGACATCCATTTGTTTTAAATAATTATATATCGCATGTCTCAAATGCGATATAGGTCACATTTTGTTAGACGCCTAGGCGCGCCTAGGCGCCCAGGATGAACGCCTTGGCGCCTTGCCGCCTTAATAACCATGGTGGGAGTCCATGTAGCCGATCCTACTTATAGTGGGAGAAGGCTTATTAAATTACATTATTACATTATCAATGAGTCTCTAAGATTTTTGGTGGAATGGGAATTGTTATTCTTTCGACTCTCAAGGTATAATGATAGATCAAGAGGCCCAACTAAAAGTTATAGGGGGAGAAATGTTGTCTCAGATATATATGTTGATCCCCTGGAATCTCGATTCCTATACTGCAATATGCGGACAACACAATCCTATTTGTTGAATGTAGAGTGGAGTATGCGAAGAGAGTTTTTCATATTATGGACATCTTCGAGGATATATATGGCCTCTGAATTAATACTAAAAAGCCAGCATTCATAGCTTTTGGACTTTCTTAGGATGAGGTGCAGAACATTGGTGGTGGTGTGCCATAAGGCCCACAACCCTTGCGTGATCCTCCCTTTTACGTACTTTGTCCTTCCTATGGTCGGTGGCATGCTTAGAATTCGGAGTGGAACCCATGTTGGATATAATGGAGAAGAAACTGGTTGGATGAAAGATTGCGACGTTTTTAGGGGCGATTGGTCTTTCTCAAGCATGTTTTATTAGCCACATCTTTATTCCTTTATTCCACCAGATTACTTCCGGTCGGTGTCTGTTGGAGAAAAATAAGAGTGTTGTTATTTCTGAGAACCCTGGGCTCTTTTATATAGTAGAGAGGCCTATGGGTAAATTACATAAAGTGGAAAACAAAACTAGAAAATAAGAAAGAGGTACATATGAAATATGGAAAATATAAATATCTTCACACTCCCCCTCCGGATGGAGCATAGATATCGGTCATGCTCAGCTTGGATGAACACTTTTGAAATGATCCTCTGCGCAGTGGCTTGGTGAAGATGTCCGTTGTTTGCCTCAATATGTTTTGTTTTCTCATGGAACGCAGGATTGTTTGAAATGAATAGAGCGTCCTAGTTATCACAGTGTAACTCCGTGGGTAGAGGAACCTCTACATGTAGATCTCCTAGTATTGCTCGGACCCGCATCATTTCTGTACTTGCTTGAGCCATAGCCCTGTATTCGGACTCAACACTTGATCTTGCTACAACAGTTTATTTCTTGCTTTTCCAAGAAACGAGAGAAGTGCCAACGAATATTGCAAACCCCGAAGTCGATTTCTTATCCTTAGGGCATGTTTGGTTGCTGGGTTGGTTGGACTGGGTTGGGTTGGGGTACACCGGTGTACCCTTCCTTCCAACCCTTTCAATCTTCCTCACAGTTTACTATTCATAGGGGTACCCCAACCCAACCCAGCAACCAAACATGCCCTTAGGACAACCTGCGTAATCCGCGTCAGCATATGCGGATACAAAGAGTGTTTCTCCTTTCTTGAATAGTAATCCTGAGCTTGGAGATGATTTTAGATTTCTCAATATCATATATATAGCATCCATATGTACCTGTCGAGTTTGCTCCATGAATTGACTCACTCGACTCACTTCAAATGCAATATCCGGTCTGGTAATTGTAACATAAATGAGTTTTCCAACCATCTCTCTGTATCTTCTCTTATCGACTTCATCTGTATCATCATCATATAGCTTCATGCTAGGATCCATAGGAGTAGTGGAAGGTCGACATCCAATCATGCCTGTCTCTGCAAGCATATATGTAACATACTTTGTTTGGGTCATCTCAAGACCCTGTGCATTTCTAGCAAATTCCAACCCCAAGAAATACCTTAGGGTGCCCAGATTGACTGCCCAGAAATTCTTTCGCCATCTTGATTTCCTGCTCATCATCTCCTGTAACAACAATATCGTCAACATACACCATGATAGCAACAGTACCTCTAGACGTCTTCTGCACAAATAAGGAATGGTTTGCATTTGACCTCTTGAATCCCTGTCGTTCAATCAAGTCTGAAAGCTTTTGAAACCACATTCTAGGACTCTGTTTAAGGCCATATATTGCCTTATGGAGTCTACAAACCTGTTGACACTCCCCATCAGCAGCAAACCCCGGAGGCTGCTGCATATAGACCTCTTCTTGTAGATCTCCATATAAAAAAGCATTTTTCACGTCCAGCTGGAATAACTGCCAATCACATGCTACAACAACTGAAAGAAGGACACGTAAAGTAGAATGGCGAGCAACCGGAGAAAACGTGTCCAAGTAATCAACTTCATAGGTCTAAGTAAAACCACGTGCCACGAGCCGTGCTTTGTACCAATCAAGGATTCCATCTGCATGATATTTAACAGTAAACACCCACTTGCAGCTAACAATAGACGCTGCGGGAGGAGGAGAAACAAGTGTCCAAGTTCCACGGTACTGCAACGCGACCATCTCTTCTTCCATATCAAGGCGTCATTTGTTATTTTGTAGTGCCTCATGGTAATTCCGTGGAACTTCTACTGCAGATAGAGCAACGACAAATCTCTGGAAATCGCCTGTAAGATGATGAACAGAAACCTGGGAGGCAAGTGGATAGGATGCACAAGTACGCCTCTGCTTCCTAACAGTGATAGGCACGTCCAAATCTCCATGATCGTCATCCTGTTGCGTTCCCTGTATCAATATATCTTCAGACTCATCGTTAGAAATCGAATTATCAGAATAAACCTGAGGCCTGCTGGATGATGGACCATGACCATGAGCAGAGGAGGACCGACGAGTATAGTACTTTGGTAACGGGAGGACAATGGTTACTAGAGGTGGTAAAGGTGGAGGTGAAGGTATGACAGGAGGTGGTGGTGGAGATGGTATAGAAGGTAACTGACTCATAGGAGGAGGTGTCATGAAGACCTCAGTATCAGAATGAGAAGTAGTCATTCTGTCACCTGTAGGAGAGAAAAACATCACAGATTCAAAGAATGTGACATCGGCGTTAACAAAGTATTTTCGACGCAGTGGATCAAAACAATGATATCCCTTCTATGTCCTGGAGTATCCCACAAACACACATTTGACAGCCTTGGGAGAGAGCTTATCAAGACCGACACCAACTGATGGACAAACACAACGCAACCAAAGACACGGGGTGTAAGAGAGAACAACTCCTTCTCAAGAATGGCTATAGAGAAAGGAGTTTTCTCACCCAAGACAGACGAGGGCATGCGATTTACTAGGTAGCAAGCAGTGAGAACCGCATCACCCCAGAACGAGTGTGGAGCATGACTTTGAATAAGTAGTGTTCTAGTGATATCCAATAGATGACGATGTTTCCGCTCTGCAACACCATTTTGTTGTGAAGTGTAAGCACATGAAGTTTGATTAACTATACCACGTAATGAAAAGAACAAGGAAAGAGCTCTAGTACAGAACTCCAATGCATTATCAGAACGCACAATTTTCATAGAAGAAGAGAAAATATTTTGAACTTCATTGATAAACATTTGAATCACATCTCCTGCTTTAGATTTATTCTTCAATAAAAACACCAAGACAAGCGAGAAAAATCATCTACTGCAACCAGATAGGACATGTGTCCCTGGTGGTCAGGAACACGACTGAGACCCCAAATATCAATATGGACTACTTGAACAAGGAGTTACTGCTCCGACTCTGACGACTCGGGAAAGTAGACCAATGATGCTTTCCCAACTAATACGCTTCACACCGGAGAAATCTGGGGAAAAACACGACACATCTTCTGAAGAGGGAGATGACCAAATCGGCGATGACAAGTATATGGAGAGTCTGATCCTGTAGAATGGAGAGATGCACCGACATAGGGAGTATGGACCAGATGATAGAGACCATTCTACTCACGGCCACAACCAATCACCTTGCCCGAGGGTATGTCCTGAAAAACAAGAGACGATGAGTCAAAAATAGCTCGACAGTTCAAATCCTTTGTAATCTGGCTAATGGACAGTAAATTCATAGAGAAATCGGGAGCATATACACATTTTGCAGTCTCATGGATGGTGTCAAGTTAATTTTCCCCCTGTCTTGTGGTCGGGGAATGTGTCCCATTGGCTATCACCACAGTTCGTCCTGAAGAGATCGGTCTATATGCAGTGAGCTGCTCTTTGTCCCCACAAAGATGATGTGTCGCTCCAGAATCCATAATCCAGTTCGTAATCATAGATCCATCACAAGAGGGGTGAGAGCATAAGAACTACCTGAGAACTGGCTGTGGCAGGTGAACTGGCAGAGGCAGAGACAGCCACATCTGACTGACCTCCAGGAGCTGTATCAGGAGGCATGATATTCCTCAGTCTGGCCACAAGATCATCGAATCGCTGGTCCAATGAGGAAGGTGCAGGGGAACTCAACTTGTTCTGCTACCCGAGCCGATGCAGGAAAGCCATGCTTAGAGTAGCATGTATCCTCGGAGTGACCAGGGCGACGACAATAACTGCCTGGTTGACGAATCCGACCCCCACGACCTCGGGGGCCACGGCTACGGAAGGCAGAGGAGCCACCTCTTCCTCTGGAGGCTGCCATTGCTGAAGGTGTTTGGCTGGCAGTCGAGCTTGGGACAGTAATTCGACTCAGTCGGCGAAAAGCTTCCTCCATAAGAGGAATAGTGGCGTCAGCAAGAATCTGAGATCGAGCAGCATCGTACTCTGGATCAAGGGCATCCAGGAATATACCTACCATGGTAGCATTCATGTATGTCTTCTGCTGCTCAGGAGTGGCCGTCAACAACATGAAGCTATGGAGCTTCTCAAACATCCCTCATAGGGATGTGTACAATGAGTGAAGGAGGCGTCCATTCTGTTTGACTGTTGTTAGTATTTATGAGACGTTTCTTATTATAACCCCAGTAAGGGGCAGTTCTGTATTTTTCCCTTTCTTGTACTCTCTAGGGTTTTTAGGGTTTTCCTATATATGGAGCCCTAAACCCATTGGAATAATCATCGAAAAGCATAATTCTCCACATGGTATCAGAGCCACGGTCTGACCTAATCCCTCCCTTCCCCACCCGCCGCCCCTCCATTCCCCTCTCGTCATGCGCGCGCCTCAGCCCTAGGGGAACCACCCGCGCCTCCACCTTCCTCCCCACCGTGCCTCCACCTTCCTCCCCACCGCGCCTCGGAACCTAACTGGGTGCCATCGATCTTCCTCCCCACTGCATCAGTCGCGATCAGGCGACCTCCCTCCACGAGCGATCCACCCGCGCCCCCTCCCCCCCCCCCCCCCCCCCCCGCATCGCGCGCACACCATCTCCCTTCCGGCCATCTCCCCGCGCATCCACGCGGCCATCTCGCCGCGCATCGAGCCCACCAGGCCCTTCCTCCGGCCGCGCCTTCTCTCCTCTGCTGCTATCTGATTCGGGCGCTCTCCCTCCAGGCAGCCCTCTCTCCAGGCGCCAGGTCCTCCGCCTAACTGGCCCTACCACACTGGCCACCAGACGTCTAGTGCCCCCCCCACTCCAGGCGCGAGGCTATCCACGGCGTTCAAAGCTCCTAGCCATCTCCTCTCGGACCGTCCAGCGCACCCATAGGCCAACTCCAGCCCGTCTCCAGACCATTTTTTTGCGGCGATATTTCACAAGTTAATCGCCTGCTGACGGTACTCCTTGCACGACGGTCTGATTATTAATCGCCTGCTGATGTTCTCATAAGTTCTCATGATCATTGAGATAGTCTAGACTATCTACACTACTCTTTTTTCCTCTACTGCTCATTATACTCGGCCGCCATGACATCTAGTTCCACGTCTATGGACTCCAAGCCCATGTATACGACACCTTCAATGATGAATCAGGGCACTACTATCAAACTGAAGGGATCCGAGAACTACGTTTTGTGGTCTCGGTCCTTCAAGGTTTTCATTGGTGGCCAACGTAAGAGCTATGTTCTTACCACTGTCCCACTGGCTGCGACAGACAAAGGATTATGACACTTGGTATACTGATAACTGTCAAGTCATTACATGGGTGACAAACAGTGTTGATATTTCCATTGCATCCAATCTCCTCTATAAGGAGATTGCCAAGGCGATGTGGGAGAGCCTTGAAAATACATATTCCCAACAGACAACAAAATCTAGGCTTTCTGATATATACAGTAAAATATGGTATACAAACCAAGGCGACACATCTTTGATCGAGTATTACAGACTGTTGACAGGCCTATTTGAAGAACTTATCTTTTAACCTGCCTGTTGTGATAAGCAGGTAGGAGAACGGGCAGAATGACAGGTTTACAGATTCTTATCAGGTTTACATCCTCGATATAAACCTGTCAAAGATCAATTTCTAACAGCTGCAGCGTTGCCTAATCTTGAGACCATTTTTAGTCGTCTACAAGAGCTAGAGTCTCCACCTCCTCCTTCGTCCGGCGAGACATCAGCACATTTTGCAAGAGGAAGATCTTTTTACTCTAGAGGACGTGGACGCGATTCTAGCCTGGGACGTGGCCGAACTTCGGGTCGTGGACGAGACTCATCACGTGGCCAAGGACGTGATCGTTTCCCACCTTGCACTCATTGTGGTCGCATGAATCACTTGTCAGACAGGTGTTGGGCGAAATTTGGCATGCCCCCTAATGCCAACAATGCATATGAATATGCCATATCTGATACTTACTATGATGCATATGAACAACATACTGGTGATACTCAGCCGTCTTTTACTGCCTCAGAATATGCACGACTGAGACAACTGCTGCAGAATACTCCCACTGATACTACTGCTCCTGCATCTACTGCCAGTCTTGCAACAATCTCGAGTACTACCGCCAGCATTGCTTCAACATCTGCTCCTGCCTGGATCATTGATTCAGGAGCATCGACTCATCTCACAGGAGAAGGTAGTCTTCTGTCCTCTACCCGACCTTCTTCGGTCGTAAAATCAGTTCGGGTTGCCAATGGCGATTATTCGCCTATCACTAGTGTGGGCACTATGGAGTTCTGACCCACACTACGACTAACAGGGGTTCACTGCGCTCCTGCCTTCCCTCTAAGCTTATTATCTGTTCATAAGCTATGCATTGAACTTAACTACAAAGTGATATTTGATAAATCTTGTTGTTATTTTCAGGACATCCGGACGAAGAAAATTTTTGGTGGGGGGCATGAGAAGAATGGACTATATTATCTTGACATTCCTACAGACTCTGGTTTCGCGGGTGTAGCTTCCATCTCCTCCAATCCTCCACTATGGCACCTTCGTCTTGGACATCCATTCGCTAAAGCTCTCTCTATGATGTTCCCTGAACTTTCATCGCTGAAACCTTTTGAGTGTGAGGCATGTCAGTTTGGGAAGCATCATCGAGCCTCTTTTCCTGCTCGTACTGTGCCCCGTCATTCTGTTCCTTTTTCATTAGTTCATTGTGACATTTGGGGACCTTGTCCGGTCCGAACACTAAGTGGTCACAAGTATTTTGCAGTCTTTATAGATGATTTCAGCAGGTTATCTTGGGTTTTTCTGCTCAAAGAACGTTAAGAGATTAATCTTATCATAAAGAACTTCTTTCATTATGTTAAAAATGTTTTCTCCTCTAACATACAAATTTTCGTTCTGACAACGCATTAGAATTCACCCAACATGATCTTACCTCCTTTTTTGCCTCTGAGGGAACCATCCACCAAACTTCTTGTCCCTACACGTCCCAACAAAACGGGATAGCAGAACGGAAACTGAGGCATCTTCTAAATGTTGCTCGCTCTCTTCTATCTCAGATGAAGGTCCCCAAAACCTACTGGGGTGATGCTATTCTCACAGCCGTCTACCTAATAAACAGAGTACCCTCGCCTACTCTTCATGGGTCCACTCCATTCACCCTTCTTTATCCCAATGATTCTCCATTTCCTCTTCCTCTGCGGATTTTTGGATGTGTGTCCTTTGTCCATAAATTTCAGATTAGCGACAAACTCTCACCACGAGCAATCAAATGCGTCTTTCTAGGATACTCACGAACTCAAAAAGGGTACAGATGCTATGATCCTGCAGGTCATCGGTATTAGATCTCTGCTGATGTAACATTCTTTGAGCAAACTAGCTTCTTCTCCGATTCTGTAAATGATATTTCACTTGATCTTCCTTCGCCACCCATCGTCCATAAACAACGTCACGTTCCTACACCACCAGCCATCCCTTTACCGGTCTCGTTGCTACAGGATAATATGCCTTCTTCGACTATCCCCTACAAGAATGTCCCGGATGATCCTCTAGAGATTCCCATTGCTCTACAAAAGAGTAGAAGACGATGTGCTACTTACCCAATATCCAACTACACATCCACATCTGGCTTATCTTCCAATGACCGTCGGTACGCTGATGCTCTTATGACTGTCTCCATTCCACGAGATCACATTAGTGCTCTACAGGACGCTGGTTGGAAACATGCAATGAATGAAGAAATGAATGCACTTACTTCACAAGGGATATGGGATCTTGTTCAATGTCCGAAAGGTATTCGACCTGTAGCATGCAAATGGGTCTTTACGACTAAACAATCCCTGGATGGCAAAATTGATAGATTAAAAACTCGCCTCGTAGCTAAAGGTTTTACACAAACTTATGGTGTCGATTATTTTGAGACATTTTCTCTTGTTGCACGCATGGGGCTATCTGAACTATTCTATCTGTTGCTGCAAACAAATCTTGGCCTCTCTTTCAGCTTGATGTGAAAAATGCATTTCTTTATGGCAATCTTAATGAAGAGGTATATATGCAACAACCTCCGAGCTATGAAGTCGAGGGGGAGTATGTATGTCGACTTCGCAAGGCCATATACGGTCTCAAGCAAAGTCCAAGAGCATGGTTTGACAGGCTTACTACAGAAATAACCACTCTTGGTTTCCAGAGAACGACATCTGATTATTCTGTATTTGTCAGGAAAGGAGCAACTGGAACTGTTATACTTGCAGTCTACGTTGATGATATGGTCGTCACAGGTGACGACTGCAATGGGATATCATAATCCAAGGCCTTCCTTTAAAAGGTATTTGTTACCAAGGACCTTGGACATGTACGCTACTTCTTAGGCATAGAGGTACTTCACACTACCGAAGGACTTCACCTCTCACAAAGAAAGTACTGTATGGACATACTTACTGAAGCAGGATTTCTTGGATGCAAGCCCTCTGGTATCCCTGCTGACCCAAAGAAGCATGCTACCTTATCTGATTCAGCCTTTGAGGATGTCTCCCGATATAGAAGCCTTGTTGGTAAACTTTTCTACCTTACTATAATCAGACCAGATATTTCTTATGCAGTAAACAGAGCAAGCCAACATATGGAACAACCATGTTACAACCACTGGCAGGATGTCCTCCAAATTCTTCGATACTTAAAGGAATCTCCAGGCCGTGGACTCTTCTACAAAGCAAATGGACACACGGACATGGTTGCCTATGCAGATGCTGATTATGCAAGCTCTCCAGAAGATCGACGCTCGACTACAGGCTATGCTATGATGGTTGGAGGAAACACTGTTACCTGGAGAAGCAAGAAGCAGACTGTTGTATCCAGGTCAAGTGCAGAAGCAGAGTACAGGGCAATGGCACAGGCCACCTGTGAGATCACATGGCTATTAGCCTTTCTTCAAGAGCTGGGTATTAATGTCACTACGCCTATTCCCCTGTATTGTGACAACAAGTCTGCAACCTACATTGCCACAAATCCTGTATTTCACGAACGAACTAAACACATAGAAATTGATTGCCACTTTGTACGAGATGCAGTCAAGATTGGAAGAATCACCACTCCACACAGCAGTACTGATCTACAGCTTGCAGATGCCTTCACAAAAGCATTACCAAAGAAACGCCTGTCATGGATTATATCCAAGTTGGGCATGACTGATAAATACGTCCAACTTGAGGGGGAGTGTTAGTATTTATAAGACGTTTCTTATTATAACCCCAGTAAGGGGCAGTTCTGTATTTTTCCCTTTCTTGTACTCTCTAGGGTTTCTAGTTTTCCTATATATGGAGCCCTGAACCCATTGGAATAATCATCGAAAAGCATGATTCTCCACAACTGTAAAAATATCATGTTGCACTGAAGTATCTTGGTCTCGTTCCGCACCTGCGAATATGTCGCCGCTAGAATATCCCACATAGCCTTAGCCGTGGGCTGATGCAGTACATCATTGGCGATCTCTATCGTCAACGTCCCAGATAGCCAGACTTTGGCATACGCATCGTCCGCCTCCGCGAGGCATTCACCCGTCTTCTCCACCGGCTCCTCTTTGGTAAGGATATGCTTCTTACCATTCGACTTCATCAGGCTCATGAACTGCATAGCCCAGAGCTCATAATTTGTCCCGTCCATTTTCACAATAGGTGCTAGGCCTCTGAATGCGCCAGTGGCGGGTACATCAACCTTGTTCTCAGACATATTGCCGGAAGAAGACTGCTACAGGTGCAAGAAATCAATGTTTTTGTGTCTACACAGACATATATGGGTTTAGGTGCACGTGTAGACTCATGCACACCAACCCATCGACCAACTGACGGAAGCTGATAAGCACGAAGCTTGCTAGGGTGCCACGCATAGAAGACAAGTCACATGTGAGGGCTGTGAGCGCGAGACAACGCGCGAGGCGGCACGCGAGAAGGTGCTCGAGGTAACGCACAAGCAGGCGTTGTGTGCACGCGAGACCTGCTGTGCGCGCGAAGCATGCTGTGCGTGCGAGCCTTGCCGGGGAGAAGGCGGAGGCGCGACGCACTCGGCGGTGGCGCGCGTTAGGCGAGGAGGCGGCGACGCGTGAGGAGAGGGCTGGAGGTAGGGTTAGGGTTCTTCGGGAATCGAGAGCTCCGGTCTAGTACCACTGCTCTGATACCATGTTGGAGAAAAATAAGAGTCTTGTTATTTCCGAGAATCCTAGGCTCTCTTATATAGTAGAGAGACCTATAGGTAAATTACATAAAGTGGAAAACATAACTAGAGAATAAGAAAAAGATACATATGAAATATGGAAAATTAAATATCTTCACATTGTCCAAACGATATTAGAATATATCATGAGGCACTTTTCTAGGAGGATTCGAGGAGTATAAGGGAGGGGTCCATCTCTCCTCGAATGGGGCACGGTGACTATGCCAAAGGAGGGGTACTTAGCGTTCTGAGGGTGGATCGAATGAATAGGTCCTCAGAATTTGCGTAAGAAGGTGGATTTGGTGTGTCGCTTAATGCGAAACATATATGGCATTGGTAGTACACTGACGACTCAACCGATATGGTCACCTTTCTTCCTATAGTAAGGCATATCACGTATCTTGCCAGAGATGGTGAATCTACTACTTAAACCAGTGGTTCGAAGTGGTAAATACTTTAGGTTTTGACTAGAAAACTGGGTGGGTTCATGCTAGCTTTTGAGTGCTATCCTAGATTGTTCGCCCTTTCTAGGGATCCCGAGATTAAGGCAGATTTCTCCGAACAGAGGATGATGCAATTCATAAACATAATAAGTGAGCTGGAGGATACTGGTGATACCTCTTCTTAGAGGGATCATCGGGTTTGGTGGTTGCATGCTTATGTGAAAGAACAGAATCCCACATAGAATTAAGGTCTTCCTTGGCTTAGGATGGAAAATTTTCAAAATGTGGACTCTGTCAAAGTGTGGGAATGTGTTCTAATCCATTGGCTTAGGATGGAAAATTGCGTAGCTTTGTGGAGTTCCTCAGGACTTTTGTGGCAACTCGCAGGAGGATTGTACATTTCCTTTCACCCAACTGTGAACGATCTGGTGCGCTAGGAATGAACTCATATTTTGCGGCCAGTGTTTTTATGAATGTTTTGCAACATTATAACTATAAGTCTCTCCAATTGGCCTTGACTCTTGTACGATAATGTAATATTTATGTAATATATTCTGTTGTGGATCCTAATTTGGGACTGCGCCCCTTTTCTTTAAAAACATTATTATTATGAATTTTCGACTCTGAACTTTCAACTGCAAGAACAACTTTCGCCATATAACAACAACGCCTTTTCCCACTTTAAGTAGGGTCGGTTACATGAATTTTTTGCCTCCATTCAGATCTATCTTGGGTCATTCTCGGGCTTAGATCCAAAAAACTAAGATCCCTTCATATAGTCTCATTCCAACACTTCTTGGGCTTTCCACGCCCTCTTTTAGTCGGCTCAACATTCCAAAGCTCACATCTCTTCACCGAAGCATCAGCTGACCTCCTTTGCAAATGACCAAACCACTTTAAACGATTTCTCTCATCTTATCTTCGATCGGAGCTACACCCACTTTTATTATAATGGCATCATTCCGAATCCGATCTTTACATGTGTCCATCAATAGAAAAAATATGATCAAAGATTGCCTTAGGCATGATGGATGCTGTGACATGCACATAAGCAGGAATCTTTTGATAATATGAGTAATCAACGTCAATACACATGCCCAAATTAAGTAGTGTCTATGCTGAAATTGGAATTGGGTTGGGGTGGTAAACAACTTAGCGTCGAAGTCTGAGATACTCGAACTACAGTTAGTGGAAGATAAATATGAAACCAGCTCAAAAAAAGGTAACATGTGTAGAAACATAGTATCTCCTCCTAACAAGATTAGAATTCAGTAACCCTTATACTCCTTGAGTACCATTAGAAACACACTTGACAATTGTGGGGAACCGTTGTCCTGTCTAGAAGACAAAATGTGGTCAAAGCGACACAATCAGAGACTCGAGGAGCCATAAATATATATCTTTTCATGAAGAATGAGAGACAGTAGCGAGCATCATATTAATGAGGTAGTATGTAGTCCAAACATCTATCTATTATGATATCGATCATTATTGTAAACAAAATACGTACGAGGGGCATCCAGAATGTGATGATCTTTCGTTTCTGCAATGTCATTCCTCTGAAGGTGTAAGAATATGAGGCTTGGTCAATAATACCATGCTCGTGAAAAAGTAGACAATGAATATGTATGGAATTCAAGTGCATTATCAAGGTTCACCGTTTTGATATTGATATTAAACTAGGTTTTTATTTCAATCAAGAAGAATTTAATAATATCATTAACGCCAAATTTATAAAATTTATTTTCATAAGAGAAATCCGATCAACATGATTATAGTAATCCATGGCATAACCACAATATAATACGTGTAGACTTGAATATGAATACAATCGAAACCCAAAACATCAAAATGCAGAAGCTCTAAAATAAACTACTTCGATTGGATGACGTATTCAAGAAAGTAGCATGATGATGTTTTTCTGAGACACGTGACTCACACTGAAAGAAGTCTATATAGCATTTGAAGCGGTATATGCCCAAAATTGATGTTTCCAAAAGCCAAATAGGAAGTCCATGAAGAAATGGATGCACTGCCACAAAAGGACACTGCACCTGTCTTACATAACCTTGCCTTCTCGAGGTCACCGATCACCTTACTGCACCTGTCTTACATAACCTTACCTTCTCAAGGTCACCGATCACCTTACCTATCACTATATCTTGAAAACAACATTCGAGATAAAAAATGGCACAACAATTAAGCTCCTTTGCAATGTGACTAATAGATAAAAGAGTGAGAATAAAGTATGTAGTAAGCAAAACAATCTACAATGGTAAAGTCGGATGGCAATGGAGCTCCCTCTGCCCTGTGATCGGAGAATGACTTTCATTAGCGAGCACAACGGTCCCCTGAACTGTTCTTCATCACAACGCAAGTAACAAGAGGCGCTTAAATCAATCTAACCAATCAGTGTTGTCAGAAGACTCACTAGTAACACAAGCATAGGTTTGACATGATGGGTGGATTCACAGCGTTTATTCTGGAAATCTGACCATCGAATTTAAATCCAGTGATCTACCTCAGATGGGAAATGATATCATCCATCCCTGCAAAATAACAATAAATGTCTCTGAACAAACATCGGAGTGGTCAGTCATTTGATTAGCTAGGTTGCGTTGTCGTGCTTTTTATAACATATATCCTCGACATGCCCAAAACCTGTAACAATAGGGGTATTGGGGTCAACCCACACGTGTATCACCACGCCTTTTACCTGCACAAACCGTCACATTAGAGGAGTCTCCATGATCACTGGTAATTGCCATGACAGAGCCAATATTAAATGCCTTTGTAGTGGGAACCACAATCCAACTAGGACGAATGTATGCCTCCTCAATGTGAGAAATGACTACACTGATGAGCAATTAATTCATAGCTGAATCATATATCGAGCAAAGTTCGAAAGGAAGATGTGACTATTAGTGTAACCATGTATATCTTTTGTTCGAGACAATTGCATACAGGATAGTATCTATGCAGTTTCTCGAACATGGCCTTTAAGCCTAAGAAGTGGGCATGATATACCATGCCTAATTTGGTGAATATCTTTTGAAAGCCGCATGGTTTAGTCTCGTTTCTCTCTTGAGAATAATCAATCGTGGAAAGTTCACACATATCCTTAGCCATTGTTGAATAGTTACCGACTATAGACCAATTAGTCCAACGATGATGCTATTTGTATTTGGTGGGGTGAGTGAATAGAATATCGATTATTGGCTAGTTGACCAACTAATGAAAAAACAATATATATTATAAGTTTTGTGGACAGTTTGATTGTAACTCAACTCGTTTTTTTTGTTTTGTTCATTAATGACCATACATGTATAAATATATAAGATAATATGTATTAGACATGATTTTTATATTTAAATAATTAAAAATACCCAGCAAAGTATTTTTGATTAGTCACCTAAATCATGTTTATTCTTCATCAGCGACCCTTCCGACTAGATATCAAATACCGACTTTTGCATCACCTTAGTTGTCTTCTTGTGCAGATTCTCGTGGCTATTTTGTGTATCAAGTTCCCAAAAAAGAACATATGTGTTGTCCCTTTTCCAAAGATGCATTCTTGCCAACCTCCACGGGCTTAGGCTCCTTCATGATTTCTTTCTTGTCATGAGCCTCTATGTGCCCATGAGTTGCTTAGAGCATTACTCGTAGCTGGTCCATTCATCTTGATGATCGTAGCATGAGACATAATCCTTCCATTGTCAATCGTACCGACACCATTGATGTCAGCCACAATGGACTGGATTGCTACCATCTCCAAACTCCAAAGGAGGATAAAATGCCACAAACAGAGACAAAAATCAGATCCGAGATAAGGATCTATTTTGGCAGACAGAAGGTATGTGGGCGTAGACCTAGCACCACACAACCTTCATATGCAACAAAGAAGCCTCAAGTGTTTTGGAGAAGATGGTACAAGGTGCAAAAGAGGTGCCCCGGGGATGCACCATAAATGCTCGAGGGGCAACGGGGCATATACAGCGTTGCTGGTGCTTGCAGTGGTCCATTGTGGTTTTTCTGTAGGCGGAGACAACAACTCAAGAAATTTTTTTTGGGGGGGGGGGGAGGTGGTGGGGGTCAAAGAGGTACAAGAACCACTGTCTTTGAAGAGTACTCTGATACCATATTAGAAAATAGGAACTGTGAGCAAAATTAATATAAACAAAAGCTAAGTAAGTCAAACATGCAAAAAACGGTAGAAGTGATAACTAAATCTTACCAGTTGTTGCATTAATAATTATCTGAAATTGTTCCATTATCAGCAAGATAACCAGCGACAAACATTTTGAAATCTTTTATTTTCTTTTTGAAGTCATCATTATTTTTCACTCATTTTACCTTACCTTGTTATGTAACTTTTGATGATCCTGCTGTATGGTTAATAACTATGATAAACTGCTGAAAATTTGCAGCGGCAACTTTGCAGTTTTTTGAATCCTTTAAAATTAAATTGCTGTCCTTTGCAGGCCCAAAATGATAAATTTTCTGCTGTTTTTAATCTTGAAGACTATAAAGGTGATTATTCTTTTTTATTGTGTTTGCTGTTGTATAGGAGTATGTAATACAAATAGCTTATTGAGAAATACAGCCTGTTACTTTCTATACAATGATTTTTATTCAGAAATTATTTACTTTGATAGATTATAAGGTATTTGTTGAGATTTGAGTATTATTTTTGAGGGGTTATTGGATCTCCATGATCTATTCCGGATACAATTAATCACTTTGATGCTGGATTTTTGTGCGTCAACTTGCGTAGGGCCTTGTATTAGTTGTTTACTCTTGCGAAGAACAAGAAAAAGGCAAAGCCCTTGTTGAATTGCATGTTTACTGAGCGGGACAATTTTCATGATTATCACGAATCATGTAGTTTTGACGTTTCTGGTTCTTGTTTTGCTGCAGTTAATATGTTCATTATCTTCACCAATAAATTCCATGAACTACGTCCAAAGTTTAATTACATGAACATTTGTGTCTGTATCGTGTTCGCAAATTGTTTCATAACTCATGGAACGTACCAGACACATAAAATTATAATTGTAATGCAAATTTGAACCCCTGGTTGATTTCTTTGCCTAGTGACAGTAGCGGATCAACCAGCAAGGACCACTATCGGTCACTTTAGCACATGCTACATCAGCTTAGCTATGTTAATTTTTTGTCTTCTAAACAACTTGACAGATGAATGGTTTTCATCACAGATTCTGAGAAATCTACGTATGGATATTTGTTTTTGCCATATTATTAGTACAATTAAGGATGATATGTGCTCCTACTAAGTTACAATTCACTCTAAATAGAGAAAGAAAACTCTTTTCTCATAGGTTAACTAGTTAAAGAAGATCGTTTTCTCATAGGTTAACCATGTATTTTTCTTCTTTGATTTTGTCAAGTACTTCAAAACATTGTTAGTTGAGGAGAAGAGATCAGTTGTGTTGCAAAGACTGCAAAGTAATTCAAGGAGAGTTTGACAACCTAACATTGCATGTTAATGCGCAAATAAAAAGGCTAGTAAAGAAAATGAGGATTTCCAAGATCACTAGAACTAGATGGTGGAATCTTCATTTAAAGCAATCAAGCTTCTAGGAGAAAGTTTTAGAAGATGTATCTTGGTATTGTAACAGAAGTGCAAACGAGATGCAGGAGACGATAGCATATTGTATCCGAAGGGTAGGCAATGAGATGCTAGGCGAGTCAAAGAGAGGAGTTCCAGGCCAAAAGGATGTTTGGTGGAGTGGAGGGGGTGTAAGAGAAGCTTAAAATTAAAAGAGTATGCTTTAGAATCATGTCATAAACGAAGCTAAGTCAAAAGCTGCCATAAACTACAAAATAGCGAATAAGGAAGCAAAGAAGGCTGTAAACGAAGCTAAGTCAAAAGCTTATGAAGTTATGTACAAAAATCTCGACTCTAAGGAGGGCTAGAAGGATATATTCAGATTGACCAAAGCAAGAGAAAGAAAGACCAAAGACCTTTCTCAAGTGAGATTCATTAAGGATGAGGAAGGATACATGCTTATTACTCAGAAGGATATAGAGACTAGATGGAAGTAGTATTTACATAAGCTTTTCATTGGGGAAGGAAATAAAAATATCATGTTGGGAGATCTAGTTAGTAGTAAAAGTTACTTGAATCATGCAAGCTATAGATGAATACAAAGGAAGGAAGTAGAGGAGACTTTGAAGGTTATGAAATCTGAAAAAGGTGTAGGACCTGATAACATTCCTAGAGAAGTATGGAGAGTTCTAGGTGAGCGTGGTTTGCCTCAGCTTACAAATTTATTCAATGTTATTTGACGAAGCAAGAAAATGCCTGAAGATTGAAGGAGAAGTATCGTGGTGCCTATTTATAAGAATAAAGGAGACATTCTAAATTATTCGAATTATAGAGGTATCAAGTTGATGAGTCATACTATGAAAATTTGAGAGTGTGCGATCGAAAGAAGGTGAGGAAAGTTTCCAAAGTAAAAGAAAATCAATTCGGATTCATGTCAGGTCGCTTACCTATTGAAGCATTCACTTGCTACGGAGAACAATGAAGATTTATAGAGCTAAAAGGATGAACCTCTATGATTTTTATTGGTTTGGAGAAGGCTTATGATTTTGTCCCATGGGAGATATTGTAGAGAGTTTTGGAGAAGAGACAAGTACCCATCCTATACATCAACATAATAAAGGATGTGCATGATACGACTTCATCTTGTGTAAGGATCCAGTCTAGGAAGACTAACTATTTTGACATCAACATTGGTCTTCATCAAGGTTCAGTTTGAGTCCATTCCTTTTTATTTTGATTATGGATGAGTTGACTAGTCACATGCTGGATGAGATGTCTTGGTGTATGTTATTCGTTGATGATATTGTGTTGATTGATAAGACTAGAGATGGAGTAAATGAGAAGCTTGAGGCCTGGAGGCATGCATTAGAGACTAAATGATTTCGTATAAGTAGGGATAAGAGTGAATATATCGAGTGCACTTTTGATGGAAGTGGTGTTGACGGAATCGAGGTGAAGATTGGTGTGATAATATTCAGAAGAAAGAATCTTTTAGATACTTGAGATCTATTTTGCAACATGATGGAGAAATTGATGGAGATGTTACTCGTAAAATAAATGCATGTTGGCTAAAGTAGAGAGTAGCCTCTACTATTTTATGTGATAAGAACATTCTTATGAAATCAAAGGAAAGTTTTACAAAGCAGTTGTGAAATCTACTATGCTCTATGGATCTGAATATTGGTCTGTGAATCATAGAGATGTGCAGAGAATGGTAGTTGCAGAAATGAAAATGCTAAGATGGATGTGTGAACATACACGTAAAGATCATATTAAGAATGATGCAATCAGAAAGAAGGTGAGTGTCGCTCCAATCGAGGATAAGATGCGAGAAAACTGCTTAAGGTGGTTTGGGCATTTGCAAAGGTGGCCGGTGATGCACCAGTTAGGAGATGCGAATGTTGGGATGTTAAACCGGCTAAAAGTGGGCGAGGAAGCATCGAAGGGGGTGTTGAGGAGGCTAATGGCATGGTTGTGGCTTAAGAGGTCTTTGCTGAACTGTCGGGTTTGTTTAAGAATGACGCAAAATCTCTGTTCGTCCCTTTCGGCCGTGCGGAACAGCTCGCAGATAGTCTCGAGATGGTCTTGGGCTCGGGTCGAACTTCGTTGCCGATTGATTACTTGGGCACGCCTATGACGTTGGGCAGGACAAGGATGCGCGATTGGCTGAGGGTGGTGGAGAAGGTTGAAGCAAGGTTGTTGGAAGGCCATTGTTCTTTCGAGGGGTGGCAGATTGGTCCTTTTGAAGGCCGTCCTCTCTTCCATCCCCATCTATTTTCTTTCCATCCGCAAGATGCTAAGGGGATTCGGGCACGGCTGGAGAAGCGGATGCGCGCTTTTTTGTGGGGTAGCAACGCGAGCGAAAACAGGGGGATCCATCTAGTGGGGTGGGAGGACATCAGGCATCATAAAATCAATGGGGGACTGGGGGTGAAGTCGCTGGAGAAGATGAATGACGCATTGTTGCTTAAGTGGGCTGGCAGGGTATGGGGCCCGGGGGATGATCTTGTTTGCACGGTGGTCCGTAGGATCTATGATGTGAGGGGAACGCCGCCTTCACAGCCCGGCAACCTCGCCGCTCCGACCCCCTTCTGTCGGGGCGTGGTGAAGACTTTTGTGAGCAACATCGCCTTTTTTAGGCCAATGCTTAGGAGGGGGGACTCCTCTTTTTGGATGGACGATTGGTCGGAGGGGGGTGGTGCTCTCCGCTCTCGTTTCCCCCGTTTGTATGCGCTGGCGGGGGAGAAGTTCTGCTCGGTTGCGGAGTGTTGGGCTGATGGAATCTGGTGCCCAACTTTCTTCGCTAATCTCTCCGACCTGAGATTTGAGGAGTTCTTGACCCTGCTCGAGGCCGTGCGGGAGGTGGGGCCTCCTTGTGGGGGGCGGACCATTGGTGTTGGCGGGAGAGGCCGTTCTCGGTCGGGGGGCTATGGGGCCATCTCCAGACCGCCGCCAGCAAACTCGGAGTTGTTGATCAGGGACTGTGCAAATATCTGGGCTCTCAGACTTCTTGAGAGAATTGGTGTTTTCCTGTGGCTGCTCAGGAGGAAGAGGCTGATGATGCGAGATCGGTGCGCCAGGCTTCTTGGCGTGATTTCGGACAGGTGCTTGTTTTATAATGCTGCGATCGAATCGGTGGAGCATCTTGGTCTCTCAAATATGGCAGGAGATGGGCTCAGCATGGTGCCGCAGCGACGACTTTCAGCCTTCTGGAACTCGATCCACGCAAATCTGAACAGACCTAGGAGGGAGCGGTTATTTCCCATGGCCATTCTCTGAGCGGTTTGGCGGGAAGAAACAATTGGTTGTTCTCGGGTCAACGATTTTACAAGGAAAACGTGGGGATGTTCGCTAAACGCATGGTTGATGATCGGGCGTTGTAGTGTTTGGTTGTAGTGCTCTTGTGGGGATAGTGCGTGTTCTGTTTTCCTCCTGGTTCTTTTTTCTTAAAACTTTTGAATAAATAATTTTGGGGCGGACACCATCGAGTGTTTCCCCCTACCTTTTAGGGTTCGTTTGGTTGCAAGGTTGGGCAGGGTTGGGTTGGGTACTATTCACAGGTCTCCTCACAGTTTACTATTCACCCAGCCTGTGAATACCCAACCCTGCCCAACCCTGCAACCAAACGAACCCTTAGACTTCAAAAAAAGTGGGTGAGGAAGGCCCAAAAGTGTTGGAATGAGACTATCTGATGGGATCTTAGTTTTTTGGATCTAAGCCCGAGAATGACCGAAGATAGATCTGAATGGAGGCAAAGAATCCATGTAACTGACCCTACTTAGTGTGGGAAAAGGCTTTGTTATTGTCGTACTTCAAAACATTGTTAGTGCTCCTATGTGTAGTGTAATAAGGGTTACCACGTTACCATGTAGAGCTTCCATTTACATTGTGCATTTTGATTGGATGCCCGAGGTCAAGTTGGGATCACTATGCACACTTCCTAACGTGGCTATTGATATAAGGGATGGTGTATTTATGTCATCCCGCATGAAGTATTAATCAAACATGGTCAACAGTTCGTTATATTTAAGCGGAATGAATGTTTAAAATGAAATTATGAGATTGAATCAGCAAAGAACATGTCTCATCTAAAGTATTGTCCTTTTAGTATTCATAACATTGTAAGTGTCGACAAAGAACATTTGTTAAAATAACATGGTAAGTTGCTCATTTCATGAAGGGGATATTATGGATTCTGTATACGTGACTAAATGTTGCTTGTTTCAATCTCCTATTCACCTGTATTGAATTTGAATAGCATGATTATGCTGTCCAAATGTGGTGAACTTTGAATATGAGGCTTTCTTCCAACGCCTAAGTTTTATTAGGTGGAATTAGGCTCACTGATTCATAAAACACAAAAAAATGGCGTTTTAAATTGAACCTTACGATAGGCATTTGAGTGTGGAGAGGCAATGATTGGGGGAAGTGGTAGTCTTAAAGCAAGGTTGGAAGGGCGACAATGATGGTGGTGGATGCAACAATGGAGGTAAGGGATGCTGGTAGTGATGTGACAATGGGGGTAAGGGATGTTGGTAGTGGTGCGACAATGGAGGTGGGGAGATGCTAGTGGTTATGTATTGTGGAGGTTCCTTTCCATATGGAATTCATCTCAATATAGATCAAATGTGATCCTAATAGAGATTTGAATTGACAACATTCAAATTTTTGATTTGCAATCACCAATTCAAATTCAATGATTGATTGATGGATCCCTTGGTTCCTTAAATCTCTCTTACCTGATTAATTGAAGTATTCTTAATAGATGCTCCCCTTGGACTAATAGAGAGGATGGGTTCACCCATACTTATGGGGTGGACTATCAGGATACCTTCTCACTAGTGGCCAGACATTCAACATTGCACATTCTTCTATCGGTTGTTGTGACTCGAGACAGATCTCTTTACCAACTTGATGTGAAGAATGTGTTTCGATATGGAGATCTATACGAGGAGGTATATATACAGCAACCACCAAAGTTTGTTGTTGAGGGGATGAAGGTGTTTAGGCTTCTTAAGGCGATTTACATACTGAAGCAGAGTCCGAGAACTTGGTACCAGCAGCTATCAGAGTTGATAAAGCACCAGGGGTTTGTGCGGTCCACTGAAGATCATTCGCTTTTTGTTCAAAGGACATAGAGAGGTACAGTTGCCATTTTGGTTTATATTGATGATATTATTGTCACGGGTGATGATGAGCAGGGCATTCCTAGATCAACAGTTTGTGACTAAGGATCTTGGCAATCTTCATTACTTCCTTGGATTATAGTTCGTCTGGAACCATAGTGGTCTTGTATCCGGAGGAAGTTTGTGATTGATCTTCTACTTGAGACAAGGATGACCTGGTGCGAGCCTGCTACTACCCCTATGGATCCGAGCATGAGATTATATGATGATGGCACTTAGGAGGTAAACAAGAGGAGATACATGGAGCTTGTTGGGAAGCTCCTCTATGCTATTATAACCAGGCCAGACATGTCCTTTGTTGTAATCAAGGTGAGCCACTTTATGAAGCAGCTCAGGAAAGTTCATATGGATGTTGTTTATGTGATTCTGAGATATTTGAAGACTTCACCAGGTATTGGTCTTCTATTCAACAGAAGTACATCTCTTGAGGTGACAACTTGTACAGATGCAGATTATGCAGGATGCCCTAGAGATAGGAAGTCTACTTCTGACTTTGCTATTTTTGTTGGGAGCTCACTCGTGTCATGGAAAAGCAAGAAGCGGATAGTGGTTGCTAGATCCAGTGCAGAGTCTGAGTATAGAGCCATGGCTCAAGGGAGTACAGAGATGATGTGGGTTAGATCGGTCTTGACTGATCTTGTTGTTGAGATACCTCCCATGCGACTTTTATGCGGCAATCAAGGAGCTCTGTTTATTGCCAATAATCCTGCATTCCATGAACGAACCAAGCATATAGAGGTGGATTGCCACTATCAGTGTTGTCAAAGGCGCTCGAGGCGCTCGCCTAGGCGCTAAGGCGAGGCGAGGCGAGCCCTAGGCGCCTTGCCTTGCTTCAGGCGAGGCGTTTTGCCTCAGGCGCTGCCTAGGCGAGCGCCTGGCCTAAGGCGCCAGGCGCTTGAGGCGAGCGCCTGAAGCAAAACTGGGGCTTATTGCTGAATTATTTGTATTTTTTTTCTTTTTTTAATTATAAAGTTGGATAAGTATTAGTTCTAAGTAATATTTGGACATGTTAGTGTGTGTGTGTATATATATATATATATATATGGATACAAATACATGCATCAATTATACATACACTAGCAATACACATACATACACACACACACACTAGGCTATACATACACACACACACTAGGCTATACATACACACATACATTTACGGATGCATATTAATTATAAGTATTATAATTTAAAACCTAATACATACATACAAACTCATATATGTATATATAGGCGTATACACATACATGTAAACATATGTATATGCATGCATATCCATGCATACACATATGTACACATGTACATGTATAAACATGTACACGTATTTACATGCACTACACAAATATACATGTAATATACATTTACTTATGAATATTTATGCATAAACACATACATGTTAGTCCTTAATTATACATATACACATACATTTATACATGTTAGTTCTAAATTCTATTTACAAGTTACATTTATATTGGTTTTAAGTACTACATATATAAATATACATGTACTTACATATATATTGGATTGATATTAGATGTAATTTATACATGTTAATAATTAATTCTTCATAAACACATACATATTAGTCGTTAATTATACATATACACATACATTTATACATGTTAGTTCTAAATTCTATTTACAAGTTACATTTATATTAGTTTTAAGTACTACATATATAAATATACATGTACTTACATATATATTGGATTGATATTAGATGTAATTTATACATGTTAATAATTAATTCTTCATAAACACATACATATTAGTCGTTAATTATACATATACACATACATTTATACATGTTAGTTCTAAATTCTATTTACAAGTTACATTTATATTAGTTTTAAGTACTACATATATAAATATACATGTACTTACATATATATTGGATTGATATTAGATGTAATTTATACATGCTAATAATTAATTCTTCATAAACACATACATATTAGTCGTTAATTATACATATACACATACATTTATACATGTTAGTTCTAAATTCTATTTACAAGTTACATTTATATTAGTTTTAAGTACTACATATATAAATATACATGTACTTACATATATATTGGATTGATATTAGATGTAATTTATACATGTTAATAATTAATTCTTCATAAACACATACATATTAGTCGTTAATTATACATATACACATACATTTATACATGTTAGTTCTAAATTCTATTTACAAGTTACATTTATATTAGTTTTAAGTACTACATATATAAATATACATGTACTTACATATATATATTGGATTGATATTAGATGTAATTTATACATGTTAATAATTAATTCTTCATATACACATACATGTTAGTCCTTAATTCTACATATGCATGTACATTTACACATGTTAGTTCGAAGTTCCATTTACACATTACATTTATATTAGTTTTAAGTACTATAATTGCATACATAATATATACTTACGTACGCATATATACGCATATATAAATGAATATACATACGCTTACATATATATTGGATCGATATTAGATTGTAATTTAGGTGTGTGTTTGTGTGTATGTGTGAAATATTTTTTTGAAAACATACATGCATGTACATATAAATACATACATATATGTATGTATAGGTATATAAGATTATATTTACATAAATATATGTAATATATATGGCGCCTCGATTGTCTCAGGCGAGCGCCTAATCAAGCGCCTAGCGCCTCAGGCGTTTTGGACTCCTAGCGCCTTAGAGCGCCTTACGCCTTTGACAACACTGGCCACTATACCAGAGACATGATCCAGAAGGGTCTCATATCTACCTCTCATGTTTCTACTGGAGATCAGACTGCTGATATATTTACCAAAGCCCTTGGTAGAGGTCCATTTCAGAGATGATGTTCCGGGATGAGCATGATAGACATATATGCTGCATCTTGAGGGAGAGTGTTGAGATATTTGTATATCTTTATATTTATTTCTTATTTATATTTCCTTCGTGTGCCTCTTATGTAATTAACTCGGGGCTTTTCTCCTATATAGGAAAGCCCTAGAGTCTCTTCAATGATATGCAATTCTATTCTTCCAACATGGTCGATTAGGGTCGTGCCTACATCATCCTCTTACTCTTCATCACCCACCCAATGTTGTCAAAGGCATGAAACACTTTTAAGGGATTGTTGTCCAAAATGCATGAGGAATCATGCACTTGCTCGAGAAAAGTAAGATGCTAATATGTATGTGCGCACGCGTGCAAATACACATCAAAAGGCATACCATGTCAACTTCTGTAGTCACTGCAATCTAAAAATGTCAACAAGTTGAAGCATATCTTACGTTAATTCTAACATTGAAAATCATTCAAACAAACAAACCAAAAGAATGGCATATATTACTACAAAATGCTAAATAAAATTAGAAACGGTAATAATTGAAGCATATCCTACAATAATCAAACGCGGAAGAAAATTGCAAGTTTGGAGTGCATTGCTAACAAATCCATGCGATTACTACACAAGTGAATCATGTAAGAAAATGTAGAAATGTAAAGGAAACGGATCCACGATATTTCCTCTTCATTTTCGCCAAAATCAAGATCTTAGGTGTCATCTTTATCTTGACCTTTGTCTTTGTTTTGCTTTTCGTCTTCAATATCATGTAAAACAACCACTTATCTCAAACATGATGCATGGATAGTAGTTTGACATCTTTTTTATTGCCTAATATACGGTCATGTCCCTGCAACTCCAGACACCGTACTTTTTAACTTCATCACCAATATGCCTTGCGTGCTTTTGAAGGCATCCAACACTTAATTATTCAATACAACCTGCCCACCCACCTACATCTTATTGAATACTCTAATCCCAAGCAGCCTTTTAGGATATGTGGATAACTTTAGTTGCTTCTTAATATTACCATTTAGTTCTTATTTCTTATATGGGATTTTTACGCCACGAACCTTATAAGTTTTATTAATTACCCGATCGACCTTGTATACTTAATATTTATCCCACAGCCCCTATAAACTTGATAACTCTTACACCACAACTCTTGTGGTTTATACTGTATATCCCCTCCATTTGTCCATTAGAAGTGAAAGGATATATCTGCATTTCTTGTTTATTAAAAATTACAAAATATATCAATCCCCTTCCTCATCCCTCGAACTCTCCTTTCACACCACCTTCTCAGGCCCACCACCTCCTCCCCTTCCCAGCATCACCCCCGTCCTCTCCTCCCAGTTGATGACTCCACTACCACCTCCCAACCTTTACTGTTGGAAGAAATGAGCAACCTGTTATTCAAGGGAACCCTAGCCTCTCTTATATATAGAGAGGTCTCATGGGTAAATTACATAGTAGTCTAGAGAGCAATAAGAAATTATGAAAAGGTACATAAACATAATAATAATACTCTCTACACTCCCCCTCATGGTGGAGCATAGATGTCGATCATGCTCAGCTTGGAAGAACATTTCTGGAGGGTCCTCCTAGCAACGACTTGGTGAGTATGTCAACAGTCTGATCCCCTGATCTCAAATGAGATGTAGATATCAAGCCTCTCTGAATCAAGTCTCTAGTGTAGTGGCAGTCAACTTCTATATGCTTTGTTCTCTCATGTAATGCTGGATTGTTAGCAATAAACAATGCTGCCTGATTGTTACATTGAAGCTGTATAGGTAAGGGTACGGCTACATGTAGATCCTCTAGTACAGATCAGACCCACATCATCTCCGTGCTTGCTTGCGCCATGGCCCTGTATTCGGATTCTGCACTTGACCTTGCCACAACGGTTTGCTTCTTGCTTTTCCAAGAGACCAAAGAGCTCCCAACAAAAACGGCATATCCTGAGGTTGACTTTCTATTCTTAGGGCATCCTACATAATCGGCATCTGCACATGCTGAAATAGATAGATCTGTGTCCTTTTTGAATAGCAACCCTGAACCTGGAGAGGACTTTAGATACCTCAATATCATGTATATGGCATCCATATGAACTTGTCTTGGTTGCTCCACAAATCGACTCACCCGGCTTACTGCAAAGATAATATCAGGTCGAGTTATGGTAATATAAAGGAGCTTACCCACCATTTCTCTACATCTCCTCTTGTCTACTTCAACAGTATCATCATCATATAGCTTCATGCTTAGATCCATGGGAATACTCGATGGTTTGCATTCAGCCATGCCTGTTTCAATTAAGAAATCTGAAATGTACTTCCTTTGGGTCATCACTAGACCCTGTGCATTCCTGGCAAATTCCAACCCCAGAAAGTATCTTAGGGTTCCAAGATCCTTCGTGACGAACTGATGACCTAGGAATGCTTTTGCCCTCTCTATCCCCTGAACATCATCTCCTATAACAAGAATATCATCAACATAGACCATGATGACAACCGTACCCATAAAGACTTTTGAATAAACAATGAGTGGTCTGCATTCGATCTCTTGAACCCCTGTCGTTCAATCAGATGAGAAAGTTTCTGAAACCACGCACTTAGGCTCTGCTTAAGGCCATAAATTGCCTTGTGAAGTCTACAGACCATATGCTTCTCCCCCTCAGCAGTAAACCCTGGTGGTTGCTGCATGTAGAGTTCCTCCCGCAGATCGCCATACAAGAATGCATTCTTGACATCAAGCTGGGATATAGTCCAGTCACGTACCACTGCAACTGAAAGAAGTATCCGAAGGGTAGAATGACGAGCCACCGAAGAAATGTATCCATATAATCCACACCATAGGTTTGTGTGAAACCTCGAGCCACCAATCGAGTCTTGTATCGATCTAGACTGCCATCTGCATGGTATTTAACTGTAAATACCCATTTACAGCTAACGATAGATGCATCAAGAGGAGGAGTAACCAAGCTCCATGTGCCACAAGCCTGTAATGCTCGCATCTCTTCTTCCATAGCCAAGCGCCAGACATCAATCTGCATAGCGTCCTGATAGGTCCGTGGTATCTCTACGGACGACAAAGCTGTAGCAAATCTCTGAAAATCGCCTGTGAGACGATGAAAAAATACCTGAGAAGCAAAGGGATAAGATGCACACGTCCTCTTTTGCTTCCAGATAGCAATAGGAATATCCAGGTCATCGTCCTGTGTACTGGATGGTATAGTCTCCTCCTGCAATGAAGAATCTTGCACATGTACCATATCTAACCCGTCAGTAGTAATGTGATCAGTACATACCTGAGGCGTGGCGGATGTTGGACGTGCAGCCTGAGCAGGAACTGACCGACGCGTGTAAAATTTTGGTAAAGGTGAAATAGGAGGTTGTGGAGGTGATGGTGGCTGAGGTGATGGTGGTGAAGTGGGTGTAGTAATAGGTGCAGGAGTAGACTCAGGTGAACCCCAACTAGGAGGTGGAGGGACATAGACATCGTCATTGGTAGTTGATGGTACTAGCCTGTCACCTGCAGGAGAGAAGTACATAACAGACTCATAGAACGCGACGTCAGCACTGACAAAGTATTTCTTGTTTATGGGATCATAACATTGATAGCCCTTCTGAGTTCGAGAATAACCCACAAAAACACACTTGACCGCTCTAGGAGAGAGTTTGTCAAGTCCTGGAGTGAAAAGATGAACAAATGCAACAGTACCGAAGACACGAGGAGTAAGTGAGAATAATTCCTTATCGGGAAAAACGGTAGACATAGGAATTTTCTCACCTAGAACAACATCCCCCCAGAAAGAGATAGGAGCACAACTCTTAATAAGAAGGGTTCGAGTAATGTCAAGAAGGTGACGATGCTTTCCTTACCACTCCATTCTGCTGAGATGTGTAGGCACAAGTAGTTTGTTGAATGATACCCTTTGACGAGAGAAACTGAGAGAGAGATCGTGTGCAGAATTCAAGAGCATTATCTGTACGAACATATTTGACAGTAGAGGAAAAAACATTCTGCACTTCATTAATCAACTTTTAATCACATCTCCTGCTTCAGATTTATTCTTTAAAGAAAGACCCAAGATACACGAGAGAAATCATCCACGACAACTAGATAAAATTTGTGTCCCTGATGATCGGGAACACGACTAGGACCCCAAATATCAATATGAAACAACTCGAACGGGGAGCAACTGCTCCGACTCTGACGATCAGGGAAGCTGGACCTATGATGCTTTCCCAACTAACAGGCTTCACAGCGAAAGGACGAACTGGGAGAGATCTGAGGCAGAAGGTGTCGCATTTTCTGGAGCGGGAGATGACTAAAGCGAAGATGCCAGATGTATGGAGATACTGGTCCGGCTGAATAAGAAGAGGTGGCAGCATAAGAATTCCGGACCAGCCGATACAGACCATTCTGCTCAGAGCCACAGCCAATCACCCCGCTCGTTAGTATGTCCTGAAAAATAAGAGAAGAGGGGTCAAATATGGCACGACAGTGCAAATCCTTTGTAATCTAACTAATAGACAACAGATTCATAGAGAACTCGGGAGCATGCAGAACATTCTGTAAATGCATGGAAGAAGATAGAACGACCTCTCCATGTCCAATAAGGGGGGAATGTGTACCATCTGCGATCTGTACTGAACGGCCTTGGGGAATGTCCCTATAGGACTCAAGTCTCTCTCGATCTCGGCAGATGTGATGTGTGGCACCAGAATCTATAATCCAATCAGATATATCATGAGAGGACGTAAATGCAGTAGCACTACTTGAGGTACTAGCGATAGCAGAGGAACTGGCTGAGGCAGAGGCAACAACATCAGAAGGTTCATCAGAAGAATCTGCAGAGGATGGTGGCATACTATCACGTAGACGTGCCACAAGCTCCTCAAAACGGTTGTCTGCAGTGGATGCTGACTGGGGCAGAACATGCTCAGCTACACGCGCAGATGCTGGGAACCCATGCTTAGAGTAGCATGTATCCTCCGAGTGGCCTGTGCGGTGACAGTACGAACAAGGGTGACGAAAGCGACCACCCCTACCACCTCCACATCCACGTCCACGACCAGAGGACTGACCACCTCTCCCACGTGATACTGCCATCGCCGATGGGGGTGGAGTAGATGAGCTAGAAGATACTGAGATGCGACTGAGCCTCCGGTAAACATCCTCCATTGGAGGAATAACTGCATCGACCAAAATCTGAGAACGGGCAGCCTCGTACTCAGGGTCTAGGGCTGCGAATAGAACGCCCATGATGGTGGCATTCCAAAATGTCTTCTGCTGCTCAGGGGTTACTGTAAGTGGAATGGTACTGTATAGCTTCTCAAACATCCCTCTCAGGGACGTGTACAAGGAGTGAAGTGGTCTGTTGTTCTGCTTCATTGTGAATATATCATGCTGAAGCTGTAACATCTTGATCTCATTCCGCACTTGTGAATACGTTGCAGCCAGAATATCCCACATTGCCTTAGCAGTGGGCTGATGGATGACATCATTGGCAATCTCCGTCGACAATGTGCCTGACAGCCAAACTTTGGCATACGAATCATCAGCCTCCCACGAGGCATATATCCCTGTCTTCTCTGCGGGCTCATCCTCGGTAAGAATGTGCTTTTTACCGTTCGACTTCATGAGACTCATGAACTGCATCGCCCAGAGCTCATAGTTCGACCCGTCCATTTTGACTATTGGCGCGGGACCTTTAAACACGCCTATGAAGGGCATATCAACCTTTGATTCTAATATATCGCCGCTTGAGAAGAACTAGGGTTGGTAGACAAAATGACAGATGTCTACAGAAACTGCATAAGATTCGAGTGCGTATGTAGACTTTACGCACTCAAATCCATAGATCCAGAGAAAAAGTCCTAGGTGTGGACGGCTAGGGCACGGTCAGGAGATGAGGGTTGTGGCCCCTACGGGCTGGGCGGCCCCCTTACGGTCTGGCGGCGGCAACTAGGGGCTGGCGGCGACAACTGAGGTGCCGCTAGGGTAAGGGGGCCGGCGGTTGGGGCCGCTAGGGCTGGGAGGGCGGCGAGAGGGGTTATGAGCGGCGGGGAGGCCGCTAGGGCTGGGGATCGCCCGAGAGGGGTTGTGGGCGGTGGGGAGGCCGCTAGGGCTGGGGAGCGCCCGAGGAGAAAGGGCCGAGAGGAGGGAGGAGGGAGGGGGGGTGGCAGCGGGTAGAGAGCCCTAGGGTTGAGGCTCTGATACCATGTTGGAAGAAATGAGCAACTTGTTATTCAAGGGAACCCTAGCCTCTCTTATATAGAGAGAGGCCTCATGGGTAAATTACATAGTAGTCCAGAGAGCAATAAGAAATTATGAAAAGGTACATAAACATAATAATAATACTCTCTACATTTACCACCTCCCCTCTCCAGTGTTGCCCCTGGTGTCCTCTTTTCCCCTGCACCAACCCACCGCCTCCTCTTTTCCCATGCACCTCCCCCAACTTTCTCCTCGTCTTCTCTCGGGCACCGACCCCACCACCTCCCCTTCCTAGCGTTGCCCTCGACCTCTTTCTCTTCTCTTTGGTGCTGACCCCATCACTACCTCCCCAATCCCAGTCATGTTGCCTTCCCAGTGTCGCCCTCGATCTTCTCTCCTCCCTTGCACATACCTACCTCCCCTCTCTGGACAGCTATTAACTACATCTTTCTCTTCTCGTATGCACTTACCTCATTGTCGTCTCCCCACCCCTGACGAGACATTGAACTTCTGCCCAATCTTCAGGCTGGAGAACCACTCTAATCTCGCACGCTGATGGAGAGCCATGTTGGAGTATTTGGTTGTGCGCCATATGAGTTGTAGGAGGGTAAATGGATCTCTCCAGGATCCATTTACCCCATCCATATGTTTAGTCCCACATCTATCAGTGGTGGGACTTGAAGGCTCTATGGAGGCTATATTAGGAGCCGCATATCTCATGTATCCATTGACAAAAAGGAATGCAATATCCACCCCTTCGAGGGCTTATCCTGTGGTTTCATCCCGTTCCTTAGGGAGTAGGGTTTCACATAAAAATCTTGGTGTTCCATGTTTTATATTTATGTTCTATGCTCTGTTTGTCATTCCGCTTCCGCATTCTCTATTTTCTAACATGTTATCAGAGCGGGTCGATTCTCGAGGATTTCATGTTCTTTATTTGTTCGAGATTCGATTGTAATGATTTGTTTGAAGATTATTTTTATGGAGTGAGTTGTTCAAAGATTAAGTTCTAGATTTGGGGTTTAGGGTTTCTTGAAACCTTGAGTCAATATATTTTGAAATTCACGTCATTCTGGGGTTTCAATCGAAACCCCAAATCCAGATGCAGAAGATCATCCACGCAAGATCAGAAAGAAGATGCAACAGCAGGAGCAGCGCCTCCAAAAGCCTCCTCCAGCGTAGACGGCGCTCCATATCCACGCGGGGGTGCCCCGCATCTCAACTCCAGGCGACGCGGGGCCATTTCTTCGCTCCTCCGATGCAGCCCCTCCTCTCCCGCATGCGCTGACAGCGTGATGTTCCTCTAAGTGTGTCGCTATCATTAGCAGAACTTCTCCAGATCTCTCGATCTCGCATGGGCGAGATCTCCTCCGTGCACGAGCAAGCGAGAACCCAAGGTTCGGATCTTTAAAAAAAATTGCGAGATGGTATATCCCCCCGTGTGATCCCTAGGTGTTGCCGCCTTGGCCCTACGCTTGCGCCCTCCTCCAGATCTCAAGTGGTGCGAGGCCACTTCGAGCTCCTGCGTGTGCTACCCTTCCCTCCATCGGCACATCTGGCAGCGATCTCCTGGCGACACATAGCTCGTCGCCGCCCTTTTCCCAGTTCCAGGCCAAGACTCATTGTGCAGGCGGTGCGACTTCCAGGTTCCCTTCACGTGAGAGATATCTTTCTGCTCCGCCCCCCCTCAGGTTGTATCCCTCTCGTGTACTGCTTTAGGCGGCGCCACCCCAAAGGCCCTGGCAGCCTCATTTGATCTCCAGGCAGTTGGGGGGCCTCCTTCGCGCTCCAACATCTCCACGCCCCCCATCGAGTGAGGGCTCCAGGCGGCGCAACCTTCCTTCCGAAGTGATCTCCCAATGCGTCCATGCAACACATTTTTCCCCAAGCGACGGAAGGAACCAGAGAGGCTTCCTCGATGGGATTGCTAGATGCGATTAGAAAAAGGGGCCCCATGGGCCTCTCATTTAAGAGTTTTTTTGGTTGTTTTTCTTCGTTGGGCCGCAGAAAAGGGGGGGATTTGATTAAAAAAATGAACGGCTAAAGTTTAAAAAAATGGTTGAAAAAGAGGACTGACGGATAAAAAATGTAGAGGCCCGTTATAAAAAAAGAGAAGGCATTTGTTTCGAGAAAAAAAGGCGCGTACAAATAAAAAGTTGTACGCAAATTGCAAAAAAAGGAAGGAATAAATAGAACCATAAAAAATTGTAACGGCCAAAAGTTATACATGTTTTGTGAAGATAAAAATTTTGTGATCGGCTTTGTTGGTTTCATATTTTTTCTCCCCATTTTCTTGGTCTCCCAATTTAGTTGATGACATATATTCTAATTAGTATGGAAGAAAGGGGGAGTGTTGTGTAGAGTCACAGGTCGGATCCAGATTCCAGATTCGTATGTCAGATTTCCATGCCATTCAGATTCCAGACTCTACAGTTTCTCAGATGTTCAGACTCGACGATTGTTTACGGGTCTCCAGTTTCAGACACGCTCATGTATGCGGTTTTTTCATGTGTGCACATGTTTGCCATCTTTTATCGTGGTCGCCATCATTCTTCTTGTTTTATCGGCCAGAGTTTTCATGTGAGCCATAGGGACTCCAGAGTAGAGGACCATTCCTATGCCATGTGGGCAAGGGTTTTCATGTGATTTCATAGGGACTCTAGAGTAGAGTACCATTCTCTGTGCCAGATGGGAGAGACCCAGTTCTCCGATGAGGAGACTCATTTCAGTTGCAGTGACTGTGACAGACGCATTACAGAGCACATGCTCTCCGACGAGGAGATCCAGTTTGACTCACACTCCAACCCGTTCGTCCTCCTTACCTGCACGGCATGAGAAGCAACGTCCTCGACAACAGACGACAACTGTACGCGTTGAATTGATATTGTCTGCAGTGACATGTTGCGTGAGTTGAGTTTCTTTCTGTTTTCCCAAGTTGAGCATTGCATGCTCCAGCTTGAGGGGGAGTGTTGGAGTATTTGGTTGTGCGTCATATGAGTTATAGGAGGGTAAATGGAACTCTTTAGGATCCATTTACCCCATCCATATGTTTAGTCCCACATCTACCAATGGTGGGACTTGGAGGCACTGTGGATGCTATATAAAGATCCCAAGACCTCCTGTATCCATTGAGGAAAAGAAATGCAATATACGGCCTTCCGTGGTTTCATCCCGCTCCTTAGGGAATAGAGTTCCTCACAAAAATCTTGGTGTTCCATGTTTTATATTTATGTTCTATGCTCTGTTTATCATTCCGCTTCTGCATTCTCTATTTTCTAACAAGCCACTCCAATCTCGTTAAGAATGACCAATGCTTAACACACTTGACACACATGGCGTCCATGGCCACTAGGGCATTCGTCCATGATGCTTGGCTTTTTAATTTCATCATCAGCAAGGCACGAGGGCATGGATGAAGTCAAAGAAAATCTGCTAGCTGGGTGAACTGATTGCAGCATTTGATTTTGCCGTCGATGAGTTGCGAGGGATGGGGACCATCATGTGTGCTAGTGGAAGGAGAGGAAAGGGGGGAGGGATTAAGGAAAGGAGAGAGAGAGAGAGAGAAATGATCTATGCTATCGGCCTCTCCTTTGGTATGATTAACTCGACCTTAACTCAAGAAAATTAACTCAAGAAAAGTTATATTGATAGCAGGGATTGTAGTATCAAACGGAGCATGTTTATAGGGTTTATGGAATAATTATAATGAACACATTGATGAACGAGTAATTTACAATAGGTTCATGGTATAAACATCCCTTCTTATATACCATTTATCCTTGTTAACGATAGAGCTGACAGACTCATCCGCAAAGACCTTATAATTTTTTACAGTATACTTCCAATTACATTTAAATGTTAAACAATTCTTCTACCTATCAAGTGTTTTTGTCTTCTCTGAAGATAGTATTTGTTGTGAGGATGCTATAAACCACTGCTAAATCAAGTTCTTATCTTCGGTTTAAATCTCCAACGTTGTTATGTCTGCCATTAGAAAGTATTTGTCTTCATACTTGGAGAATTTCTTGTGATCCTTTTGAAAACCTTTCAAGTACATGAGGGAACATCATGGGGTTTCTTTTTATAGCCATCGAGCTTGTAATCTTGTTTATTTTCATAAGGTTTTGGATGATCATGATCTCCCATCATCATCCTATTTTTTTTTAAAAAAGCTTCTCTTCATAGGATTTCCTCGAGTTTCATATGAAATTCCCCCTAATATTCCACTTCTTTCCTTTTCTTCAGTTCAACTTCAAGCACATGCATGGATGTCTTCTAGAATACCTTCCAAAATAAATGTTATCATTAGAATGCAATCTCAAACCTACTTAATGGTCTGATGGTAGCCACCAAAAGATCAGGGTTCAAATCCTGAGGCCGGCACCTGTGCATGTTTCTCTCTCTTATTTCAAATCAGAATGCAATTTCTATATCTATTTACTGTTATCAATCCCGTTAAATCCTTCTCCACCAATGCATTTGGAACTTTTTTATGGAGGCTATTCTAAAATTCATCTTCAGTCCACATTTTTCTGTAATGAACTTTGTTTCTCACATTGAAATTTTAGTGTTCCTCCTATCATCTTACTTGCTACCTCCATGAGCTTGCAAAGTGAAAGGGCCATCCACAACTTTTTCTTGTAGTACCAACATCCCCAAATCTTTTCAGCTAGATGTGGATAATCTGCTGCAGCTAACTACAATTAGATATTGATTTTGTATTGTGATGTTGTTGGAGTATTTGGTTGTGCACCACTTATATTGTAGATGAGTAAATGGATCACTCCAGGATCCATTTACCTCATACAAAGTTTAGTCCCAAATCTATTGTCTGTGGGATGTGGAGACTCAATGGATGCTATGTATAGATCTCCACACCCATTGTATCCAGTGAGAAAAGCAATAGACTATCAACCCTTTGAGGCATTCTCTCGTGGTTTCATCCCGCTTCCTAGGGAGTAGGGTTCCACGTAAAAATCCTGGTCTTCATATTGTATTATCTTTATTTTTCTGATACGCTTCCGCATTCTTTTTTTCTAACATGGTATCAGAGCAGGTTTGATTCTCGTGAATTTGTTTTTGAAAGTTTTATTTTCATATTATGATCGAGATTCGATTATTAGATTCAAAGCGGTGTTTCTGTTTATTATTTTTATCATGTTCGGACATCTATTCCTGAAGAATTATTGCTGAAGATCACGTTCATGTTCGAAGATTGTTCATACTCCAGGGTTTATGAACCCCAGTTTTGTGATGGCACAAGTCCCAATTTCAGAATCAGAGTGGCACAATAGATCTAGGGTTTCCCACGAAAGCCTAAATCTAATTCCCTATATTTGCAACAGGCATCGGGCATCGCAGAAGCCCATGAATTCTATTCTGATCTGTAGGATCTCCTACGCCTGCAGGTTGTTGTAGGGATCACACACATTGTAGGGCTCCTCCAGGTGTTGTGTGTTCCCCGATGAAGCAGATCCCGTGGCATCACATGGAGGCTCCTGAACCCAAGCAGCGGTGGTGGATCCTCATGCTCCTTCGCACTTCCGATCAAGTACCCTTTGCGTGAATGGGAGCCTCCGACAACCCCAATGCTCCAGGTGGCATCCTCTCCTCGCGCAAGATCATCGCAACATGTTCGATTCAGCGCATAAAGGCTCTTCTCCCCAACTTGCGTGATTCTCCAGGCGGCCTAGTTCCTCCCCTTGCCGCGCAAGGTCCTCTTCTCCGTGATAGAAGAACGGGTGGCGCTCCTTCCCCAGCACAGGCGCAAGCGACACCCTCCTTTTGTCGCACCTCTTTCCTCTCCAAGCAGCAGCTGCTCCAGCTGCATCACACAACATCCCCAGGGGCGGCGATGCATCAATCGGAGACCTCCCCACCTGCCATGTGCTATGACTCCAGCAAGCCCTTGGGGGGAGGCGGCTTCCTTCAGATCTCCCATGAGGAGTGCGAGCTCCTCTCCAAGCCTTGGTGGTGGCGCTCGATTAGGGAACAACCCTAGCCGCACCGTGTTGTGCCCCTCTACAGAGTCCTTTAACGGCGACTACTTGGTGATAGGGTTCCCACGATGGGAACTCTAAATAAGGCCCATGGTCCTTGTAAAAAAAGTTTGACGGCTATTAAAAAAATGTGAATGAAATAGCCGGGGGAAAATGATTGGTTGAGAAGAGCAGTAAAAAAAAGAAACAACCAAATGTAATCCATGTTTTCCCCAATTTCTTGTCTTCTCCCAACTTGATCGATATCAATGTTTTCCGACAAGTAGTGTAGAGTTCTTCAGCATCATATATCACTCTGACGATTTAGATTCCAGTTCTGGTTCAGAGACGGATTTCATATTCCAGTCCAGATGCCCGACCAGTTAATCAGACTCTACAGTTGATGTTCGGACTCGGCAATATGGTTCCGATCTTCAGTTTCAGACACGCATGTGTATGCGGTATTTTTCAAATGTGTACATGTTTGCCATCATTTGTCGTGGTCCCCATCATTGTTGTTTTGTCGGTCAGAGTTTTCATGTGATCCATAGGGATTTCAGAGTAGAGATCCCATTCCCTATGTTATATGGGTAGGGTTTTCATGTGGTTTCATACGAACACCAGAATAGAGAACCATTTTCTGTGCCAGATGGGAGAGATCCAGTTCTCCGACGAGGAGACTTTCAGACTCCATTCTCCAGTGACCGTGGACTCCGACGAGGATTACACTCCATGGCTCCATTCAGTTCGGTCCTTTCAGATATGGAGCATTTGTCTACATGTCGTGGCGGGCCAGAGTACTCCGACGAGGAGTCTCATTTCAGTTGCAGTGACTTTGACATGTGTTGTATAGAGCAAATGCTCTCTGACGAGGAGATTCAGATGACTCACACTACTGTTTGTCCTCCTCACCTGCACAACATGGGAAGCACCGTCCTCGACAGCAGCCGACAGTTGTGCGCGTTGAGTTGATATTATCTTTAGTGTCTTGTAGCATGAGTTTGAGTTGTATTTCTATTTACCAAGCTGAGCATTGCATGCTTCAGTTTGAGGGGAGTGTTGAGTATTGATTGTGTACCACTTATATTGTAGATGGGTAAATTGATCACTCTGGGATCCATTTACATCATCCAGAGTTTAGTCCCACATCTACCGTCTATGAGATGTGGAGACTCGGTGAAGGCTATATATAGACCCCTACACCCATTGTATCCCGTGAGAAAAGCATAGACTATCAGCCCATTGAGGTGTTCTCCTATAATTTCATCCAAGCTTCTTAGAGAGTAGGGTTCCACGTAAAAATCACAATCTTCATATTATTTTATCTTTATTTTTCTGATACTCTTCATGGCATTCTATTTTTCTAACAGATATGATTCACTGCTTGCAAAAACTTGCAAATTTCTGCTCTACGTTAGTGGTATAATTTTGAGCCAGCTAAGAGAGAGTGAGGAATGCCCAAGAAATGTTGGAATGAGACTATATAAAGGGATCTTAGTTTTTTTGATCTAAGCCCGAGAATGATTCAAGATAGATCTGAATGCAGGCAAAGAATCCATGTAGTCGACCCGACTTTATGTGGGGAAAAGGCTTTGTTGCTGTTGTTGGCGGTATAGTTTTCCTGGCTAAGTCTGAAGTCACTGACTGATGGCATAGCGCACTGCTAAGTGGGATTTGATAGTGCTTAAAAAATGCAAAGTTTGATTCAAATTTTCAGCTTAACATGGGTTACCTTGTTCTTTTTTTCTGTGCTGCGCGCTGGCTCTATAAAGCAAATAGCTCCCTAGAAGCAGGGTTATGGTTCCTGCCTTTATCATATAAAATTTACCCAATCACCACCTGTCTGATTGAAATCATACATTGATTGCCCTCTAATTTTAAAGTGTTGAAATACGATTACAGAGAGAATGTTCAACAACTTTCTTTAAAAAGTCTTAACTTGATTTACTAAATATCATTTTTCTGGATATCTATTTCAGTCAAACGTGAAAGGTTTACAAGCAAATTGCTGCCGCAGTAGCAAAATTTAGAGAGATCAAAGGAAGCATTAACGAGGGTCTTAAGTTCTATATTACCCTTCAGGTGCGAATTTCATTCATTGTATTTCCACTTTTTTGTTCCATAACTGGAAATATTGCAAGGTAACCATTTTTGAACATATATCAGAGTTTCTTTATATATATATATATATAGGATTTCTTTCAAATCGGATGCATTCCTTCCTAAGTTAACGAAGGCCAGCCTCTTTTTTGTATAAAACATGATGACTTTAGTAGAATACGTATACAGTTTTGTATTATGATGTGCAGTTTTAATATTTGTATTATAATGCGTAGTTTTGTATGCGGTTTTGTTTTTATAACGTGCACCTATAATACAAGCTGTATATGCTACTAGCGTGCTCGTGTTTTATACAAAAAAGGGACGCCTTCCTGAAACTCAGGAAGGACTGCGTCCTATTTGAAAGAAATCCTATATATATATATATATATATGAGGAAATGGGGATGCCCCATAGGGGGAGCTAACTTAGCTCTCCCCCCCTCCCCCCCCCCCCCCCCCCCCCCCCGCCCTATTTTCTTCAAATTATTTATTTTTTTTGAAATTTTTTCCGTAAATATTCATCACTATATCCCTATATTATGTCATAAAAAATTCGTGTGAAACCAGAAACTCCTACGGCCTCCATCCAGATAGTCATTTTTTTAACGGTTTCAGGATTGTTTAAATCGACCCTGTCTGGATGGAGGTCGTAGGAGTCTTTGTTTTGCATGAAATTTGAATGACATAATATAGGGATATAATAATGACATAATAATGAATTCAAAAAAAAATAAAAAAACACGTGAAAAAATGGGATGGGGGAGCTAAGTTAGCTCCCCCTAGGGGCATACACATTTTACTCTATATATATAGGGCTTATCTAGAGAGCACTGTACCCATTTGAGTTTTTTTGAGCACCCAAACGTGGGTTCGCCACGTGTATTTTCATTTGAATGTTTCCTATTTCGAAGGACACGGTTTTGGAAGGATATTAATATGTTTGAGCCTTTTCTATTTCTAATTATACCGAGTCCTTAAAAAAAGGAAGACAGTTTTGGAAAGATAAATTCAAATCCTTAATTTCGTTTCGAATAAATAGTCATTGTACATTTGATCAGTAATGTATATATTGTATGTAAGTAATTATGTGTTGCGAGATCAGTAATATTGAAATAGTTGTCAGTAATTTGCATCTGTAATATTACATTGTACTGAGATCAGTAATTCATTCATATTAGTCAAGTAATACATATTCAGTTCTCAAATAAGTATTATTGTGAGATCCGTAATTAAGTATGTAAATTACTAATGTCCATAGTACTGATTACAATTATCCATTTTATTGTACTCATTTTGATTGTTACTAATGTCCATCCCCGCCTTCTTTACTGATGTAGTCTATTTAGTTACTTGCAATACGTCAAGTGTTACTGATAGCTACGTATAAATTACTGATGTAGTCTATTTAGTTACTTGCAATACGTCAGTGTTACTGATAGCTACGTATAAATTACTGATGTAGTCTATTTAGTTACTTGCAATGCAATACGTCAAGTGTTACTGATAGCTACGTATAAATTACTGATGTAAGTCTATTTAGTTACTTGCAATACGTCAAGTCTTACTGATAGCTACGTATAAATTACTGATGTAAGTCTATTTAGTTACTTGCAATATGTCAAGTGTTACTGATAGCTACGTATAAATTACTTAACTTGTATTTGATAGAAAGAACTTGTATTTTCTTAAGATACATAAGCAACTATGAATGGATTTTAATCAGTAAGAATGATAAAATAGAAAGTAATACATGATATATTATCAGTAACATATGCAAATGTCATCAGTAACTTGGAATAATTATTCTGAAATAATGATTTCGCTATCTAAATCCAATTGTAAGACATCCATCTTCGGCTCATTTTGATACGATCTTTTCACGATTCCAAATCCATCCACAAAGCATTGTTCATTATTGCTTCTTGGGAATCATGATCAGTTTCCATTCACAGATGATCCATCGCATTTGAAATTGAAAATGAGAACTAAAAAACCAACGATCAAATTCTACAAAAGAACAATAAATAAATGTCTAATAAAATAACGAAAAAACTTACAAAGGACTTGAAGACGATCTTTTTTCGTCGCTGGAGATCTTAAGATTTCGCAGGAAGACGAATCATAGATGATTTTGGAAATTTCGAAAATAAATACAATGCAACGTCGGAGAGACTTAATTGCGAATCAAAAAAGGAAATCAGTCACGAGGAGAATGGGGGGGGAGTTTGTTATGGTAAGGATTGACGCTAAAAAAAGGGAATGGATGAGATAAAATAGGATCATTAGATCATGATCTAAAGGATGAAAGCAAGGGCTCATTTGAACTCAAATGGGCACAATGCTCTCTGGATAAATTCCCTATACATTTTTGCCTATATATATATATATATATATATATATGAAATCACCCCAAAGATCCTAGACTTCTTGGAGGTGTGAATTTCGTGCAACTTTATTACGGATAATTCTGGAATTTTATATTTCAAACATATCAGGAACCTTTCGTACGTCCTTGTTAACGCTGCAATCATGTTCTCAACCCTTGAAAATTTTATAGTAGCATGCCACAGCCTCTAGGACAAATGCATTTCCACTTTAAGCAGAATAGTAATATTTAAACTTTAACATGGGAAACTTTTTTCTTACCCCTATTAATTTACGAATCTCCTAAAATGTTGCCCCTCTTATCCACCTCAACAGCTGGACTGTAACTCTTGCAACTATCACATCTCATCATTGCCACCACCAGTGCAGCTATGCGTCAGCACACTCTCACTCACGCATGCATACACAATTCAGTTTTTATGTAGTAGGAAAACCTTCTACAGGCGCATATATGTAACATCTCTATTTATGGATTTTGATGTTATTTTCCATTTCACTTTTTCTGCTGGCTTCACTTGACAGGAGGCAATAACAAATGTAAAGCAGCAGTGCAGCGACTTTGTAATGACAAGAAGTATGGAATGCAAAGAAACTATTCAAGATGTTCAAGCTAAAATTGCTGCAATGGATATATCTTCTGATAGAAGGTCAGGCTATAACTACCCTTCCTCTGGCCACAATCCTCCCATATCGCAGCCGCCAGATCGTGGCAGTGCACATCCACACCAACTGTATCCTCAGGCACCTCCAACCCAACAGTTTGATTCCCGCAATGGACAACCAAATCATCCTTATTATCAGGCAACTCCACCGCAACCACAGACCGCGCAGGATGGACAACCGAACCTACCATATTACCCGGCTCCTCCTCCCCAACAGCCCAATGCACGGGAAGGACAAACGAACCAGCCTTATTACCATGCACCTCCGCCCCAACCACAAAGTGCCTGGGATGGACAGCCAAATCAACCATATTACCAGGCGCCACCTCCACCCCAGCTACCGAATGCTCGAGATGGACAACCAAACCAGCCATACTACCAGGCACCTCCACCCCAACTACCGAATGCTCGAGATGGACAGCCAAACCAGCCATACTACCAGGCACCTCCACCCCAACTACCGAATGCTCGAGATGGACAGCCAAACCAGCAATATCACCTGGCACCTCCATCTCAAAAGCCAGAATCTTGGAATCCGTCATCACATCAACCATATTACCAGACACCACCACTTCAAAGGTCTGAATCCTGGAATGCACCACCACGTCAACCGTATCCTCAGCCGGCAGCACCTTATTACCAACCTTCACCTGAGCAGCGATATTCCCAGCCACCTTATACATCATCATATGCGCCCATCCCGCAACCTCCATCTTATGCATCTTCCCCAGGTAGCTCTTACCAACCACCGCCACCAACTCGTCCTGATCAACGGCCGTACCATGATTATGGTCGATCTGCTAATCCGGGATGGGGTGCCTCATACTATAGTCCTCCTCAACCTGTTGCTCCCCTTCAACAGCCTGCCGCTCAAAGTGGCGCGGGGCATTACCCTCCTTATCATGGTGGTTACTAATACCCGCAGCACTAGCTGCTGCTGTCTCTGGTTTTGTAAGTTTTCAGTTGATATCGTGTTCTGCTGATTCCCTTTTGTGAATTCATTAAGCGATCTGCAATGGGAGGAATTAGTCGCTGCGGTGATATGAATTTGTTTGAGATTATTTCATGGTTTTATATTTTAGTGCTCCCAGATTCATACAAAATGTGGTTTGAAACTCTCTGATGGTAATTCAGTGTAATGCAGTAATAATATTTTACGACATTTATGAAAGTTTTTCGTTTGCAGTCATGGAGTCGAGTTGCACATCCTTATGAATGGGATATGGTATTTTGAGTTGGTTATTATGTAGTTTGCCTTGACACCATGTTTCGAATGGTGTACATGCATGTAAAATCTACTTAACTAGTATCTTGCAGAGTCAGACTTAAATCCATCTTAATCATCAATTTAAAAATGAATATTCAGCGCCTCCGTTTAACTAATTTGCACTAGCATAAGCGATGAGTTAAAAACACGTCATCCATTGCTACTGATCAAAATGGGTTCTTGGTAGAAAAGTGGTATTAGTTACATTTGATATAGTTTTGTTTGAAAACAAAAGCTTGGATGAACCTCACCTAGTTGGCTAGATCTGCCCTGTGAGACCGGTGCAAGAGGTCATTTCTATATCTTCATGATCTGAGCTCTAAATTGCTCTTTGAGTTCACAACTTTCAGTTATTCACAACCAAATCTTCCTTGAAAATATTGCAAAAATTCCGTCGGAGATGAGTGATGGGATGGAATGTTGGATTTTTGGGTGTGGGAAAGATGGGTTACATATAAGGACATGATTTGTTGGTGATTAATCACCTCTTGCAACCATTGAGAAGTTGAATTGTTATGTCTATCTCTCAGTTGGCGAGGGCGCCATGAGTCCAACCTATTATAGACCTGAGAGCTTAATTCCGTTATGATATCCATGTCGCCTTTAATCAGCAGTAATCCATTCTTGTCATGAGCAGAGCCTCTTGCAAAAATGCAGGTCATGTGAGCTGCACTTGTTTGTGTGTGCTCTCAACGTGCTTCCTTTCAAGCACATAGCACAACTCCGCAATGTGCATCATGATGTGGCATTACACATTGCTCGCGACAAAGGTGTATGTTACCATTGATGTGTTGATTGTGTTGATTGCTCTCATAAGGAAAAATTGGAGTTCCATTGCCTATCACAAATCAAATCATTTGTTAAAGCTTGTTTGCCCTATTCAGCTTCCTCTTTACTCGGGTCACCATGTGTTCCTCTGCTCGTGCTCTAAGAAGCCCCCTTTTTAGAAATGACTTGATGTATTCTTGACTCGATCACTTCATATTAACTCAATTCCTTCATCGGTAGGTATGTATTCGGTACATATTCGTCAAAACATGTAGAACCACAGTAACCCAAACTCTAATGACATCATGGTTAACCTCTCAACTCACATGAACTTAACATGTCAAGTCTATTGGTCATCCTCAATTTGGCTTGTCCTCTCTTAATGATGCAAACAATTTTTCCTCGTGATTTTCCTTGAAACTTTTAGGTACAAGTTCAAATCACTAATCTAGTCAATTTTTTTTCTTCTTTTTTTGTTCTTTCTTCATCTCTTGCTCACATCTTAAACAAAAATCATCTTACAATATTCTTTGTCCCAATAGAAACACTCACGCGACCATGCAACTTGGATTGGCACCTTTAGCTATACTCTCCCTTGATATAAGTTATATACACTCTTCAACTCATTACCTAGCCATCATCACCATCTCTCATCACTTGTTAATCTCCATCATAACCCATTCATCTATAATGAAAAATCTCATCTAATGAGATAAGAGTGTCCATCATATAGAGTACCGCTCACTATATTGTGATCACAAGATGTAAGAGAACGCAGTAAGATCGGTATATTCTCCTCTTATTTGAAGAGAACCTCTCACGTATCCATCTTCTCCACAAGTTCATATACATGAGTTAAGATCTAGTTGAACTCATCCAAGTATGCGTCTAACTCTTTTCTCGCAATCGTCCTTTAATAGACATTTTTCTCTTAGCAAGTAGTTTATCAAATATTAGGTATAATTTAATGCCCCTAATTTTAGATATATTAGAGGGAGTTTGTGGAGATTATTCCAATGGAACTTTCATAAATATTAGTTCGGATGCCAAATTTTACTACTTGGACATATTGGTTGGTTTTTTTTACTAATTGGATTGAACCCTAGACATTCCAACTGATTCTTACAAGTTTTACATGACAACCAAAGAATCCATGGTACCTTCTACCTAAGAGAGAAAAGAGATATCTCAAACACCCCCCCCCCAAAAAAAAAAATTAAATGATGCTGAGGGAAAACACTTTAAAAGCACTAATTCCGGGAAAGATTGTCGGGGAAAGCTCTCCTAGTCTAGACCTCGGAAAGGTCCGTCGGGGCTCCGAGTGAGCAACCCCTGGAATACTGGACCTAGGGGAGTACCCCTCTTCTATTAAGTTAAGTAAGGGGAGACTGACCTGGGGAGAGTCCTTTCTTGCTATTCTCATTCTCGCACTGCTGGCAGGCTGGTTAGTGAGTGAATGGGAAAAGTATAGGAAGAAGGCCAGGCTATAGTACTTTTTTACCCATCATCATATGCGGCTGATGAAACTGAAGCGCTTCGAACTATTCTTGACTTAGAAGGCTGCTCGATCTGCGGTTTCCGCGAGTGCTTTGAATCCGCGTATCAAATGTGCGATTGTATGTTCGAGTGCAAGGGAAGGTGCAAGAAAAAATATTATGATCTTTATCATATATATTGATAAGCATGCCCTTTCGTTATGTTTTCATTTCAATCATGTGTGTTGTGTGGTGTATTGGTCAACCATGCCCCTTAACTAGGACTTGTGGGCAAAGACAGGGTTTGAGGCTTCTCGTCGGTCGATCGGCCAAATGATTAGTCAGGTGATGATGCATCAAAAGTTGGTTATCCTAGAGGCTAGTCGACCATTTAGAATAGAGGGACTTGAAAATGCTTACCATGACTCCCCATAGGGAGGGGTTTCATACATGAGAAGTGTAGCACTCACTTGTTGAAGCGTGGAACGAAACCTTGAACGAATAATCAAGATGAATGACTACCATCATGAGCAAATGAGCAAACAAATCAAATCACGAACACCATTCTCATTCGCATAGTACTATTGATTTTCTCTAGTAGTAAAAGAAAGACAGATGAGGAGGTTCCTAGGATGTAACCAGCCAAGTCTTCAAGCCCTTGATTGTAAATCCACCACGTCATGTCGTCTGCCAATGCATAAATGGGACTATGTAATAATGCACTTGAGGCTTAGGGGTGTGCATTTTCTCCGAGTTTTCAATGATACCTTGACCAAATCTCTCTCATAATCTCGGGGTTGACATCATACTTGAGACTGCAAGGAAACCTACTAGTTCTCAATCTAGTGGAAATGGGGTAGATGTCAGTCACCATCCCAATAACTACAAAGCCCACAGATTTTTTTAACATTAAAACTTCCAAGAATGAGAAGGGAAAACCATGAGGCCATCCAAAACCACTCTACTATAATCAATGATAAGCTCGTTCTCCTTGCAAAGTTACATAAGCCAAATCTTTCTTATTGGTGTATCAAACAACGGAACATCATTAAATGAGATAAAAGGTGGAGATTTTTGGGTATCACATAATATGATAATCAAACCATCCCTGATGATGACCTACAAAGAGTACTTTCTATCTGAACAACTATATATTCGTCTTTGCTCGATCTTTTGTCTCTCTCAGCTCCTCATTTGTCATCTGTTTATGACCTTCTCTTTCTCCGGTTTCTCTCTCATAAATCTTTTCTAATGTGAATATCTTTCACCTTGTGTTACTGCAATGTGAATTCCATTCTTCTCATTGAATGGATCCATGGAGATTGGTATGCCTTTCTAGGAGAAGTTTCTCATCTTATTGGTGCCTTAGTGATCTTTCTTGTCGCATAGCATTGGATCTCGACCAATTGCCTCGAAATATTTCTCTACAGAGCAATCCCCAACCTTTTCACTATCAGAAGGGAACGTCCGGTAGCACTTGTTTGCTGTTAAGACTTAAAATCAATAAAATTTAAGTCAAATCCACTCAATTTGAATTATCAAACTCATTTGGGACATGCCAAAAACCCCATCTTTTTTTGAATCAGCCCATTTCAAATATAAGAGATCGTATCAACTTTGGGAGGAGAGGGTTTAGAAGAGGTAGGATTTAGTTTTGAAAAACCCTACCTTAACTACCAGATCTTGATTAGCATATGACTATCTCTATTATCTTAACTGTTTAGTGATCGAGCCAACTAAAGTTACCGACACCTGCACTGAATTTCAAGAATGTATAGTACAGTTCTGGTTCAAAAAAGGTTAAATATCCTGCTCAGCTTCAGAATCCTCCAACCAAGACTGAAGCAAAGTTAGGGCTAAGAACTGATCAACCAAGCAAATCATGATGATCGGTACACAAATAGATGTATAAAGGGATTTGAGTTCAACCACAGCTCAAACTAGTTTGATATACTTTCTAAATGCCCCCCAGGGCATAATATACATCATCCTATGCGGCAATTCCGGGAGCATGCTCTTTACAAGAGACTTTGCAGGTATTGAAGCATTCATATGTCATTGAATACACACACAAGGCCAGCTCGTCGGTGTAAAATTCAGACTGAAGCAGCCCATCACAATGACAACATCCACTGGTACCAAACGACCAAAGCAGAACACAAGCTCCAACCCTGACATGGCACCTTCTATACAAGCGGGAGTGTTAGTTTTGTAGTAAGATTCTATTTCGATACAAAGTCGTTCTCAGCTCAGATGAGACTGGAGAAAGGAAGTTGCAGATCAGGTGGAATGGTATGAGAAGGCTCCTCTGCTTCAATGCTTGAAGATCTAGTAGCAAAAATGATCTCTTCAACATCAACAAGAGGCTGATTCACATCTATCGAAGAACCAAAACCCTCGGCTCGAGACTCTTCTTGTATGTCGATGAGAGGCTCATTATCAACCATGGAAGACTTGCTGGCATTGACACGATACTGTGAAGAACTCAACAATCCACCATCAGATTTGCCCGCATCATCTTTAGATTCCTTGACATTGGAAAAGTCGCTAAGGAGATCTTCCAACACTAACGCACTAGTCTGATTTGCATCATGCAAGTCCTCTGATTCTAGAATTATTTGTGGGGAATCTAACAACGAGCTGAATGTTTTTTCAGGTTCAGTACCCACTTCTGAATTCACGAGCATTGGACTTGACAAATCAGAGCCTGCATTTGAACTACCAGCAGTGACTCCTCCAATGTTATCTGTTTCTGACTCGCAGTCGCTTCCTCTGCCGGTAAGCCAGCTGGGAAGTGGGAACTTTACCTCCACTGAATCTGTGCTGCTTAGGTCGCTCCAACCTGTGTGGCCAGAATCGACATTCAACCCATCCATAATCGACTCTGTGCTGCTCTCTCCAAACCATTGTTTTTTATTCTGATGCTTATCAGCGTCTTCTACATCACTGCCTGTGAATGTTTCTCCATGATCCAAACAAGTGGGAGAGTTCGCCATGGCGCATATATCGCTAATATTTGTAGTGTCGACATGAGTTTCAACAACAGTATGGAGGGGAAACTGGTCACCATTCTGAGCATCAATGGCCATGGAGCTGATGTTCCAGTCCTCAAAAGTAGCTGAGGGTGCATCTTTCTTATGATTCTCGATAGTAGTTGAAGTCGGGGGCTGATGGATTTCGTCGATTTCACTAATGATCTTGCTTGCAATGCCACTGTTGTCATCATGCACATCGGTTCCTTTCAAAGGGAACAACCTATCAAAAACAAATGTTGATATGTCATTTTTCCTTTCTTTTTCATTGCAGAAGACATCCAAGTGTTCGGAATCCTTGGGGACCTCAGCCTCTTCAGAAGCAACCTCAATAACTGGATCTCCATCTTTGCAATCTTCACTCTGTTCTTGTGCATCAAAAGGTCGGTTACATGCTGGAGAATTGGTTGTAGAGGATAACAATGCCTCCAAAGCTGAAGCCAATGCTGTGTCGATCGAGAATGCTGATCTATCATTCGACTGGTTCTTCTCAGGTGGAGCAAAAGCATCGTCGCCACTAGGGGAATAATCTTCAGAAAAGAATTCAGGTGCACTGAACTTCAATACTTTACCATTGCTGTTTCTTTCTCTATCCAAATCCAAGCTTTCATCAAAAAAGACATTTGATTTACTGTCTTGATTGCATTCAGGTGTATCATGCAGAGATCTTTTCTTTTTAGATAGATTCTCTCTCGCTGAACTTGAATTCGTATTACTGCTGGAGCAAGGAGTTTCATCCAGCTCAAATTCAGGTGCCCTGACAAGAAGGGCAGGGAAAATTTTATGAGCATCTGAATGTTCAGATATTGACATGTTAGACCCTGAACTCTGTTCTGGGTTAACTGAAGCATCATGATCTTTATTTTCAGAATCAGATCCAACACAAGCAAACTCCGGGACAAAGATTCTTGGTGACTTTGGTGGTCTGGAACAGTTGGTTCTTTCAGTAAGCAAATCCAGTTGCTGCTCTAGCTTCTGGAGTTTCATCTCAATTGCCACAAGAGGTTTTGCCATCTTATTTTCAACACTTGCACAGAATGTTTCTATTCTTCCAACTCGAGAAACCAGTTCTTCCAATATTTTCTCAATGCGACTGTAGCCCACATTGCCCGCATCATAACAAGGAGTGTCCGTATGGGCAGCAGGTACCTCCTGGCAAGAGCCTAAGTTGGCATTTTGAGAACTGGTCTGGACTGGAACTTCTTCACGAACGTCAATCGGAATTTTCTCACTAAAGTACGTTTCTCTCAGTATTTCCCTAGCTATACCAAACTTAGCATTCCCAGTTTCTTCTGCGGCAATAGTATCACATGTGTCCGAGATGCCTTTATCTCTTCGTCTGCTAATCCCAGATTTTGAAAATTGCAGGAGACCCGGTACAAGCATGGACAAGAAAGAAGTTCCATACATGTTATTTCCTGAACTCGTGCCTTGGTTGGAACCACTGGCTTCTGCGCCAACGGGGTCAGCATATATGTAAATTTCCTCTATATAAACCTGGCCTTTAGTCTGGAGAGAGAGCAAGCGAAGAGTAATAGATATGCAAGGACTGAGATCAGATATTTCTGCAGTTGCCTCATAACTAGTCTGCAATTAATTAAGTTACAAGATGAGCTTCAAAAACTATTGGCAAAAATTGAACTCTAGTAATATAGTTAACATACCTGAGCCTTTGGAGAAAATTTTACATCAGAATTACTTTTCAAAATCTCATTTTTGCCAAGAAGCACAGGTGAATCGGGAGCATTTACATCTACCCAGCCATCTTCATTGCTGCCATTAGTACAAGAACTCTTTGCTGAAGTTGCAGGCATATTTGAAAATGCTTGTTTTTTACTGTGATGCTCCATTGGGAGCGTTTGTTCACTGATTTCAGGTAATAGAACTTTTGTTGAAGCCTCTCCACAACGTACAGTGCACACGTATTCATTGCTTTGGCAGGGTTGTTCAAGAGCATGGTATATCTCATAAACATGTGCAGTGCTTCGCACATAGACCCTATGAATGTCGTGCTTCTGCCTGAAACAGACTGCAAAAATAGAATACTAATTGGCAATGGCTAACATGGATGACAGATATGCTGAATTACCTTTCTCTTAAAACATGTGTTGAAGTGCCATATGATAAACCAATCGGATATATAATCTTGTATATGTCGCTCAAATATTAGCACAAAAAACCTGAACATAGCTTGGTCAAGAAATTAACAGTCAGGTAGAGGTCTAAAATGATATGGTGTTATTTCCGTGAATATAAGAAAGTGTTCATCCTAAATTTTCCTTAATACTTTCTTGTGATCTGCACGCTCTCCAATTTCCTCTTAACCTCTGATCCCTGAGCAAGATAATTAAAATGCTACACAAATGTGGGAAACTTCTATGCTCTTGCTTAGTCAACTGATCATCCAAAGAATAACTATACAACCTGGTTTGTTTGTAAGTTGCTAAAATGGTATTGCAATTTCAATGATACTTATCAAGTTATTTAAGATCTTGAATGAAACACAAAACCGTGTGGATATTCCACGATCCACAAATGTGGGAAATTTGCTCTTGCTTAGTCATCTGGTAATCCAAAGAATAACTATACCACATGGACATTCTATAACATTTGTATGTAAAGTGCTAAAAGGGTATTGCAAAATTCCATGATATTAAGTAATTTAGAACCTCGAATGAAAATCTAAACTGCATGGATATTCCATTAGGTTTATGCAGAAACAAGTTGGAGGGTGAAACAAAGGAGCACAATACACACAGCATGTGGTTTTGCTGGGGAAGCACAGATGCGTGAGGGGATAGGGAGAGAATAGAAAAGACATCTGAGAAAAAAACTCCAACTCAATTTCCAGCCTGATCTCTTTTTATTAATCAAAGGTTCCTTTAAGTAGGTTGACAAGTATTATCCTAAATTAATAATAATCAAAATAAAATAAGTTGTCCCAATAAATCCATCAAAACTATATATAAAAATAAATTATCCATTCATTTAACAACCTAAAAAACAAAATCAAACTAAAGGGAAATTATAATTGATTCCAAATGATAAGAAATTTCATTGTTTTCTCTACATTTAAGAATTCCACTCTGCATCAGTTAGATTGCTTTCACGAAGAAAATTTCACCATCGCAAAAGCCTTATCCAAGCCTCAATATTGGCTTTAAGAATTGTTAATCTTTATAGCGATTATGCAAGTTTACCAGGGAACACCAAATGTTGTTTCATCTAGGAGAATAAAACTTGATTTACTTTTATACATCCTAATTCCTAACATTTCAGGTCCATGTGCTAATATTTCAACTGTTTTCTCTCCAAAACAGTCTATGCCTATTAATAAAAGGAAGATCATGTTTAGAGTGGGATTTTATCCATTAATTAAAAAATGATTTTTCCATAATCATATTCATGGGTTTCAAAGTGTGGACACAAACATTTTCTTAAAAATCAGCAATTCTTCTACAAGGATTCACTTATACTTTAATGTATTTATAGCTTTTAATCTTTCTCATATTGTCAAGATACAGGGATCCAAATAATATACATTCAAAGTCGATAAAAGTATGAAGCCAACCAATCTTAAACTAAGAAAAAACTTGGTTGATGTTGTTAAGATATAATTATAAACATCAATAGAAGTATAGACTAGTTGAAACTTGGCCTGCCGGCTAACTTATCATTCTGTGATCAGATGTGTTCAATTTCACATCACATTCTCTAGATACATACCATAAATTATTGGTGCAGGTTGTAGTCTCCCAGGAAGATATAAACCCTAACTTTAAATAATATAGCTCTTTTAATCCTGCTACAAAAAAATATGTAGACTATTCTTCAACAGATCAGAATATAAATGCAAGTAGGCAAGGAGGAACGGTCCGACATTCCTAACGCGGACCCCACTTCTGTCTGCGTGGCGGCGGAATCTCGTGCCACCGAGGGCGTGGATATTTTGGCGGTCGCGCCCGATCGTGTGCTCTTGGAGGACCCGATTACAGCGGTTGAGTTTTTGGGTCCGCTTGATGAAACCACTACTCTTGTGGAGCCCATTCGGGCTGCGGACTTGGATCTGGTGGTTCAACTCGGAGAGCCGGTCAACGAGGTGATACAGAGCTTGGGCCTGGTTGTCAACTCGGAACCAGATGTTATGGGTGGCGGTCCAGAGGCGATTCCACTCGCTACCAGAGATGCATGGGACAGCCTGAATGAGGGGATCACTCACGGCGAAGGGAGGCCGGCTATCCGGCTCCTCTGTTCTGAAGATTCGCAACATCGGAGGGACGGACCGAGCGGTGAGAGAACGGGAGCGGTGGAGGCACAGCTGAACCAGCACGCAGAGGTGCTCTCCTCAGGGCGAGGAAATGAGGTCCACTGCCCACCCAAGCGGGTGGGCTCTGATAGATTTGGGACATGTTATTCGAGAAAGTCTCCCAATGGTAGACGAAGGAGAAGGGCGGTCCTGCTGGAGGAGGCGGCTCGATTGGAGAACGGAGTGGTGACGGCGGAGGCTCAAGGATCAGGCCCGCAGTCAAAAACCGCTTCAAGCTGTTAGACAGGACGGTGGCCGAACATTTGGGCCCGGTCCCACCAAGGAGGTCAACCGATTTTTTATGTCTTTAAAAGTTCTATCGTGGAACGTGAGGGGGCTGGGTAAGCCGGAGAAGGGGAGGGGTGTTCTCAATCATACAAGAGACAATGGGGCGGACATCTTTCTTCTTCAGGAGACAAAGATCGACGCCGCATCCCCGGGTGCGATTTCGAGCCTGGATGGGGGTGGGGTCTACCTGCTGGCAGAGCGTGAGGCCCATGGTGCGTCTGGCAGCTTGCTAACAGGGTGGAAGAAGGATTTATTTGATATGCAGTCGGTTTATAGGTCACAGTATTGCCTATCCATGCAACTCCGGCATCGCTCTGATGGGCTGGAGTTCTTGGTGACGAACGTATACGGCCCAAATGGCGGAGGCGGGACCACTCTCGCGGCAGAGATAGAACATTTGGGCAACGTGGGGACGAATGAGGCGTGGCTGATAGGTGGAGATCTCAACATCACCCTTTTGCAGGATGATCGACCCTAGGGGCGTGGGGGCCTGGATCCGGGCTCTTCGATCTTCCGTGGGATGATTCATCGGCTCGGCCTATCAATCGTGGATGCGGCCGGTCGCGCTTTTACTTGGCGGAACAAGAACTCCAGGTCCCGCCTTGATCGGTTTCTGATGTCTCAGGGTTGGGTCGAACAATTCCCTCTCTCTCGGGCTTCGGCCCTAGCGCGGGTGCTTTCGGACCATACTCCAATTATGTGGTCGTCTGGCGAGGAGAGGTGTCGAAGGTTCTTTTTTCGCTTCGAGAAGAGTTGGCAGCTGGAGTCGAGATTCCGGGAGATGGTGGCGGAACACTGGCGAGGGTCGATTTCTGAGGGGTCCGCGGTTGGGGGCCTGACGGATAAGCCTAGATCTCTGAAGGCTCTCCTCTCCTCATTCGGGAAGGAGGTGAGGGTGTATCGTAGACTGAAGCGGGCAGAGGCTCAGAACGAGGTGGCTCATCTCGACGGTTTGGGTGACGAGGGAGGGCTTTCCGAGTCCGATTTTAGGACTCGGCAGGCCCTCCTGGAGGAACTTATTCTTGAAGATAGGAAGGAGGAGATGGAATGGAAGCAGAGGTCAAGGCAGAAATGGTTGAAGGAAGGAGACGCCAACACTCGATTCTTCCACTCGATGGCCTTTGGGCGGCAGAGAAGGAATTACATACACAAACTCGAGATGGGAGGCGTGCGGTTTTCGGGAGAAGCGACGATTGGAGGGGCATTGCGGGGACATTTTGTTGGGGCCACTAGAAGAAGGGTTGGGAGTGGATGGGGCTGGTGGGGAACCGTGGTTGAATACCTCTCGTCATCTCAGGCGGACGGGCTAACATCACCATTCACGAAAGAGGAGCTAAGGAGGGCAGTCGCTAAATGTGGAGGCCTCCCGGGCCCCGATGGATTTCCGATTCTTTTCTACCGTGAGTTCTGGGACTTGCCAAAGGATGACGTTATGGCCGTGCTTGTTGAGTTCCGCGACGACAATCATGGTTTTGAGAAGATTAACTGCTCGTTAATTTTCCTGCTGCCAAAGAAAGACAACCACTTGGGGGTGGATGACTATCGGCCCATCGCTATCTCCAATGCCATATACCTAATTATTGCCAAGGTGCTGGCTAACAGAATGAAAGGGGTCATGGAGACCGTGGTGATGCAGGGTCAGTCTACCTTTATTTCGGGGATACAGATGGCGGATGGTCTCGTCATGGTATCCGAGATCTGTCTTGAGTGGAAGAAGAAACGGGCCAAGGTTGCGCTCTGGAAGATCGACTACTCCAAGGCATATGATAGCGTGCGTTGGAAATTTCTATGGCAATCTCTGGAGAAGAGAGGCTTTCCTAGTGCTTGGTGATATGGGTGAAGAGGTGCGTTACTACGTCTTCTTAATCGGTTCTGGTTAACAGCAAACCGGAGGGGGACTTCTTTCAGCCGCAGCGGGGTGTGAGACAAGGTTGCCCGTTGGCACCCTTATTATTTGTAATTGTGGCTGACGCTTTGGGGGTCCTTTTCAAGCAGGCGGTCGAGGCGGAATGGTGCGAGGGGTTCCATGTTGAGGGGATCTCTATTCCCCTGCTACAATATGCAGACGGCACGGTTATCTTCATGGGAGGGACGGCCGATCAGCACTTGAACGCGGCCCAACTGGTGGAGATTTTTGGCGACATCTCGGGCCTCGAGATCAACAGGCAAAAATCCTCAGTAGTTACTTTTGGTATGGAGGAGGCTGATCGTATGGAGCTTGCTTCCATTTGCGGATGTGGGTTGGGAGATCTCCCAATCTCCTACCTGGGCCTGCCCTTAACCACATGGAAGCTGAGGAACAGAGATTGGGACCACTTGGTGCGTCGGATCGAACGTCTGGCTGGTTGGAAAGCTATCACGTTATCTAAAAGAGGAAAACTGGTTCTATTAAAACATGTTCTCTCTGCGATTCCGGTCTTCTACTCTACTAGAATCATGCCGATCGGAGTAGGGAAGAGAATTGAATCCACGATGAAACAGTTCTTTTGGTCGGACGGGAAGCAGTTGAGACACGGCCTCCATCAGGTAAAATTTTTTTGAAGACCAAAAGAGGGGGTAACACGCTATTGTGTCCTCCCCATGAAATTAATTAAAGAACGAGAAATGGGAACAGAGAATACAACAAAAAGGGGTCATAAAGAAGACCAAGCCTCCACAAAAGCCTTGGACCGAGATAACACATTTTCCCTATAGAACCTGCAGCCCGAGAACACCAAGGCATTTCTCTCCAACCAAATACTCCACAGCAACGACATAGGACCCAACACCTCCGCCCGCGGTCTGAGAGTAGATCGGAATGCCTCCCAAAATGCATCGAAAGATGACGCGTCAACCCAGTCGAGTCCCAGGTCGGGCCATGAATCCGCAGTGCATGGACAATTAAAGAACAGATGATCCACCGACACAATGGCCACCCCACACAGGTAACAGGAATCCGAAGTAGAGCCCAAAAACCATGCGCACCTGTCCCGAGTCATTAATCGCTTGCGCCTGAGAAGCCATAAAAAGAATCCGATGCGTTCAGGGAGGTGAAGCCCCCAAATCAAGGAGCAGTCCTTAATGAGGGCCTCGGATGGACCAGGCGGCGACCTCCGAATAGCCGCATAAGCCTCCTTGACCGAAAAATGAGCGCCTCTCCAAACCCAATGATCCCTCCCCCCCTGGGGGGCCCTCGCAGCCAGCCAGAGAATCGCACAGAAGAAGGAAGTCAGCGAGTCTTTGATCCGAAAAATTTGTGCAAAAACTGGGTATCCAGTTTCCATCACACCACACATCAGCAACTTTAACCTCCATGTCCGCCGCCAAGGCAAAGAGCCTTGAGAAGCGATCGTCCCCTCACAGGTCCAGTTGTCTAGCCAAAAAGCAAATGAGAGGTTGTTACCCAAGATTGGCCGGAACAAGTCCTGGAAGCGAGGAAGCAATGAGAGAATCCCCCTCCAAAACGAGGAAGCCGTACACCCGTAGTGAGCACAAGAGCCAAGGTGCTCCGGCAATCGTAGATACGACGGATCAACTTGCAGCACAGATCTTCAGAGCTCCCCCAAACACGGGAGACCACCTTCAGGAGTAACGCTTCATTCATAGCAATAAGGTTACGAACACCCAACCCGCCTTCTGCTTTCGGCAATGTGACTGAAGCCCAATCAACAAGATGTATGCCCCCGGTTGTCTGCCCGCTCCCGTGCCATAGGAATCTCCTCATAAGTCCTTTGATACGTACACAAATCCCCTTCGGTAAAATTCTCGCAGACATGAAGAACATGGGAATTGTCGCCAACACCGCTTTTAGAAGCACCAGCCTCCCTCCCCCCCTGGAGAGGATGGAGAAACTCCACCACGCCAACCTACCCTCCATCTTCTCAATGACCGGAAGCCAATCCGCCAACCTCGCCCTCCCGAAAGAAAGCGGCATCCCAAGGTAACAAACCGGTAGATTGCCGCAGCCCACCCCCAAGTCAGCAGAGCAAGAGCACGCCTCCTCCTCAGAGAAGGCAAAAGGCACCAAAATGGATTTGTCCCGATTTTGGACGAGACCCGAAATTTCCCCAAAGAGTTCCAGCACAGTAGCGACGGCCCCAACCTCCTCCCTGTCGCCCTCCACGAAGAATAGTGTGTCATCCGCATATTGTAACAGTGGGATATTAAGATTATCCTTGGAAACACCCGAGAACATGCCACAACGTTGCACCTGCTCCAACATGCATGCCAACGCGTCCGTCGCGATGACAAAAAGAAGCGGGGCAAGGGGGCACCCCTGCTTGATTCCCCTCTGAGGCTGATAGAACCCGCCCTCCGACCGGCCATTTATAAGAAACGCCAGAGAAGTCGTGGTAACACAACGCTTCATCAAGAAATCCAAGTGTCGGGGAATCCCCTCCTATGCAAAGCTTCCCAAAGGAAGCGCCAATCAAGAGTATCGTAAGCCTTGGCAAAGTCAACCTTCCATAGCATAGCCTTCTTACCAAGCCTCTTCCAATCCGCCACAATCTCATATGCCATAACGAAATAGTCCCCAATTTGCCTGCTGGAACGAATGCCGATTGGACGGGAGAAATAATGTTCGCGAAGACCCTACTAAGGCGGAGAGCAAACACCTTAGCCACAATCAGATAGAGCCCGTTGGAAAGGACGATTGGTCGGAAGTCCTCAATGCGCTCAGCCGCACCACTCTTAGGCACGAGAACAATCAGTGTCCGATTGATTTTCTCAAACCCCGCTTTGCACAAACACACCTCTTGAACCACCTCGAGGACCTCCCCAGCAAGGAGATCCCAAAAGTCCCGATAAAAAGACACAGGGAACCCGTCCGGCCCAGGCGCGCCATCCGTGTTAAGAGACCATACAACGACCCTAACCTCCTCCATCGTCACAGGCATAACCAGGCCCGAAGCAAGCTCCGACGACAGCCTTTCCGCCCCCGGCCCAACCAACGCCACCTACGAAGAAGGGACCTCGACGAGAACTCACGAAAGTGCTTGGCAATCACGTTACCCATCTCCTTGTCACCCGCAACCCGGACACCACCCACAACGACCGAACGCAAAGCATTTGAATGTCGTCTTCCGCTGGCAATACGATGGAAGAATGTTGTGTTGGCATCCCTTCCACGAGCCACTTGTGCCTAGAACGCTGGCGCCATTCCGCAACTCTTTTATTGTCCTCCAGCGCCACCTGCTGGAGAGAAGCTTCCCGCCTAGCGAGATTCTCGGAGGAGAGAGGGCAAGAGTCTTCGAGCTGGTCAAGGCCGGCAAGGACCTCCTCAGCCGAGGCCCAGGCCGCCTGACGAGCATTGCGTGACTCCTTGAACAAGCAGAGTCTTCCCCGCAGCGAAACAAGTTTCTGGAAGAATCTCGAGACCATCGAGCCCGAGACGATCGTAGAGGACCAGTGCAAGGAAACCAATTCGCGAAAAGATTCCTCGAGGAGCCATGCCTTCTCGTATCTAAAAAACCCCGCAGCGGGCTTTGCTCCCCCGAGTCCCAAACGAGTGGGGAATGATCCGAGCGGGTCCGGACCCTCGTTAAGGCAAAGCAAGAGGGGAAAAGAATTAAAAGTGAAGAAGACACCATGAACCGGTCGATGCGGGAGCGAGAGCTCGAGCTCCGCCACGTATATTTAGTGTCAGGAGCGTCAATTACCTCAAGCTCCAAATCGTCTAAAAGCTCCACGAAGTCAGCCGACCCCGGGTCATGGCCACCCTGCATACCCGGTCGATCGGTTGACAGCAGGGTAACATTGAAATCGCCGCCTATCAGCCAAGCTCCCCCCGGAAAGGAGGCTCTGGCCAAACGAAGGTCATCCCACAGTTGTCGACGGTCACCGGCCTGGCAAGGCCCATAAACACAAGAGACAACAAAAGACTTCAAAGAGGAAAGACAATCGAGAAGAACCGTCAGAACATGGGAGCCCCTTAGCTCCGATTGCAGGGCAAAGCTGCGATCCCTCCAAGCAATTAGCATTCCCCCCGCGGATCCAACTGCATCAACAACATGATACTCAGAGATGGGACCGGTGTCGAAAGAGCGCCACACATCCCGCGTGCAAGATTGCAACTTAGTTTCCTGAAGCAAAATGATGTCACAACCCCATCTGGTAAAATGGGAAGAAATCACGAGGGGTCGTAGGGAGGGAGGACTGGGAGTCAAAGATATCAGTTGTATGAACAAAGCACTACTTGCCAAATGAATTGTTAAAATATGGGGGCCATCCACTTTGCTGGTTACGACTCTGATGCGGAAAATTTATGGCGTGGGGGTGGTTTGATCACAGAGAGATTCCCCTTCGAGTCGCCGCTCTGGACAGGTATTCGTGAGGTGCTACCTTCGTTGGTCCATCGCTTTTGTCCCAAGGTGGTTGATGGAAACTCCTTCAGATTTTGGTGAGACAACTGGCTTGGCGATGGCTCTTTGGAGACGAGATTCCCGTGGCTTTTTGTGCTGGCGGCTGCCGAAGACGCGGTGATCTCGGAAGTGGATGTCGAGGGTGGGTTGTGGGCCCCTCCATTTGTTTCTGGATTGAGCGACCAACGGTTCGAGGATTTTATGAATATGCAAGCGCTCATTCCACCCAGGGGGAACCGCACTAGCGGCAGGGACCACTTCCAATGGGGGGGCAGCAAGTTCTCCGTGAAAAATACATACAAGGAACTCATACGGACTGAGGACCGGGAGCTCTGCCAGGATGTCAATATCATTTGGGCTAGAAGGATTCCCTTGAAGATAAAGATCTTTCTATGGTGCTTGAGGAGGAACCGTATTTGTGACAAGGTACGGAAGGGACGCATTCTTGGAGCCAGCATTCTTGGAGCCATTGACACAGGATGCGACAGATGCAGAGCTACAGAAGAGAATGTTGAGCACCTTTTTTTTCAAATGCCCTTCATCGGCTACAGTCTGGACGGAGGTGGCGGTTTCATGGGTGCGGACCGAGAACTTCATGAACTTTTGGAGATCCATTAGAATAGCGGGCGGCAACTAGAACGATGATTGTTCCAAGCCTTTTGCTGCCATTTGGGCCATTTGGAACGGGAGAAACGACACAATCTTCAACAACCAACGATTCTATGTAGAAAATATCCTTTCACATTGTAACGCCATGTATAACCAATGGATATCATGGTAATGTATCCTGAAACTTTTTAATGAAATTTTGGCGGTGACCCCCCTCAATTGGGGGGCTCACCCGTTGCTCTATCAAAAAAAAGTAGGCAAGGAGGATGGACATTGAGGGGCGATGCGAGAGGTGCTAGCGAGAGGAGAGGAGTTCGTAAAAGAGAGAGGGGGGAGTGAGTTCGTGGGTGAAGACGGAAGACCTGGTCGTGGTGGACAACCATGCCTAATCGTGAAGCCTCTGGATGGTGAGGGATATTTGCGGCCTAAATGCAGGCAATGTCGGCAAATTGTTATGAATTGGCAGGAATTCCTGGTAAGACCCAATGAGAGGGATGGAGGATCCCGTGTGACTGTTGTTGTAAGGAAGGCAATCTGCTTCAAGTACCACAAACCGTTCATCGCAAAAAAGATGGTGCTTCTATGGAGAGAAAGATGGAGGTTGATGAATCGTTGAAGGTGATTCTTAGTGTCTCGTGAGATCCTCTCATGGAGATTCTTCTGGCAGAAGGATATGTACTAGATGTGGGTAAGCACCGGAAGATATAAACCATCTACGCTTTGAGTGCTCTGAATCTATACAGATTTGGGTGATGGCAAGCTTGCTTGATGCATGATTAGAAGATGAGGCTGCATTCTGGGACACTATGGGCAGCACTTAGAGCAGCTCTATGGAAGGAAGGACTAAGGTTGCAGGTTATATGGATAGTGAAGAACAGAGTGGTCATACAAAATGAGAAGTTTTATTCTGAGAATGTGATTGAGCATGCTAGCATCCTTTATGAGGCCTATTTGTTGTAAATCTCTTTGTATATCATTCTTACTCAAGTATAAGAGTTAGGGTGTCCATCTTCTGGATGGTCACCCAATGGATTCTTTAAAAGAAAATGCAAGTAGGACAGACAACTGTTGACAATCACATCTTAATTTGGTTAAAGTATTTATTATTGCTTTAGTTCCGTTGGGACTAATATCCAACAAAATGTATGCCAATGTTCTCAGATTGCTAGTTGCTAGTTCTCAAAGCAAGACAGTTCTGATGATATTGCAGTGTCAGAAAACAAAGAAAATAGAGACAGTACCATATATGCTAGTGCAAAGCCACTACACCTCAAAAATTGACAAAGAAAACCATCATTGTATCCTCTATCCCAATTAAATTGTTTATCAGTCTAAAAGTTGATAATCTATTAGGATGTGTAGGGAAAACAACCCCATCATGAGTTCACTTGATTAAACACCTAGGGTATCCCCTTCCTTATATAGAAGTGAACGAATAACGCCATATTACAATAATACCCTTGACATTAAAAGAAAAGACTATATCATAAAGAAAACCCCATATGTGTAGAGCCTAACACTCTCCCTCAAGCTAGAGCAAAGATATTCGTCATGCTCAGCTTGGAGATACATCTACTGAAGAGAGTGCAACTTAGAGGTGTTGTGAACACATTAGCGAGTTGATTTTCTGATGATTCTAGTTTGGCCTTGATATGCTCTTTTTGGATCATGTCTCATGTATAGTGACAATCTACCTCAACATGTTTTGTTCTCTCCTAAAAGAAAAACTTTGCAATAAACATGGTAGCAGAATCATCTCACTAACTCCATCGGACTACAATCAGGGAGATGGAAATCTCTAAAGACATACTGACTCCACATCAACTCGGTAGTGTCTTGTGCCATAGTCCTATAATCATACTCGACACTTGACCAAGCCAAACAGCTTGTTTTTAGCCTTTCCATGCCATCAAATTGCCGTCAATATCGATGCAGAAACCTGTAGTGGAGTTCCTATCATTAAGTCAACCAGCATTATCTGCATCATTGTAGCCTAACACCTTCAATGACTTCAAACATATCAAAATCGTCAGCACTGTCCCAGTGTGCCTGATGGGGCTTATCCATGAATTGACCCTGATGGGGCTTATCCATGAATTAACTCGCGTGATTGACTGCAAATGAAATATCTGGACAAGTAATGGTAGCATATAACAGCTTACCAACCAGATCTATGTATTGTCTTGTACCTATGTATTCAGAAAAATCTTCCTATAGCCGTGCTTTCGAATCCATGGAACCGAGGCAGGTTCTGTCCACAGCATCCATGTCTCAGACAGCAGATTTGTAAAATACTTCCTCTATGAGAATCAACCCGTTACGGTTCCAAGATACCACAATACCAAGAAAATAATGAAGTTCTCTTATGTCCTTTGTTACAAAGTCCTCAAAAAGATCCTTCATTGAATAAACAATGCCACGTTCTATTAGAATTATATTATTCGCACGCATTGCAAAATTGCCCTTCATTGTCTTCGGAACATACAGAGAGTGGTCCACGGACAATCTTTTTGAAGTCTATTTTAGACACAATCTCAGATGATTTTTGTAACCATGCCATTAGACTTTGTTTGATACCATATATGTCTTTATGAAGCTGCATACCTTGCGATAATCCCATTTGGTCTCAAATCCAGGAGGCCAATGCGTAATTGCATCAAGTTGGTGAAGTGCCGAGGATAACTAAACACAACTGAAATCAGAATACATGTGGATGGTAGTCAAGCCATCGTACTAATAGTCTTGAGAAAATCGATAACATACTTTTGTTACCAACCTAGCTTTGTCTCTCAACAGATTCATCTTGTAAATGCTTAATTGTGAATACATATATACTACCAACAATGGGATCATGTGGTGGATCTATTAAGAGCCATGAACCCCTGGTCGTAGAACCCTCCATTTATTCCTTTTCATAGTCATGTGTCATTCAGGGATGACAATGGCATGTTAATGAGTCGATAGAACATTAACGGCAGATAACCCATCCACAAATGATTTGTAAGCTGCGGAGAGCTTATCCATAAACGCATAATTATAAATAGGACGGAAAATGCACATCCATTTTTCTTTCCTAATAGCCATTTGGATGTCTAGACTATCCTCAATCTGTTGTAAGTAATCATCCGCAGATTTCTCACAAATAGTCGATAGTGTCCTTATCCTCATCGTATACCTTAGGAACATGTGAGAATGACTCTAAAGGGGATGAAATTAGAATATTGGGACAACGAGAAGAAACAAGTCTGTTAAACGATAGTGTCCTGACAGAATGATTTTTCTTACTGAGATAGAGGGATTGAGATAGAGATCCCTGGGTCTCCATGTGTAGATGGAGACCCAAAGTTACAGTTACAAACGGAGGCGGCTCTATAATGAGTTGATCGGATTAGCCCTAGGGTTAGGATTTAAATGATAGTACCCAACACTCCCTTTCAAGCTGAACCATATATATATATATATATATATATATATATATATATATATATATATATATATCAATCCCGCTCAGCTTGTTCCAGCAATTATCGAACTGTGTGCGAGAGAGTGGCTACGTGAACATATCCATTATCTGATCTGTAAAGGGTACATTGAGAGTACAGAGCAGCCTTCTCTATATGAGGTCTCTAGTGTAATGGCAGTCGACCTCCACATATTTAGTATGTTCGTGGAACATGGAGTTGTTTGCTATATGCATTGTTGCTCGGTTGTTGCATTTGATCTTTGTAGTGTCATTGAGAGTAATATGAAGTTCTATGAGCACATATCGAATATATACCAGTTCTGATACTGTGCAAGCCATGGAATTTGTATTCACTCTCAGCACTTGGGCGAGAGACCACTGCTTGCTTCCTGCTTCTCCAAGTAACCAAACTTTCTGGAAGGTAAGTTCAAAAAACCGATAGTAGATTTTTGTCTATCATGCATCCTCCGTAATATACGTCAGAATAGACTATGAGATCAAAGGCATTACCTTCGGTAAGCAGCAAACCCTTCCAAGGAGATGACTTGATGTATCTTAGGAACATCATGCATGTGTCAAATGGGTTGATGTAGGAGGGTCCATGAAATGACTCAGTTTGCCAACTGCAAAAGATATATCTGGTCATGTAATGCTTAGACAATAATTTTCCCACTAATCACATGTAACAACATATATCTTCAATATCTCATGGCTCATAGATGCGTGCGTCCCTCGGGATCCATATTGTGTAGGCTTAGATCCTTAACATCCATGCCTCTTGGAGAAGATTTTTTTTAGGCCAAAAAACAGGGGGATACACTCAGCTGTGTTCGCCGCAAAATTTATTTATAAGAAAGAAAACGGAGAAGGACAAAGAGAAACGGCAACTAAAGCATACAATTAAAGGTCCCAATCATCCACCAATCTCGCGGAGTGTACCCAAACATTTTCCATATAAAACCTTTGCCCAGAAAAAAGAAGTGCATTTCTGCCCAGCCACAGGGCCCATATAATAGCAATAGGTCTAAGTAGCTCTCGTCGTGGTCTATTCCTGTTTCCCACCAATGAGCCGCAAAAGGAGGCCAAGTCCGTCGTGCACATCCAAGCCAAATCCGCCTCGTCCCAAATCGGATACGTTTTCGGACACTTGAAGAACATATGTTCAAGGGACTCAATCGCCTCATCATACAGGAGGCATCTATCAGAGATGGAGCCCGGAAGCCTAGCACAGCGGTCTCTCGTCATCAGTCTTTGCCTTCTGAACAACCACAAAAAAATCCAATACGCTCAGGGAGGCCCAGACTCCAAAAGAAGGCGCAATCCCGAAGCAACTCATCCGATCGTGAAGGGGGCGGTCTGCAAATCGACCCGAAAGCCATCTTGACCGAAAAGGTGCCCTTACACCACCCCCAATGGTCCCTTCCCGCAGACGGTCTCCCCACCTCTTTCAAAAAATCCAGCAACGTTAGAAATTCCTCGAGGCGTTGGTCCGAAAAGTTTGTGGAGAAAGTGGGGAACTAATTACCATCCGACCAGCAAAACGCAACAAACGCATTCTTATCAGCAGCCAAAGCGTAAAGGCGAGGGAAACGCATGCTCAAGCCCCCCCCCCCTCCCGTCCAATCATCAGTCCAGAAGGCAGGGATTCCCCGTTGCCGAGCACCGACCTGAAAAGCGAGAGATGGCAGGTAAAGACCTCCAACATCCCCTTCCAAACGGCGTGGGAGACCCCATACGAGACTCAGGTGGCGGCGGCGCACCACCTACATCATAGATTTTGCGCAGAAGTCTGCAGCACAAATCCTCCCCAGGGCCCCAAACTCTGCTCGCCCACTTCAAAAGCAAGGCCTCATTCATTTCATCTAGCCTCCGGACTCCCAGGCCCCCCGCTTTTTTAGGGAGCGTGATCACATCCCACTCAACGAGGTGCATCCCCCCGATCCACCACCATGTCTGCCCCATAAGAACCTGTGCATTAGCTTCTAAAGACGACTACGGATTCCCTTCGGCAAGCGATGAGTGGACAAGAAAAACACAGGGATCAAGGATAGTACCGTTTTTTAAGAGAACCAGCCGCCCCCCTTGGATAGGATGGCCGACTTCCAGCCCGCAAGCCTGGCTTCGAGCTTCTCAACAACCTGCAACCAATCCCGCAGCTTCGTTCTTCCCATCGTCAAAGGCATCTCAAGGTAGTCGATCGAAAGGGAGCTGCACTCCGAATCTAAAACCTGGCCACAAGCAATTGCCTCTTCCTCCGATAATCCAAAGGGGACAACCTTCGATTTATCCACATTCATGAAGAGTCCAGAGAGTGCGTTGAAAAGATCCAGTGCCACGGACATTCCGGAGGCCTCCTCGGCGCCCCCCTCAATTAAAAATAGTATCGTCCGCGTATTGCAGCAGCGGGACCTTCGAATCATCCCGCGAGTAACCCGCCAAGAGCCCACCATCAATCACACGGCACACAACATGCGCTAGTACATCCGCGGCAATGACAAATAGCAGGGGTGCCAGAGGGCAACCTTGTCGCACACGCCTACACGGTTGGAAGAAACCACCCTCCAGGCGGCCGTTCACCAAGATTGAGAAGGATGACGTCGTAACACAGCATTTCATCCAAGAAATCCAAAGATCCGGGAAACCTCTCCTCCGCAAAACCGACCAAAGAAACTTCCAATCCAAACTATCATAGGCTTTTGCAAAATCCACTTTCCATAAAAAACACCTGGTTTACCCCCCCCCCTCTTCCAGTCCGCGATGATTTCCAAGGCAAGTATCAGGCAGTCTGAAATGTGTCTGCCCCGGACAAAGGCCGACTGGAGCATAGACATAATAGTCTCCAGAACACGACTGAGCCTCACAGCGAGCACCTTCGCCACAATCAAGTAGAGAGCGTTAGAAAGAACAATGGGCCGAAAATCCTCAATGCGATCCGCCGCCATGAACTTTGGAAGGAGAACGATGAGGGATTTATTTATTCTCTCGAAACCAGCATTACCCACACAAAATTCCGAGACGACCTCCAAAACCTCCTTGCCAACGAGGTCCCAAAAATCCCTGTAGAAAGCAACAGGGAAGCCATCTGGGCCCGGAGCCCCATCTGCATTCAAGCTCCAAAGTGCACGCTTCAACTCCTCCAAGGAGACATCCTCCGTCAAATCCGTACACATAGAGGTCAGCAAAGAAGGCACCCCAAGCCCTGTCCACCTCCAGAGCTGTGGTAGCCTCCTCGCCGAGAAGTCTCTAAAGTGATCCACAATCGCATTCCCCATTTGTCTGTCACCATCCACGCGCATACCATTCACCGTAACCGATCTCAAAGCATTTGACTGACGCCTCCCGCTAGCTATGCGATGGAAAAAAGCCGTGTTGGCGTCCCCCTCCTTGAGCCAGGTATTTCTTGACCTTTGTCTCCATTCAGTGATGCGCTTTTGATCCTCAGCTGCAATTATTTTGTGAGCCAGCGAGCGAGTGGCCAGCTTATCCCTCGAGAGCTCCCTAAGATCCTCATGTGCATCAAGTCTACTAACCATCGCCTCTGCCTCGACCCTGGCAGCGTACCTGGCAACTCTGGACTCGTTCTTGAAAGAACATAACCGCGTGCGCAAGGACACCAGCTTCTGTACAAACCTAGACGCGGCCAAACCAGAAACCTCCTCGTTGGACCAGTGCCATACCACAATCTCTCTAAAATTTTCCTCCAACAACCAGCTCTTCTCATATCTAAAGAGACCCCTCTGCGAATGGGACTCCCCGGAGTCCCAGAGTATAGGTGAATGGTCAGACAAGGTTCTCGGGCGAGTCATCACAGAGGACAGCGCGAACAATTCAAGTAACTCTGCCGAAGCCAAAAATCTGTCAATTTGAGAACGAGAGTTGGAGCTCCTCCAAGTGTAAGCCGATCCCCCCATGTCCAAAACCTCCAGGGCAATTGAATCAATAATTATTTCAATCCCCAAAGTATCTTCGTGGCCCTAAGTGTTTGATCACAAATTGTCTTGCTAGTTGCTTCTTTATTTTTGTAACACCAATAAAGTCATCTCTTGTGAGGATGATATCATCTACATAAACGAGCATTGCCACAGTTCCTTTCCATTCTTTAGTATGAAGAAACAATGATCTACTGATGATTTATTGAGGCCCAGACTCTCTATCACTTCTGATAATTTTTAGAACTGGGCATGAGGGCTCTGTTTAAGCCATATATAGCTTTGTGTAAGAAGCACACCTTCTGGCACATCCCTTGAACCTCATAAATTGAGCAGTTGCGGCATGTATACTATCTCATGGAGGTTACCATATGGAAAAGCATTCTTTACTTCAAGTTGATGCAAAGGCCAGTCAAGATGTACTGCAACATCCATAAGGATTCACATTGTGGAGAGATAGGTGATCAGAGAGAATGTGTCAAAGAATTCAACACCATAGGTTTGTGTAAACCCCTTTGTTACTAAGCGAGCATTAAACGTACAATTGATCCGTCTGGCTTGTACTTCACTCTGAATACTCATATGAATCCAATCACCTTGTTGTAACAAGATAGATTAACAAGCTGTCAGATATTGCATGAAACTAGTGCATGCATCTCCTTTTCCATTTCTAGTTGTCATCTAGCATCACGAAAAGCCTCGGCATAACTGTGAATGGTTGTGCTGGATAGTGCTTCACCGAACTATCTATAAGCAGAGCCAAGTCCAAAAAAGGAAATAGCAGCCGAAATAGGAAGCTTAGTGCATTGTCAGGTACCCTTCCTAAGAGCTGCAGGAAGGTCAACCGCACCATTCACTTGGTCGCCTTCGCACATGTTTGTGTCTATGGAAGTAGAAATGCCATCAGTCCGTACAACTTTAGTCGAAGGGCATACCTGAGGAGGAGATGGTGCATGCTCAAAGGGTGTATCTTTATTGAGAATTAGTTATGAATGGAGCATCTTGCGGAATAGGAACTGGAAAAGGAGCAAGGTTTACTATGGAGGTAGAGGGGATACGTGTTCCAAACCTGGAATAAAATGGGTTAGAGTGTGTAATAGAGGTGTAATTGGATCTCTCCAAGATCCAATGACCACACCCTCATGTTTAATCCCACATTTACTATCAGTGGGACCTTGGTCTATTTGTGGGGCTATATAAGGAGCCTCACTGTCAGTACGCATAGAGAGATTGCAATAGACGATCCATCCCTTTGAGGCCTTCTCTCGCGGTTTCATCCCACTCCTTTGGGAGTAGGGTTCCACGTCAAATCTTGAGTGTTTCATGTTTCATATTTCTTTATTTTGTTCGTTCTTGTTCTGATTACACTTCCATGTTCTTAAGAAGCAGTCGACAGTGGCGACAGTGCTTCTCCTGGTCATGGCACAGCTGTGAACAGCGCAAACTTTCGATTAAGCATGGAAGTTGCTCATCTGGGCGAGCAAGCAGTGTTACGCAGCAATCAACGAGATCGTGAGCACGCAACTGACACGCCTCTACACGCTTCGCCATATCCCGGACCTACTAACGACCGGGAACATCACCCTCACATAGACGCTCAAGCTCCCCATGCATTGTGACATTGCTGGTGACACCTCCCTCTATAACAACAAGAAATCTCCACCTCCCTCAACACCACCAAGACAAAATCGAAGGTTAGCGAACCATAGAGAGCGATCCGGTAGGAGCATCGTATGGTGGCAGTGGCATCAGGAATCAAGAATTGGGTGCTATGATGGGTTCCATCGAGCCATAAAAGCAATGGAAACCGCAAAAGAATGGGCTCAATGCTCTTTCTTGGTTTTTCAAACCCACTAGATTTGTCTTTTTTATGCCTCATTCAAACCCAATCAAGTTTTCAAATTCTGATATAGATATCGTATCGACACCATGTCGAAACGAAATTTCATCAGAATTTCAACGAAATTTCAGTAAATTTCGATCATATTTCGCTCAAATCGAGCAGCATTTGTGAACGAAGACCTCCATATCGGCATTTCACTTGAAATTTTGGCCCCATGTCGAAACTGAAATTTCGACGAAATTTCATCGATATTTGCGAAATCTGAAACCATGGACCCAAAGGGCCCGTATTTGCTGTAACAAAAAGGGCTAAGAAAATGACGTATTGTGCCCATATATATAATGAGAGGGGGATATGCTCTTGGGCCCAATCGTGAGCTACAAATTACAAAAAAAATTAGTTGATTCAAAAAGGAGGAAAGTTGAGAAAAAAAATGAACGGCTTCAAAAAATGGGTTTTTTTAAAGGCTATCGTACAAAAAGAAGCCGTACGAAGAAAACAAAAGAGAGGATAACCAAGAGAAAAAAGAAACTATTACAAAAAAATGATTTGTGCCCAAAAAACACAAAAAGAAATAAAAAGGAAAAATACATAATTTGTTTTGATTTCTCCTAACTTGATGATACATGCTCTTATTCTATCAAATATGGGAGAAAGGGAGAGCTAGATAAGGCGTATATTCTTCTTCTTGAGATGTATCTACAGGACTTCTACTGCCCGTCCACGACTGACAGACGGACACTCCAGACTATTATTGTTATCAGTTGTCTTCACCGAGCATTGACTACTACTCCGTGCTGGAATTTTTTCTTCTACTGCGACTCTTCTCGAAGCATAACCTGGGATCGCAACGACTACTACAGGCATGACTGAGGCTCTTTCCTGATGACCTGAAAGTCGCGGACACATATTCGAGCGAGGTCTCTACCAATAGTGGTTCTTCAAACATGGTATCTCTATCCTCGTCTAAGTGGGGGGTCTCTATCACTGTCTCTCTCAGATGTATCGAGCGAAGATGTGATGTATACTTTCCTTTTGCTGCAAGCTGCAACTTTCTCAACTCCGACTTGAGGGGGAGTGTTGGAGTATAAAATAGATGGGTAATTGGATCTCTCCAAGATTCAATTGCTACACACTCATGTTTAGTCCCACGTCTACTACAAGCAAGGGCTCCAATCTGTCTATGGGGCTATAAAGGAGACACACACCTCCTGTACTCATTGAGAGATTCTAATAGATGATCCAACACTTTAAGGCATCCTCCCGTTCTTTCATCCCGCTCCTTTGGGAGCAGGATTCCACATTAAATCTTGAACATTACATGTTTCATATTTCTTTATTTTGTCCATTCTTCTTATGATTATGCTTCTACATTCTTATTTCAACAAAAGTGAAGGGACACAGAAAATATAACACCCGTACTGTTGTAGTGCTTCCTGGATCCAAGATTGCAGCATCGATATTGATTCCTAGGGTACCTTAAGAACACAAATTGCATAGCTATGGTAGCTAGTTTGTCTTTTCCTAGACCAAGGAGGCGAACAAAGGCCACAATCAAAAACTTTAGGATGAGCACGGAACACATCTTTCCCTCAAAAAAAGGACCTTAATAGGAACATGCTCATCAATAGAGGTAGAGGGCATGCGATTGATGAATAAGGTGGCAGTAAGGACCACATCTCCCTAATATGTGGAAGGAACATAATAGTGGATAAGCAAGATGTGTGTGATGTCAATGATATGCTGATGTTTGCGTTCATCAAACCATACTGTTGGGACGTATGAACACGTGTAGCCTAATGCAAGATTTAATAGGAAGATGGAAAAGACGGCATATTGTGAGAGAGGAATTCCCTAACATTGTCGGCCTAATAGCTTTGACAGATGTACCTTCAGAGAGATGGAGCAGTTGTCCACATGATGTAGCAGACCAGAATCCTCCAGGTGGAGATTCATTTTCAGTTGCAGCGAGTCTGATAGGCGCAATATAGAGCGCATGCTCTCTGATAAGAAGATTCGGTTTGACTCACTCCAGATTGTTTGTTCCTCACCTACATGACATGAGAAGCCAGTTGTGTTTGCGTTGAGTTGATATTGCATGCAGTGTCTTGTATGACGAGTTTGAAATTTCTTTCTGTTTGTCCAAGTTGAGCATTGCATGCTCCAGCTTGAAGGGGAGTGTTGGAGTAAATGTGTTGTGTGTCACTTATGTGGTAGATGGGTAAATGGATCCCCCATCCAGTTTGTAGTCCCACATCTACCAGTGTGGGACTTGGAGGGTTTGTAGAGGTATATAAGAAGCCCCAACCTCCTATATCAGATGAGAAAGTTCAATAAATGAATCAACCCTTTAAGATGTTCTCCCATGCTTTCATCATGCTCCTTAGGGAGTAGGGTTCCACGTAAAATCTTGTTGTTCTTCATTGTTTATTTTCTATTTCTCTAATATTAGCTTCCACATTCGTAGTTTCTAACCGTACCAAATTGAGTCTTTATTTCATTTATAAATCAAATAACAATGGGAAATAAATCAAATTCATTTTTCAATAAGAAATTCCATGAAAAATGAGAGAAGTCATCCACAAGAACAATGTTGTATATGTTTCCCAAACAATCAGGATATCAGTTGGATCACCATACATCAAGATAAAAAAATGGTAAAATCTTCTCCGACTACAAGTAGGGTCGGCAACATGGATTCTTGTTCAAATTCATGTTGAATGATTCAACTATTTTTAAGTTGCTTGCCGACTACATAGCGCAAACCCCACAAGGGGGGATTTGAACCCCGGACTTTTAGGTAGTAGATACCCTGCACTACCACTAGACCATTTAAACAAGCTAAAAAAACGATACTTGAATGGATGGTACGGAAGGAAAGGAACTCTTGTGATGCTTCCCCAGTTGGCAAGCCTTACACTCTACGCTGATAGTGGGAAGGAGATGGGGAAGGATCCATCATAGTTTCAAGTGAGAGGGATGACCCAAATGTTGGTGCCAAAGATCGTTGAAAAATTAATCCTGGAGTAGGTTGCAATATTAGATGCCTAGCTGAGATGGAAGACACCTCCTTTACGGTACATACCAATCACCCTATCAGTCAGTATGTCTTGAAAAACACAAGAAACATCATCAAATATAGCTTAGAAGTCGAGTTCCATGTAAATTTGACTGATTGACAGACGGTTGATGGGAAACTCATGAAAAAAAGGACATTGTTGAATCTGATGTTAGGGTTGAGGTGGAAATCCCATTTTTTTCCTAAATGGATGAAAATTTACTATCTGCAACCTGGACCGTTCATCCAACGAGAACTTAGTGCTTTTGATGTGGTCGAATTCGTTCCCCACATAGGTGGGTAAAGGCATCGTATCAATCTTCCATTTTGTATTTTGCAAAATTTTGGGTTGAGCCAACGTACATACATGTACAGACGTGGGTAGCGGTCTCTGGAAGGTCACTCGGGTGTGAGTATGTGGTGTCTCAAGGATGGAGCATGCTCAAAAGCTACATCAAATCTTCAAAGTTCCCTTTTAAGACTACCACATCCGCATTAGTAATAGCTCAAGGAGTAGGTAGCCATGCCTGTTGTAGCAGACAGCCTCGGAGTACATTATTTTGTGGTAGAAAGTGCATTAGATGGTGTTACGTCCTCAGCTTCGTATAAACAACCATGACCACGGCTCTTGTATCGACCATGACCTCCTCATCAAGATGGGGCAGCAAGTGCAATAACCTAATCCTTGACCTCATGAGTGTTGGTGTGAGAGATTGGTAGACAGTTCAGGATATTGTAGACCTCCTCGGTAGTGCAGAATAAAGACAACAATCATCTTATTTCAAGCCGCAACATAGCTCGGATCAATCCCAGTCAAGAATAACATATTCGCCATGTGTTGGTGGTTTTCATTTGGTGAGGGGCAGGTACATAATAGAATGCAAACATTGTATCTTTCAAACAAAGATTTCAAGAGACGAAGATACTCAACTAGGAGGACGCCATGCTTGAGATTCATCATATCAAAGTATGTCTGGAACATCCTGTCGGATATCTTTTCTTGTTCATATGTGGCTTTCACTCTTTCTTAAAAAAAGAAATATGTGCCTTTCACAGAAGTCCACATGTCATAAGCAATCGTGTATTAGACCAGCTCATCTGCAATTATGGTGATGATGTTTACCTTTACCATGAACCATGAGCTCACCAACCCATCCTCTTTCTCCCATGTGGCATGCTTGCATGTCTTGATAGTAGGCTCTAGCTCAATCAAAACATACTCCTTATATCATCGCACGATCATGAAGAACATCTATGATTATTTAGGGCAGTTAGTCTCGTCCATCTTGGGGTATCGAGCTAAATAAGGGTAGGCGGACACTCCCTTCCTTGAATCCAGTAGACATCACTTCTGGTCTCTAATTTCGGTCCTAGACACGCTTGGGGAGATATAGGATAAATGATAAACACTTAGATCATATCACAATGAATATTATCAGAATTTGCCTAAGAGTAGTCAGCCGGAATCCGTAGGGGGTTTTAAAATTGAGAGTGCAAACATTAACCCGTGTGAGATGTATCGTCGGGGCTCATGGGGGCCTGGAGATCTGGAGGGACCGATTGGTGGTGGTGGAATACTATTTGATGATGGGAGGATGGGGTGATGGCATGAGAATAGGTGACTGAAGGGGGTTTTGCGATCGGGTGGTGCACTGGAGGGGTATGGGAGGATGGGGTTATGGTGCTGGGGAGTCGAGCAATGGGTTGAAGGGTGTTGGGAGGGGGTAAAGCAGTGGTATTGGACGGTATTGAGGGGCATTGAGGGTGTTGGGAGGTTAGTTGGATGGTTTTGTGGGGTCGAGAAGGGGGTTGACGTCGGGCATGGGGACGATTGGGGGAGAGACTGGTGGCAAGATAATCTCTAAGGAGGAGAGGTGCGTAGAGGAGAAGGAGGGCGATGGGGGTGAAGGGGAGAATGAACGAAGAGAACCGCTCTGATACCAAGTTAAAACTCAATGATTTTTCTTATTGAGATGTGTTGGGAAAAATAGAAGAAGTGTTTATTCCTGTAACCCTAGGTTCTCTAATATAGAGGAGAGACCTATAGGTAAATTAACAAGATAGGCATAAAGAAATAAAATAACCAAAAAGGTACATAGGAACATACAAATATCTCTACACTCCCCCTCAAGATGGAGCATAGATGTCAATCATGCTCAGCTTGGACGAACACTTTTGAAATGGCCCTCTGAGTAATGCCTTGGTGAAGAAATCTGATGTTTGCTCTCCTGAACTAACATGAGAGGTAGAAATCAATCCCTTCTGAATTATATCTCTCGTATATTGGCAGTCAACCTCAATATGTTTCGTTCTTTCATGGAATGCGGGGTTGTTTGCAATGAATAAGGCAGCTTGATTATCATATTGTAACCCCATGGGTAGAGGAATGTCAACATGCAAATATGCTAACACTGCTTGAACTCACATCATTTCTGTACTTGCTTGCGTCATCACCCTATACTCAGATTCAGCACTTGATCTGGCCACAACAGTTTATTTCTTGCTTTTTCAAGAAACAAGAGAACTGCCAACAAATACTGCAAAGCTCGAAGTGGACTTCCTATCCTTAGGACATCTTGCATAGTCAGCATCAGCACATGCAGATACAGAGGGAGTTGTTCCTTTCTTGAAAGGTAATCCTGCACCTGGAGAGGATTTTAGATATATCAATATCATGTATATCGCATCCATATGCACTTACCAAGGTTGCTCCATAAACTAACTCACTCGACTCACTGCAAACGAGATATACGGTCTGGTAATAGTAACATACAGGAGCTTTCCCACCATCTCTCTATATCTCCTCTTATCCACTTCATGTGTATCATCATATAATTTCATGCTAGGATCCATAGGAGTAGTAGATGGTCGGCACCCGATCATGCCAGTCTCAACAAGCATATCTGTAACACATTTTCTTTGGGTCATCAAAAGACAATGTGCATCCTAGTAAATTCTAACCCTACGAAGTACCTTAGAGTACCCAAATCCTTGGTAACAAATTGACGTCCAAGAAACTCTTTTGTTATTTTTATCCCCTACATATCATCTCCTGTAACGAGAATATCATCAACATAGACATATTATGACAACAGTACATATAGGCATCTTCTGCACAAAAAGTGAACGGTATGCATTAGACCTCTTGAACCTCTATTTCTCAATCAAATCCGAGAGCTTTTGAAATCAAACCCTTGGGCTTTGCTTAAGGTCATATATCTCCTTATGGAGTCTACAGACCTGCTGATACTCCCCCTCAACAGCAAACTGCAAAGGTTGCTGCATGTAAACTTCTTCATGTAGATCTCCATACAGAAATGCATTTTTAACATCCAACTGAAATAAATGCCAATCACGTACCACTACTATTGAAAGTAGGATACGTAGTGTAGAGTGATGAGCCACTGGAGAAAAGTGTACAAGTAGTCCACGATGTATGTTTGAGTAAAACCGCGTGCCACAAGCCTTACCTTGTAGCGATCAATGCTGCCATTTACATGATGTTTAACTGTAAACACCCATTTGCAACTGACTACAGACGCCCCAAGAGGAGCAGACACCAAACTCCATGTTCCACGAGACTGCAATGCGGCCATCTCTTCCTTTATAGCCAAGCGCCAGCAACTATCCTTTAATATTTCCTGATAATTCCGTAAAATTTCTACGACAGGAAGAGCCACAACAAATCTCCGAAAATCCCATGTTAAACGATGAAAAGAAACCTGCGAAGCAAGGGGGTCAGAAGCACAAGACCGCATCTGCTTGCGAACTGCTATAGGAATTTAAGATCATTGAGAAACTCCTCCATCGGTTGGTCGCCATTCTCCTGCAAATATCCCTATCGCCATATCCATCCTTAGAAGTCATGTTATCAAAACAAACCGAAGGCATACTGGATGATGGGCGATGTCCAGGAGTAGAAGTAGTCTGACGGGTATAGAACTTAGGTAATGGAGGAACAATAGGCACATGCGACTGGGTAGTAGGAGGGGGTGGTGAAGGAGGTGGCGGGGCCACAGACATGAGAGGAGATGTCTGATTCGTAGGAGGAGACGGCACATATACTTCATCATCAGAATCTGACGAAGACAATATGTCTCATCCAAAATAGACGAAGGCATACGATTCACCAGGTAACATGCCGTAAGGACAGCATCACCCCAAAACGAATGTGGGGTACGACTCTGAATAAGAAGTGTCCGATTGATATCAAGTAAATGGCGATGCTTTTGCTCTGCAACACCATTTTGCTGAGAAGTGTAAGGACATGTTTGATGAATAATACCATGGGATGAAAAGAAATGGGATAGAGTATGTATACAGAATTCCAGAGCATTATTTGTTCTCACAAATTTCACAGAAGAAGAAAAAACATTATGCACTTCATTGATAAAGATTTTGATCATATCCCCTACTTCCAATTTATTTTTTCAATAAGAAAACCCATGACAAACGAGAGAAATCATCAACTGCAACAAGATAAAACATGTGTCCCTGATGATCAGGGACACGACTCGGACCCCAAATGTCAGCATGAAATAATTCAAAAGGGGAGCTACTGCTCCGACTCTGACGACTAGGGAAAGTCGACCGACGATGCTTCCCCAACTGACAAGCTTCGCACTGGAAGGAAGACCCTGGTGATATATCTGGCAAGATATGACACATCTTCTAAAGAGGAAGATGACCAAAATGTAGATGCCAAGTGAAGGGAGATACTGGTCCTGTTGAAATAGAGGATGCGCTTGCATAGGGAGTTCGGACCAGTCGATAAAGATCACCTTGCTCACGGCCACAACCAATCACCTGCTCGTAAGAATGTCCTGAAAAACATGAGACGATGGGTCAAAGATAGCTCGGCAATGCAAATCCTTCATAATCTGACTGATAGATAATAAATTCGTAGAAAAATCAGGGGTATATAAATAGTTCTGCAGACGCATAGAAGATGTCAAAGTAATCCCCCCATGTCCTGTGATTGGGGAATGAGCCACATCGGCTATTACCACAGTTCTTCCTGGGTGAACCTGTCTGTATGATGTAAGCTGACCTTTGTCTCCGCATAAATGGTGCGACGCCCCAGATTCCATAATATACTCTGTAATGTCATATCCATAACAGGATGTAAAGGCATAAGTACTACCTGAGGTGCTGGCCGTAACAGAAGTACTAGCGGAGGCGGAGGCTGCGACATCGGAATGGCCTCTTGGAGATGGTAAAGGAGGCATGATATCTCGCAATCCGGCCATGAGATCATCAAACCTCTGATCGGAAGTAGAAGCTGCGGGAGACTCAGTATGCTCCGCTACACGGGCTGATGCTGAGAAATCATGCTTGAAATAGCATGTTTCCTCGGTATGACCTGGGCAATGGCAAAATGTGCAAGGCTGACGAATGTGGATTCCTCTACCACGAGGTCCACGACCACGAAAGAAAAAAGAGACTCCCCTGCTTCGAGAGGGTACCATTTCCGAAGAGGTCTGACTAGTGGCAGTGGTCGGAACAGTGATCATGCTGGGTCGGCGAAAAGCTTCCTCCATAGGAGGAATAGTAGCGTCCACAAGAATCTGGGAACGAGTGGCATCATATTCAGGATCCAGGGCTGCTAAGAATACACCAACAATGGTAGCATTCCTATATGCCTTCTGTTGCTATGGGGTTGCCGTGAGTGGCATGAAGCTGTGGAGCTTCTCAAACATCACATGCAAGGATGTATACAGTGAATGGAGAGGCCGTTCGTTCTGCCTGATAGTGAATATGTCATGCTGAAGTTGAAGATCTTGGTTTCATTCCTTACATGTGAGTAAGTTGTTGCAAGGATATCCCACATAGCTTTAGTAGTGGGCCGATGTAAGACATCGTGCTATCTCTATCGTTAAAGTCCCTGAAAGTCAGACTTTGGCATATGCATCATCCGCCTCCCATGAGGTGTTCACCTCTGTCTTCTCCACTAGTTCCTCCTCAATAAGAATATGTTTCTTACTATTCGACTTCATGAAGCTCATGAACTGCATAGCCCAGAGCTCATAGTTCATCCAGTCCATCTTGACAATAGGTCTTGGACCTCAAAAAACGCATGTGGCGGGCACATCAACCTTGTTTTCTGACATATTGCCGGTGGAATATGACTAGGGTTTTATAGACCAATGAATGAGTGTCTACACAGATATGCAGGGATTTGAATGCATATGTAGACTTATGCACACAAATCCATTAGCCTGGCCGAAACCCTGCGACGAGGCAGAAGAGAGGTAGCCAGCAGCTACAAGGGCCGACGACCGAGGAGGAGGCAATCGGGTGGAGGGGCCGCTATGGTGACAACAGGCGACGACGCTGCTAGGGCAGTAACGGGAGGTGGGGCCGCTAGACTGCGGCAGCAGAGGCAGCACCAGCAACGGAAGGGGTAGAGAGAGACGACGGCGGCAGGAGGTGGTAGGAATAGGGTTAGGGTACGGAGCACCGGTCTAGAACCGTGGCTTTGATACTATGTTGGGAAAAATAGAAGAAGTGTTTATTCTTGTAACCCTAGGCTCTCTTATATAGAGGAGAGACCTATGTATAAATTACACAAGATAGACAGAAAGAAATAAAATAACCGAAAAGTACATAACATAGAAATATCTCTACAAGATGGAAAACCTTAAGGCTCCTTATATAGACGAAAATCTAGGGTTAGGGTTACAAAAGGACTCTATACTGAGTTGATCGAATTAGCCCTAAGGTTAGGGTTTACATAATAAATTTCAACAAAGCTTAATCCTCTTCTTGGAAGTAACCCCACTATGAGACCATGGTTCGAAATTTCATCAATATTTCTGCGAAACTTTAGTTTCGAGCATCTAGGGAAATCGAATCAGGGATACTATCAATTTCTTAGGAATTGATGATATACATAATTATATCAGGGATATATCATCGATATTACGATGTATAGCCAACTTCCGTTCTTTATTTTTTATTTAAAAGGGGGAATGTAATCGATTAGGGCCACATTTTGCCTATACCGCTTGAATTGCCTTTCAATTGAACATGTATGTTTGCAAACACGAAACCAAATTTTGTTCTGTGGACATTACCCTCGAGTCCCCGTGGAGTATCCTATATATTAACCACACATTAGAAACATTAATTTCCAAAAAAAAAATTTCATATGCATTTCTCCATTTTTAAATAACTTGCGAACAATATCGATGACATGTCGACGATATTTCCTCCCCTACGCTGGCAAAATGTCAGTGAAATCGACATTTAAGGCCATGTATGAGACGAAGTATGCATATGCAGATACACATTCTTAGTCGTTTCAGGGCTAACCAAACCTTATCTAGTCGTGGAATAATAAGGAACATACTCAAAGAGCGTGGTATCGACACATATATAAAAGCATGTTTTCAAGATCACAAAACCGATACCCCTTGTGGGTAGAATACCTGATGCATTGTGGAATGGAGAATTGGGGCAAAATTAAGATGTGTCCATCCATCTAATTTTGTTCCATTAGGGTTTTCTATCCATTAATTAGTCTAATTAAATTATGGTAAAGTTAATTTTATTTATGTCTAATTCAATCCATTGCAATTTCTATTTCCATTGCAATTTTTAAAGTTAGTTTTTTAGATGGAGAAATTTTAGGATCTTCAGTTAGGATTTATTTCATTTTTTTCATTTTATTTTGTAATCTTGCTTCTCTTATATAGAGGGGCATGGTTCAATGTTTAATGAGTAGAATTAAAAATAAAAAATTGGAGTTTCTCCAAGTATCTCCCCCTTCTCTTCGTCCTCACTCTAAATTTCTTCCACCAACTATATTCCACCATAGAAATTTTCCTGTTTGCATCAATTGATATCAGAGCATGTACAGGTCGTCCTCACGATCAGACGCCGCCAGCCACATATAAATAGAAAAATCATACCCCCTTTAGGGTGGGACCACAATAATAAAAAGAAAAGTAAAATCAAATTAGCATGCCCTAATTCAGTCTTGTAAAAGTCGCCCGACTGGCCCGACTATTAGGTCCGACTAGTCTAGTCAGTGGGGTGGACGACCGGGTACCGACTAATTCCGACTACGTACACTAATCGACCATTTTTTGCTTGGAGATATATTTTTTTAGTGTTTTGCTTTTTTATAAGAAAACTTATTATAATATGCTTAATGTTTTATTTAAATTCAATTACTTCTTTTATTTTATTATGGTAGTCTAAGACTCTAAACATGTACAAAATATATGTCTAAAAATGAGTTATATATTTAAAATAATCATAAAATTCAAAGCCGATTAAAGTCCGACTAAATCCGACTAGTCGCCCGATTGCTGATTGATCCTTAGTCGGTGACCAGCCGATCGAGTACCGACTACCGACTTTTGCAACCTTGTCCTAATTGGACTCTAAATATCTCCGACCGACTACGTAATTGATTTGGAGATCACGAGTGACCTCCTTATTTAAATAAAAATTAAATCGCAGCGGACTCAAAATGGCAAAGTCGTCTCCCTCCCACTATAAGTAGGGTCAGCTACATGGATTCTTTCTCAAATCCATGTTGAAAGATTCGAATGACTTTTTACCGAATGCAACTCCCACAAGGAGGGATTTGATCCATGGTCTTTTGGGTGGTAGGAACACTACACTACCACCAGACCATTTAAATGGGTCCAATTAGCCATAAATAAAATTAACTTGACCCTAATTTAATTAAACTCTAGTGGTGAAGAAATGGTGAAGGAATCGAGGTGAAGATTGGTGACGATAACATTTAGAAGAGAGATTTTTTTATATACATGGGATCTATTTTGAAACATAAAGGGGAAATTGATGGAGACGTTACTACTAAAATAAATGCAGCTTGGCTAAAGTGAAGAGGAGCATCTACAGTTCTCTGTGGTAAGAAAATTCCTTTGAAAATCAAATGAAAGTTTTACAAAGCGACCCTGAGACCTGTTATGCTCTATGGATCCGAATGCTGACATGTGAACCATAGACATGTGCAGAGAATGAAAATAACAAAAAATGAAAAAGCTAAGATGGATGTGTGAACACACATGTAAAGATCGGATTCAAAATGATGCAATCAGAAGGAAAGTTGGTGTAGCTATGATCGAGGATAAGATGCGAGAAAATCGCTTAAGGTGGATGGGCCATTTGCAAAGGAGGTCAGCCAATGCACTGGTGAGGAGATGCGAGTTTTGGGATGTTGAGACAGCTAAGAGATGGTGAAAAAGATCCAAGAAGTGTTGAAATGAGACGATACGAAGGGATCTTAGTTTTTTGGATCTAAGCCCGAAAATGACACAAGATAAATCTGAATGGAGGCAAAAAATCTATATAGCCGGCCCTACTTAATGTGGGAAAAGGCTTTGTTGTTATTGTTGAAAGAAAATTATTTTAGATATTATTTTGAATGTTGGAATTCTGTTGATTTTGTTAATAACATGTTATCATTTTCAATGGATGACTATTATTTAGTGTTTTAGTAGAAATGGCACCTAAAACGAAAGAGGACAAGATGGAACACAAAATAGGTCTAATCCTGCATGGAAGTATTGTACGGAGGTCGAGTTAAGGAGAACAAAAAAGAAGGGTTACAAATACGTAAGTTGTGACTTTTTCAAGATCATTACAGGTGTCATTGCAAGATTAAAGGAATATTTGTCAAAAAAGTCACAAAAATGTGAGTGGTTGCCCAAATGTACCAATTGAAGTGGAGAATAAAATCAAGCTATTTTTTATGAAGAGAGAGAGCTGGAAAAGAGATCACTTGAGGAGATGGAGGAAGTTCGTCGAGTGGGTGCATATGCAATACAGGGAGGGTATGGTTTTGATGAACATGTCCCCACTGGATCTAGCGGCGCTCAACAAGATAGAGGTCCTATGGATCTTTTTATGGGAGGAAAAGGGACATGAATGACAAGTGGAATTGGCGGGAGGGGAACCATCCAAGAATATGTGAATCAAACCACATTAAATGTATTTTGGATAAAGGAAGAGAGGAAGAGATGTTGCCTAAGTGTAGGGATATTTTTCATAGAAAATGGGCTCTGTTTCAATGTCGCCAATACACGACATTGGTGCAAGATATCGGCAACTTTGGGAGGGGTTTGAAATCTCTGAATATGCATGAATTGAGAACTTGGATATTGAAAGAAGTTAATATCATAAAAACATTAATAGATGATGCTAAGACATCCTGGAAGGAGGCCAAATGTAGCATTATGTATGATAGTTGGACTGATATTAAAGGCCACACTTTGGTTAACTTGTTGATGAACAACCCTAAGGGTACATGGTTCTTGAAATTTGTCGATGCTTCAGAAGAAGTAAAGACTAGTACTTCTCTTTTCAAGTTGATTGATGAGATTGTTGAGGAAGTTGAAGAAAACAATGTTCTACAAGTAATTACTAACAATGTTGCAGCTTACAAGGCAGTTGGAGAGTTATCGATGGAGAAGAGGAAGGACTAGTATTAGACTCCCTATGCAACTCACTACATTGATCTTATAGACTTATACTGGAGGATATCTTGAAATTGCCCTTACATGAATCAGTTTTGAAGAAAGCAAAACAGATCATCAACTACATATGTGTTCATTCTTGGGTGTTAACAATGGTAAGGAAACATGTTGATGGAGATTTGGTTCAGCCCGCTATAACTCGTTTTGCTACTGCTTTCCTTATGTTGCAACGGTTGCTTCAAGCGAAAGATAAATTTGAGTCATTTTTCATTTCAAAGAGGTGGAAAAGCTGCTTGTGTACCTCCAAAGCTCCAGGAAAGGATATAAAACACATTGTTTTAAAAAGTAGATCATTTTGGCATGGTGTTGCATATGCGCTCAGGACGACAAAACCATTGGTCATGGTGCTTCACATGGTTGACTCAGAAAGATATCCTCCAATGGCGTTCATTTATGAGGCCATGGATAAGATGAAAGAAGAGATTGCACGAAACTTGGGCAGCAATGAAGAGATATATATGTGTCAATATGGGACATTGTTGACAGGAGGTGGGACAAGGAATTGCATACTCATTTCATGCAGCAGCATACTTCGTCAACCCTCAATGTCAACATCATCCAAGATTTAGGGTTAGTTGAAGATAGAGAGGAAAGACAAGATTGACTTGCAAACAAATGCTTTTGTCACAACAAAAGGCTTATTTGGTTGGTCAAATACCACTGGCACAAGAAAGAAGAAGTCAAGGTATTATACCTCTTGCATTCCATATGCTAAAATAATTTAAGATCCCTCTAATTCCAATAGAAATTTTCTATCATTTGTTGCGGATTGGTGGCGAGCTTATGGGTTTAAAACTCCTTAATTGAAGAACTTCGCAATATGCACTTTGAACTTGACATGTAGCCATGGTTATTAAGGCGACAAGGCATTACACCTGCACGCCTAGGCGCGCTTAGGTGCGCCTAGACTTTTTCAAAGTGGCATCAAGAAATTTCAAAATTATCGCATTTGGATGCTAGATTATTAAGAAATTATATCGCATTTCAAAAATACATGTATATCACATTTTCAAAATGCGCTATGTATATCGCTTTTTGTAAATGCGCAATGTATATCGCATTTTGAAAATGAGATATATGTGTAGTGTGCATGAAAAATAGTCGCCTAGGCGTCAAGGCGTGCATAGGCACACCTAAGCGGCCGCCTAGGCACTCAGGCGACCCAAGGCGCACGCCATTTGCTATAAAAGCAAGGTGTTCGTTCTAGGCGCACGGCCTGGGGCGCCTGGGCGGGCCTAGGTGTGCGCCTTAACATCTATGCATGCAGCGCATATGGATGTGAGTGTAATTGAACCTCCTTCAATCATGTGATTACTCAAGCTTGTCATGGCTTACAATCACATACAAAGCTAACATGTTTGCAATACGTGTCATCATGTAACAATTAATTTCATCATGGTAGGTTCACACGAAAAGAAGAAATGGATTGAGACAAAAAATAAATGACTTAGTTCTTTCGAATGTACAACTTAAAGTTGAAGTAAAAGGATGTTAGGAAAAAGACATTGGAAGATCCTCTTTGCTTGAAGGATGTTGACTCCAATGACGAGTACATTTTTTAAGTCTAACTTTGTGGAAGTGGGGTTGAAGCTTTTCATGAACTTGACAGAAGCATCCCCCTTGAGGATGACATGTTTGATGATGATATTGTCGAGGAAGGAAGGGGAGGGAGACAACCACAAAAGAAGCAGAAGTGCCATTGTAGGAAAGGTACGAAAAAGATATTTTTGTCGCTTCTTCATATCCTAAAGTAATCTAGTGAGAAGCATGAGCTTTTATTTTTTAGGAAAAAGTATTGTTGATGTTGATGAAGACAACTTTGAGATTTATGTATCACAATTTGCATTGCTAAGAGGTAGTTTCCACTGACTCAACTCAGAGATCCAAAATCTTCGTTGTTCCATCAAGATCCCCTTTACAAGTACACAATTTGAGCATCCCAGATTCCTTCTCGTTGCAATCTCAATTGGAAGAAGTGTTTCATCAATGGGCAATTGATCACGTAAATCACATTGAACACAGCTCAAGATAAGGAGTAAAATGGACACTTCGGGAAAAATGCACATTGATCATATCTTACATAAGCTAATAGTGAAGATGAATTTGACAGAAGCACCCCCCTTGAGGATGACATGTTTGATGATGATATTGTCGAGGAACGAAGGGGAGGGAGACAACCACAAAAGAAGCAGAAGTGCCATTGTAGGAAAGGTACGAAAAAGATATTTTTGTCGCTTCTTCATATCTTAAAGTAATCTAGTGAGAAGCATGAGCTTTTATTTTTTAGGAAAAAGTATTGTTGATGTTGATGAAGACAACTTTGAGATTTATGTATCACAACTTTGCATTGCTAAGAGGTAGTTTCCACTGACTCAACTCAGAGATTCAAAATCTTCGCTGTTCCATCAAGATCCCCTTTACAAGTACACAATTTGAGCATCCCAGATTCCTTCTCGTTGCAATCTCAATTGGAAGAAGTGCTTCATCAATGGGCAATTGATCACGTAAATCACATTGAACGCATCTCAAGATACGGAGTAAAATGGACACTTCGGGAAAAAGGTACATTGATCATATCTCACACAAGCTAATAGTGAAGATGAATTTGTTCTAGGGCAAAGTACGCCATCAACCATGCGTCCCTTTTACAAGTCAACCACCTGACAAATTTGAGGAAGCCATTCTTATCATCCAAAAACAGGAAAATCCAACCCCTCATTCAAAATCCACACCATTGACATCACAAGCATATACAAGCTTTTTTTCAAACCCCTGACCAACAAAGAGTTCATTCTACAATCGGTTATCCTCGTTTTTTAAAAACGTATAATTTAGTTAAAATTTTCACGAATTACAGGATTAATCGATCAAATCTCTCAAAAATACCTACAAGCAGCCTTCTTGGCATCAAAGACCAACCATAAATCACAACTATAAAAACTCAACTCGAAAGCCCGGGAAAAATCACGAAACCAAAACGACCCACTTACTGTTGATCTCGCAGGGGCCGCACCCACTGGCGGGTTCTCGGAGAAAGGTGGTGCCTTTGGCGGACGAAACTTCTCCGGCGGCGTCGGCATCGAAGGAAGAGGACGTGTCGAAAGCCATGGAGTCACGAAGCGATCCCCCGGCGACGATCCAATTCGTGGAAGGGTCTGTAGAAGGTGTGTCGGCGGCAGGGCCGCCGCTCTCCGCCGCCATCGTTGGCTCTTATCTGGCTGTGGAGCGGTACTTTTTTGGGGGTGGTGCTTCTGTCGCGTAACGGAGACGGAGGACCCGAATAAGATTCTTATCGGAATATTTTGATTGATATTATAATAATTATATAATGGGGGAGATCTAATCAAAATACCTTTTTAAGAACTGCCTATTTTTATTATAATATATAATGAGGTTCGTTTCTTCACTCAAACTCTTATCTGAGGTGACTAGTACTTTTGTTTTTTTTCTTCTTTGTCATTTTATTTGGTTAGTATTTTTTCCTCAGGTCATGAGTTCTCTTTGTTGGGAGCACTTTGTCATCCTCGGTGAGGACCTAAATCTTGTATGTTTCCTTTCAAGGTTAAATGAAAGTTACATAATTGCTACTCTCAAAAAAATAAATTTTGTGAGTACTCACCTCATACGTACCAAATCATATATTAAAAAAACATATGAGAATATCTAAGGAAATTTATAATGAAGCTCAAAGAGAAGCCCTCACAAAATTAAGGGTGTACATGAATCAGATAAAATTTAGAGATTTTATCACTTGTGTCACACTGATATTTTGCTATATTAATTATGCACCTTCCTTTTTTGGAATATCATTTTGTACCTCCAATTTTTTGTCTTTCTATCACGTGTATCCTTATGTACTTTAGCTATTAATGAATTGAACTTAACCGTGGTTTTTTTTCAAACCATTGCGTGGTTAAGAGGGGCATAACTGTTCAAAAACTCCCCCCACTCATCCTCGTCCTTTGGACGCTCCTCCTCTGCCCCACGTCTTACGACGTTTTCCTTCGCCATCTCCCACATCATATGCCTTCCCCGACATGTGTTGTCCCTAAGTATGATGGTCCATCAACCACCGTAGGAGCATCTACTATTGTTGAAGCTTCGTGGTGTTCTCGTGACACCCCACCCACCCTCCACTTCCTACGATCCTCTTTTCTACAGCCCTTTGCCTAGTGAACACGGTGGAAGGAGGTCTAGCCCTCAATATGACCATAAGATCGAACTAAAAGATGAACGGGTTGCGTAAGAAGATGCACGGTGATGTGGTGATTGGATCGATGTAAATAGACGGTCAGGTGGAGCTCCAGACCCGAAGGTCGGAGCTACTAATGTGCAAGGTAGCGAGGTGAATGAATCGAAAAGATCTGTGAAATGAGGATGATACAGTGTACCTGAGTGTGTCGAAATGGAAGGCGAAGCAAAATGGGGGTGAGGTCATTGCCTCAATTCCACTACGGAAGGTGGAAGAGGCTACTCACGACGGAGTACTCCAACCACGATCGAGCTACGCATCTACCAACCACCAAATCGACCACCAAGATGCTCTCCGGAATCCTATCACTATCGCAGAGGCATTTGATATATCAAAAAGCAGCGAGGAGCGAGCTAGGGCATGGTGGAGGCAGAAGAACAGTATTTATAGGAAGCCTCGATGTCTGGAAGGATTGGGAATGAACATGCAATCCTAGGGAGGTATGGCAACGCTTAGGGATCTACAAAGATCACGGATTCTATGGCATCAATCGGACGTATGAAACGAAGCAAACGGAGCTCAGACCCGGACTAGAGAAATGGGAGAAAAGAGGTATGGTAAAGATCTGCCCGGGTCGAACCTAAGAGTGGGAGGGTTGGCACGAGTTAACAGACTCGGGTTGACCAATCAGAAAATAGGAATATACAAAATAAACGAAAATTCAATCAAAAATAGCAAATGCTTTTTAAAAAAATGTTATAAAAATGAAAATTGTTAGTTTTTTACAAACTATTTTTGTGATTTTTAATAATTTTAATGATATATAATAGTATATCCAGTATATGTTAGTATGTACAGGTATAATATACCTATATATTATATACATATACTTTTATTTTATTATTTTTACAAAAATACATTATATTTTATGTTTTATTTATTTACAAATAATTTAAAGTGTATAAAAACATTTTTATTGGATTTTTACAAATTAATTACATGCATTAATTAATTAGATTTATATACAATATATACACTATTAGTTCTAGTATACAATGAAGAATTTATTTATTTTTATTTTATTTTTATTTTATTATATATATTTATGGATTTTATTTTAATTTTATTCAATTATGAGGAATATTTACAAGTATTAAACTAATATATACAATTTATTCACAAAAATAAATAAATAGAAAAAATATGTAGAGATATTGTGCACCGCATACCATTTTAATTTTGCAATTATTTTTATTATCTAGAAAACTTTTTTATTTATGAGTTTTATTAATATGAGGAATTAGTTTGAGACCTTTTTATTTAGAAATAAAAATAGGTGAATTATATATATATATAGATGAGTAGTGATGAATATATACAACGAATAAATACATAATGAATAATAAATAAATATATGCAAGGTAAATTTTGGGATAAATATCTTATCTCCCCCTACTTTATTCCTTGTCGATTAGGTCAATACTTGACCTTCTCTCGGGGTTCGGTCAGTCTGCATTTATTGCATATATACATCCTTATTTTATTTTCTTTCTTTTTCTTTTCTTCTTTATTCTTTTATTTTGGATAAATAGAATGTTAAATATACAATATTAACATAAGCATGCACAAATGCTAATTTATTGAATTTAATATATATATATATTTACAATTAATTTGCATAGGGATTTTTAATAAAATAAAATAATAAATGATGTAAATCATGGATTTATCAATCACATATACTTTACCTTTGTTAGTCCCTTAGCAAACACTTATTTGAAAAAGAAGTGAAAAAAATAAATAAAAGAAAAAGGAAGAAAGGAGAAGTAATATTGATTATTAAGCTTATCTTCATAAAATTGTAGTATAGAGCTAAGTCAGACCTTTGGATTATTAGTTTGCCGGAACCTTATTGGGAAATAGATTTATGACTCAACTTCCCTTAAGTTCCACAGTTTAATGTCCAGGTTGCATCAACAATCAGGTCAAAACAAGTGTACATGCGTAAACTCTTATGACTATGAATCTATCCTTGTACGGTGTAAGTGATATATAGCTCCCCACCTCATAAATGGCCAAGAAACAACCTCCCTCAACAAGGTAACTCTAGTCCCCCGATCTAACACCTTTTTCCTCGAGTAGCGGGGGTATTCCCTTCTAAGTTCAAGTGCAACCAGCTTAAGAACAGGGGGAAAGAAGAGAATGGACCATGACCAGCGTAGCCATGTATCCCTTGGAGCTTGACCAGTTGATAAAATCTCATATTTACCATCATTAATCTCCGTTATTATTTCTCTTACTTAAGTTAATTACAAGATTCAATGACTAATTAACACTATTTTCTAATTTAAGTGTTGTATATAATTGACACTAATTATTATATATTATCATATCACTATTATGGTGTATTATTTTATGTATTTATTTCTTATTAAAAATCAAAAAAATTAGAGTAAAATTGTTCGTAAATAAAATGACATAAAATTAAATAAAAATCCAAAAAAATAAATAAAATAAAAATCAAAAGAAATTATCCTATATGGTTTTTCTTAATGTTTATTTGTTTTATCTATGTATAGATGACCTCTGATCTCTTTGACTTCTGCATGAAAGTCATCGAGAGCTACAGCTTTCATGTTCATGATTTTTTTTTAATTCGCCCTCTAACTAATTCATTTCTTATTAACATTAGTTTTCTGAGTTAACTTAATTCTGATTGGGCCATGTGGTTCCTTCAGATTGCGCCACATGGCCCGCTCCTGTGTCGCCACCTGTGAATTGCTTTCTGTTGTTTGATCTTCTATGTTACATCTCAATCGTCTATTAGAGACCAGATCTAGGTCGTGTGATCATTTCGATCAGAGCTAATCTAGGCCATCCATAGCTGCCCAAATCTTGAGCGTCGGATCTAATGATCGGACGGTTGTAGTCTTTCGTCAACCTCCAGCAGTTCTTCCTCCTTGACCAAACCACCTAATTCTCCTCATTACTCCATCTCCTCCAACCAACTTCTTCGCAAACTACCCTCGCTAACTCCTTCATCTATCATCCCTCTTCCACGCCAACTTCTTTATATCATCTAAACCCTAAACACCCAATTGATGGTGGTGTTTGAAACCACTAAGGAACCAATAAGCAACCACCACCTGCTCTTCTTTAAACACGCCATCACCACCGTCAATGGCGGTCGTCCATCTCGGTGTGAGCATTCTCCTGGCCATCATCTCCTCTCTGTGACAGTTAGAAGGAGATCCGAAGGGCGATCATGGAGCAATTGCTCCGATGCTGACCCTTGGCCAGTAAGGCCAAGATATAGCACCAATAGGTCGTTGTTTGAGTTTCGCACATGGCTGAGCGCATTAAAGCAAAGATCAGAGGGTTGATTGAACCCTCACCCCAAGCCATTCATTCCATCATTCCATTGCACGTTATTCTTCAATCTCTAGGTAAGTAGATCTAAACCGTCTTATGCCCGATACAACCATGAGATTTCGCTCTACATACACAAACACTTGCTTAGTTTTGCTTCTCTAAATATTGCAGGTATTATTATCTTCAATGGTCGGAGTTATCAACATTGCATCATTCTAGAGGTGACCCTCCAACGAACATCCATCACTGTGCTTTCGCAGACGTCGCTAACGCTTCCCAGCATGTCCTTCATCTTCACCAGAGATCTATGGAGCTCCGACAACCTTCGGCACGGCTAGGTGAAGACAGAGGAGGAAAGTGGCAGTTATCAGAGACCAGTCTCCAAGATGTCATGCACGGCGTCACCTTTCTGAGGAGAGGCTACAGTTACTGTCAGATTGTCCCAATTTGGGGATGATCTGACGGTTGAAGGGGCCATGTCGCTCTTTCCAGAGCTACAGCCTTAAAGCCTAGACAGCAGCCTTGGAGGAACCAAAGACCTGCGAAGCAAGGAGAAGCTGACACATATCTCCTAACCCGTGGCCAGTCGGACCTATACCTGAACCTCGTTGTGCGAGTGCATAACGCGAGCGGGGTTGGGAATTTTGCATCCAAGCCCCTGTCAGTTTCATTCATTGCATAAATACCCCTGCTTAGGGAGGTATTTAATAAATTTCAATGTCGATTTTTAATATTTGCATTTCATTCCCTGTAGGGACCTATTTGTGATGTTTAATGTATGTTTTGCTATGTTTATGCCCCTGGATTCAAACTTGAATAACTTGAGCATATGAACTCCAAATGAAGTAATTTCAGTGGTAGTTTGATCTTTGTTTCATTATCTTTTAATTTCTTGCTTGCAATGTTTGTACGTTTTGACCTAGATTAATTATCAATCATTTAACTTAGATATTTTAATACCTAAATGATCGTATTATGGCTCGTGTCCTTGTGTTCAACCCTGGACTTCCCAGATTAAAAACTAAAGCAGAGGACCTCGTCACTGAGATTCCTCTCAATTTTGTATGAGAAGATAAGTGCCCGCGTTACAACGAACCACTTTTAATACATGCATTTAGCGATTCATCAGATGGCACCGTTGCTTGGGACACGGCTTCATTAATTATTTAGGTTTTATATTTTGGTAAGTTGGTTCTTATTTTGTTTAGGTTGATCTCATGTTGTGATGTTGTATGCATTATTATTTATGTTTCGATGATCTTTGAAATATCTAAACTTTTCTCTTCTGTGTTAGGGGCCCATTCATCGAGGACGCTCACGTAGAATGGAGGTAGGAGCTCAAGAAGGAGTTCATGCTAAGAGGATCCACAGAAGATACCTTCAAGAGTTTCGAAGATTATTTTTTATATTTTTTGTATAATTTGGACTTGAACTTTATTATGTGTATTATGAGTCTACTTCACCCTCATGTGGGTGGAATTCATCTTGAGTGATCGATATTAGGATTTAGGCACGCGACTCTTAGAGCTTCCTCTTTTTATATACCTAGGTGCTTGAATCGTAATATAGGGTACACTAACTTCATCTTGTGAGATTTACTCATCTCTAAGATTCATGAGATGCACGTAATCTACGTTGAACTTAGCCAAATTAAAATTGAGTATCTGCCCGCTAATAGACGCATGATTAGGTGCAAATTCTATAGACTTGCATGCATTTAGTTAAATTTTATATTCAGTCTAGCATATGCATGAAGAGAGCTGGAGCCACTGTAAGTATTTCTCTTGAGCATGACATCATGGTTTTACGTCCGCATGATTTGTCCCTTAGGACAATATGGAAAAGGGGGTGGACGGTAGACGATGACTTGTGTGTTCAGAGATTTATTACAGGTGATAACATGATCTCTAAAAATGGGACTTCTAATGCAAGATACGTAAATAAAATGGAGCTAAAATTCACCTTATTTTGGGGAGAGAAAACCCTGCTTTACTTGGAGTATATTCATTCATTGAGAGGTGAGGACGTATCCCTAGGATAGAGCCCAAACCCTAATTCAGCCTGCTCGTAACACACGCGAATTTCATATTATCATCAATAAAAGAGATAAGATAATTAGACCATATTTGTAGTTTTCATTGGGTGTGTTGGTGAAATAATCGGGTTTGTTTGATTTTATTTGATTATTCAGCCTCCCAAAAATCTAGGCTCCATTATCATCTCCTGAGATTCATCATCTTGAGATTCAACTAAACATCGATCCCTTCATCACTGAGCTTCCTATTCTTTATACTTAGGCCTATTTTTAGCCTAAGTATAGCGGGTATCAAATTTCATTATGATTGTTCCCCTCGGGTCACCAAGTTTTAATTCATATCTTATACTTAAGCTATTCCTCAGCTTAAGTATAGGGGGATCCGAATCCTTATATTCAGCTAACTGGTTCTTTTACTCATAATGCATCTGTGATTTTGGATTCAGTTCGTGCATATTCTTCTATATTTAGCATGAGTTATGGCTTCATTTCACTTTGTACTATGAGGACATAGCAAAAGCTAAGTATAGGGGGACATGCCATATATATTACATGTATACTTTAGCCATAGCTCATATTTTTCAAAAATTTTAACTATTGAGGTTATGGGTATCGTATTACATTTTAAATTGATTTGTGTAAAAATGTTTTGAAAATAATTTTTGAAAATTATATACATATTTGACATGGTTTTCAAGTGTTTTACCTGGTTTACGAAAATACGGTGTGACATGTTTGGAAAATCATTTGTAAAACATTTGAAAACCTACATATTTATGTGACATTGTTTTGAAAAATATTTTACTTAGGTTTGGAAAATGTTATTTTACTTGTTTTGAAAAATCTTTGTAAAATGTTTGGAAAAATCTATACATAGCTGGCAGTGTTTGCAGAAAGTTTTCAAAAATCCTTTTCAAAGCCAAGGGTGTAAATGAGTCTAACTCTCTAACTTAAAATAAAAAAACACAAAAGATTGGCTTATTAATTGGTGTCTTTCCCTGACACTTTCACTATGCACTCAAGGCTTGAAATGATCTTCAACACTTGGTTTAAGGAGTCCCTAGACTTAGAGTTATCATGTATTAATCATTAAGGTCTTAGACTTAAAAATTCACACTCTCCTAGTTCAAATATATGCATGTTATATATCATGCTTAATCTCCCTTAAAAGAGTTTGACTATCACTCACATGCATGACTGCATTCATGATTGAGATGAGTCAAGGTATCACTAAGGAAACTGGGATTGGATGTTTGAGTTTGGACTTGATTTCTATGATGCTCGATGATGGGATAAAATTAATGACGACTTCATGGAACCCGAGTGTCAGCATTTTAGCCAGTATGGGACATGTTCTCATTCTACCTCTTGACTTTAACCTAAAGTGCCAGGGTGTGATGACATTAATTAATAAGTTGATGAGTGTGCGCCAATCTTTTAGTAAAAGCAGTGGAGATAGCCAAAAACAAAGAAAAGAAAGAAATGATGAAAGAAAAGCTCTCACCAAACAAAAGTGAAATTTAAAAAGAGCTTCCACTAAAGGCAAGCGCTCCCAACCATTTCAAAGTGTCCACTTGGACCACCGTTACTAGGACCAGGATTCGGGCTAGCACCCAAAAAGGGCTCTGCATCATAAATGCTACAAACCTGGGTGTAAAAGGTATATTAGATACTAAAAAAAGGCATACCCTAGTGTATTCCCAAGAAAATAAGTGCAGACGACTCCAACTTCTCTTGGCGGATACACTGATTGGCGAAAATCAAAATAAAATTTTGTTACGTAACGACACTTGAGAGAATCTTGTTCCAATGAGAGGAAGAGAAAATAAGTACACAATCCTACATCCTCCATAATCTGGCCTTCATTTATCCCTTTAAAGTCTGACAAACTAAAGAGAAGATGGATTGAAGAAAGACTAGATTTGTTCCCTAGGGTTGAGGGTTGGGTCCTTAGGAGAGCTTCTGAGATTGGATTTTTTTGTGATATTTTGATTCTACTCTCATTATGCAGTCTACACTAAGTCATGCTTCTTATATATATATATATATATATGTGTGTGTGTGTGTGTGTGTGTGTGTGTGTGTGTGTGTGTGTGTGTGTGTGTGTGTGTGTGCGTGTGTGTGTGTGTGTGTGTGTAATTGAGAGTCTGACAATTAGGGGAGTTGAATTACTTTTGATTAATACCTGAATCAACCTAGAGTTTTTAGGATTCCTAAAACCTCGTATTCTAGGTTTAATCAAGCATGTAATATCACGAGCATAAGTTAGGGAATTCACTAACTAATCTAACCAACTAATTTATTTATCAGCTCGAGGACGAGCTTAGCTTAAGTATATGGGTGATAAATCTCATATTAATCATCATTAGTCTTCATTATTATCTCTCTTAAGTTAATTACAAGATTCATTAACTAATTAACACTATTTGCTACATTAAGTGTTGTATATAATTGACACTAATTATTATATATTATTATATCACTTATGGTGTAATATTTTATGTATTTATTTCTTATTTAAAATCAAATGAAAATTAGAATAAAATTGTTCATAAATAAAATAAAATAAAATTCCAAAAATAAATAAAATAAAAATCAAAAGAAATTATTCTATATGGTTTTTATTAGTATTAGATTTTTATCTATGAATAGATGACCTCTGATCTCTTTGACTTCTGCATGAAAGTTGTACAACCCCATGTTCATGAATTTTTCTAATTCACCATATAACTAATTATTTCCTAATTAACACTGATTTTCTAAATTAACTAAATTCTGATTGGGCCATACGACACCTTCTGATTGTGCCACGTGGCCCGCTCTTGTATCACCACCAGTGCCTTGCTTTTCGCCATCTGATCTTCTATGTTACATGTCAATCATCTATTAGTGACCAGATCTAGGTCGTCTGATCGTTCCAATCAGAGCTATCCAGGCCATCCATAGCTGCCCAAATCTTGAGCGTCTGATCTGATGATCGGACGGCTGTAGTCTTTCGTCAACCTCTAGCAGTTCTTCCTCCTTGTCCAAACCACCTACTTCTCCTCATTTCTCCAACTCCTCCAGCCAACCTCTTCGCAAACTACCCTCACTTACTCCTTCATCTATCATCCCTCTTCCACGTCAACTTCTTTATATCATCTAAACCTTAACCACCCAATCGATGGTGGTGGTTGAAACCACTACGGAACCAACTCACAACCACCACCCGCACTTCTTTAAATACGCCATCACCGCCGTCAATGGAGGTCATCCACCCCAGTGTGCGCATTCTCCTAGCCATCATCTCCAAACCGTGACAGGGAGAAGGAGATCCGAAGAGCGATCATGGAGCAATTGCTCCGGTGTCGACCCTTGGCCAGCAAGGCCAAGATACATGGCCAATAGGTAATTGTTTGAGTTTCACGCATGGCTAAGCGCATTATGCAAAGATAGAAGGGTAGATTAACCCTCAGCCCAAGCCATTCATTACGCTGCATATCATTCTTCAATCTCTAGGTAAGTAGATCTAAACCCTCTTCTGCCCGATACGACCATGAGATTTCACTCTACGCACGCACACACTTGCTTGTTTTTTATTCTCTAACGATTATAGTTTTTATTATCTTCAATGGCTGGAGTTATCAACGGTGCGCCATTCTAGAGGCGACCCTCCAACAAACGTCCATCGTCATGCTTTCTTAAACGTCGCTAACGCTTCCCAGCATGTACTTCATCTTCTCCAGAGATCTATGGAGCTCGACAACCTTCAGCACAACTAGGTGAAGACAGAGGAGGAAAGTGGCAATCGTCAGATCCCAATCTCCAAGCTATCGTGCACGACGTCGCCTTTCCGAGGAGAAGCTATAATTACTGTCAGATCATCCCAATTTAGGGATGATCTGATAGTTGAGAAGGGGCCACGTCACTCCATACAAAGCTACAACCTCGGAGCCCAAACCGTAGCCTCGGAGGAACCAAAGCATCCGTAAAGCAAGGAGAAGTTGATGCGCATCTCATGACATGTGGCCAGCCAAACCTATACCCGAACCTCGCTGCACACGTGCATTGCGTGTGCGGGGTTGGGAATTTTGCATCCAAGCCTCTATTAGTTCCTTCATTGCACAAATACTCTGCATAGGGGTATTTAATAAATTTCAATGTTGGTTTTTAATATTTGCTTTTCAATCCCTATAGGGACCTATTTGTGATGTTTCATGTTATGTTTTGCTACGTTTATGCATCTGATTTCAAACTTGAATAGCTTGAGCATATGAACTCCAAATGAAGTAATTTCATTGGTAATTTGATCTCTGTTTCATTATCTTTTTACATGGCATAAATTATTCTCTGATTTGATGCTTAATGAATGATTAATTCATAAGAGATAATTAAGTTAATTAAATGTCTATTAAATGATGCCTTTCTTAGATTAAATTGCATAATTGAATCTTGATTATTTTCTTAAGTTTAATGAATCATTTTATGGCATAATTATATGTGCATTTGCATGTGCTAAAATTTTGTCATCACATCATTATTTTCTAACATGCAATTACATGTTTCACCAGCACATTTTGTCCATCCATGCATACATTCATGTCGTGCATTTCACCTTACATTGCTTTTTTTCATTGTTTGTATGACCTAGATTAGTTATAAATTCCTTAACTTAGATATTTTAATACCTAAATAATCGTATTATGGTTTGTATCCTTGTGTTCGATCCTAGACTTCCCATGTTAAATTAAAGTCGAGGACCTTGTTACTGAGATTTCTCTCGATTCTGTATGAGAAGCTAAGTGCCCGTGCTACAACGGATCAATTTTAATACATGCATTTAGTGATTCATCACCAGTGTAGCCAAGTTTCCAACTACCAGCTTCCATGAGATGAGACAATGTATCACATAAACTTTGCTTATTCAACTATATACATTCCGGTAGGCATTTTATTTTCAATCAGGCATGTCCCCTTTTTTATAGTTTTTGCATTTTTTAAATATATACAACATATCTATAAGGTGCAAGATGTACTAAGGAGTTTTTCTTCGTGATCCAGTAGACTGTCCCTCTTTTGAAGCATTATCGCAACCCCACGATA